>MU158945.1:604985-655791 GCA_015888305.1 Antheraea pernyi
CCTTTTGGTTATTAATAGTAACAATACAATTCCAAAAATAAAATAAAAAATTAAATAGCTAGTTTCCATGAGTGAAAAAAATCTATTTTAAGAGAACTAAATGACGGACATCAGTTAATCTTGTAATAAGTCACCTTAAAGACTATTAAAAATACTTACAATCGTTTGGAATATATATTTTTGTACAATCATTTAAATGAGACTAATGTATTAATTAACAACCATTATGACCAGTCGTGAGTATTTAAGAGAACATGAGCTTCACGTGAAATTAAAATAAAAAGTTAATAGTATCAAACGTCGATTAAGAAAGCATGTCTCGTGCCTTAATGAGAACTATACGTCTTCCCGTGTGCATTATGAGATCAAGCGTAGGGTCAGACGACCACTGAATTATTATTCATTTACAAGTATAGTCAATTAGCAGCAATTGAATTTTTCTGTTGACTCCTCGTATGTGCTACTATGTCAGAACACAGGTAAGGTTTGCAAACTGCACTGACAAATTTATTTATTAAAAATCTTAATAGGCCTAGGTATTTAACTGTTCTTAAAAAGTGTTAACTACATTAGAATATAACTTAAATATGATCCGTTTAACAAAAAAGTTAAATACGTATTGAATACTTGCTTTAACAAAAGTTTGGGCACTTTCGAATTAAATGCACCGCGCTCGCCGACCGCTATCACGGCAAGCTCGCGTTATCCTTTTTCGCACGTTTAACCTTTTTTTTTTCGTTGTTCTTCTTGTCACCATTTAGCCGGGCGGGCAGGAACGGCTTCTGCAGTGCTTCTACCCGACCCGTGAGGTGTTGACCCCTCATCAGGGCCCCGACTTGTAGTCTGGAGAGGGAAGACCTTGACCCTCTCTGACGAACTGATGGGAGGCGCACTGAACACTAATGCGCCTTAACCACGTTGGCCTGTGAATTGCCAGGGCGAAAAACATGCTCGTGTCCATCGCACGTCTAACCTAACCTAACCAAACCGAGATAAAAGAGTTCGGAGAACGCGGTGCATTTAATACGAATTAAACTTTTTTAAATCAAGTATTCAATACGTACTTTTTCGTAATAACACGGGATACGTTTTTTTTCTGAGATCCATATAATTATCAGCTGTGTACTGTTTACACAACATCAACGGGTGTTATAACAAATATAGCCGGGGGGCCCATCTCCTCATTGCACAGGTCCAGCGGACGAGGGGGGCAGCTGGTGTGTACCCAGTGTGCCCCTCTATAGGTAGGAGCCCGGTGGTCACCTTCCGCCGGGCGGACCGTTGAGGCGGCTATATGGGGACTAGCTCAGTTCGATCCATGGCCGCTCCAACAATACGGTCGGATGTACACCGTGAGGTTTTAGTCCGTGAGACTCGGACATAACCTATCCTCTCCCCCGGCATACATAAGGGATGTCCCCACGTTAAAAAATATATATATACATATAGCCAGGGTCCGTTGCCACTATCATTTCACTTGAAAAAATTCTTGTATACTTATTGTTGTATACCTACAATTGTTAATTTTATGATTCTATAAAGGAAGATAACGTGTTAACGTAAAGTACTCGTTGCGTAGCAGCGCCACCTTGTAAATTATAGTAAAATAGATATAGATACTTTAAGTTTTCTTATAACATTTGATAGAACGATAATAATATTTCGCTCTTTCTATTACTAGTTTTAGATTTATCCTTTTCAGGTACACCTCGCGCAAATAAAATCAGACGTTTTGTGATAAAGTGAGACAATCAATTACAGGAGAAAGTGCAAAGAAATGTCCACTATAATATTTAATTATGGATTTCCACAAAGTAACGCCTTCTTCAAGCAAATAAGGATACAGAAGGTAAAGTGCTGTAGTAACATCTGATGGCGAATAATAAAAAAGCACATAACATCAATACCTTCTCCATGAAGAAACACATACGCTAACTTATTCGAACAAACAATTCTGGAATTTATCAATCTCAAATATAAAAACATACATTTATATACATACGCTAGCCGATATCCACTCGTTTCGCCATGCATATTAAAAAAATGGCAAAGGGTCAGTAGAATCCAAAAAAAAAAAATCCCACCCATCTTTGAAACAGTCTTTATGTCCGTGCAATGATTTAGCCATAAAAACCCTATTCTCATTATATATATCTATGTACATATTTACACAGATTTTGATTATAAGAATACTGAGTTGATTACATGCATCCAACTTATCCATGCCAAGGAACACGCTCTTATGTATGTTAATCTTGGCATCTTGTTAAATGTTCTGTTGAACTGGTACTAATTGCGGATCAGAAGATGTTCACATAAATATAATCCGTTGTGAACGGTCTCGGTCATTTGTAGCGCGGCCGACGGTTGTCATGTACCAGCATTTATATCGATGAATAAGAAATTCGTTATGGATGGGTTACAAGGCTGGCCATTACTGCACCGCTCAACGGCTGACTACGTACCTTGCTGGCTACCTCGTATATTGCCTGTCGTTCCTTGTTTTTATCTTCCTCTGTTTATATTACACTATGGTCAAAGCTGTACATAGTCTCACAATTCTATAATTCTTTAATACGATTTTAAAAAACGCGTGCGGAGCTGCGGGTACAGCTAGTATAGAATATAGCCATAAGGAAGGAAGGACGAACCTTCGACTCTTTGGTGGTATGGAAAAACACTATTTCCAATTTTTTTATTATGTTAATGCCCGGTTTCTGAGGTACTTTAACTATAGTTTATCTGTTCAATAGCGTTATCGGGTCGATAACTTGTCAAATTGCGTTCAACACAATCATACGATAAATGTGAATAAAACTGTTGAGTTTTATGCCCGTTGAGTTTTTATGTATAGTCCGTTGGGGCTATTTGACAGTTTATCTTATGGATAACTTTGCTGAGTCGATAACTATTGGTAGTTTAACCGAGTATCTCAGAAACCAGGCATAATAACACTAAAGCTTGTCGATAGCTATTAAACAAAATAGGAATAAAATCAGTTGACAAACATAGATGAAAATGACACTGAACGATTGTTGATGAACGAAAACAAAACTTAATTGTCGATTTCGAATGTAGAAGCAAGTTAATTTTAAAACAACAGTAAGCAAACAGAATTAAAATATTATTATATTTTATACTAAATATTATAACTTAATACATTATTATCAAAATAGCATGTATTTAATAAAATGAATTATTAGGTACTGAAATGTTAGAAGCAAGTTACAGTAAGTAAACAGAATTAAAATATTATAACATTTTTATACTAAAAATTACAACTTAATATATTATTATAAAAATAGCATGTATTTAATAAAATGAATTATTAGGTACTGAAGTGTATATCTTTAAAAAGATTTAAGACTATTTTTAAAATAAGCAACCGCCTTCATCTTTATAGACTATATATATAGTTCTAAAGAAGTCTATTAAATTTTACAGACAAACGAAACATGATCTGTATCAAAATTTTAGTATTGTATTAAATATTTAAAATGTAAATACCTAAGTGACGTTTTATACAATTTTATATATAAACATTACTGTTTTGTGAGATTTTCTATGACGTACGTTCATTTAGTTGCAACTTTGTAAGGTAATTGTTGGACTATGCCTATATATCTCTGGCATAGTATCATATACGTAAAATAAAAATAGACACATCTCGTTTCTACAAATGACTGTATTTGATATCGTAGATATACGATAAAAGGTACGCACTGGATTATCAAAAAATTAAAAAAAAATGCGATTGTAACATTCGGTAGTTCATTTTTAAAATAAAACTGAAGTCCAAATTCTTCTGGAATTATTACACTTATGCTTCGCCCGACCTTCGCGTACATGAGTCTAAACGGAAACGGATATCCTACAAAACAGGACATCGCGATATCTCTATAAATAATTGTCAAAGCATCGTCATGCAAAAGAGAAAAATGTTTTTTTTTTATATCATAGGAGGCAAACGAACAGGTGGGTCACCTGATGTAAGTGATCACCGCCGTCCATAGACACTTGCAACACCAGGGGAGTCGCAAGTGCGTTGCCAGCCTGTGTTGAGGGGAAGTGGGGAGGAAGGGAAGGGGAGGGGAGGTGTGCCTCCGGCGCTCTCACTGACCGAACGAAACGCAACAATGCAAGCACTGTTACTTCACGTCGGTTTTCTGTGAGAGGGTGGTACTACCCCAGGCGAGCCAACCCATTCACGCTGAAATCAGTAATAGCTTCAGCGTGGCTCTACCATCTATAAAAAATAATATTTTAATTAATACGAACTATTAAAGCGAACGTAAATATTTATTAAGGTTTCTAACAGTATCACACAAACAGTTCTAAAGAATAATGTTATCAATGAAATTAAAACAAAAAAGCTGTAGATATATCATAAGCGCTTCGTCAGCGCCTTGTTAAAACTTGGCTAGCTAGCAAACTAATACCCGTATCTAAGCAACATATAACTATTTATTTTTCACCACCGATGTTGAGAATATAACATCTTACTTCCACATTTTATCGAAGATAGTATGGCGTTACAATATTACTTTACGTATGTGTGCTGTATCGTGCCATTTATTCTGTCAAAGTATCATGTAGGTAATATTATAAGACCGTGTTTTTATCACTAAAATCAGATATATCACAATTTGTATAAAATATATACATGCAACTTATCAGACTGTTTTGTAAGAGAAATAATTTTCAGAATCAGATCAATGGTTCCAGAGATTACCTTCTACATACAAACTTTAGCCATGTAGATATATATCGTTTGAGATAAAATAGTTGATTATTCCCACAAACAAATATGTGGGTCGATTTAACTTCAAGAAAATCCTAAGTACTAATTGTATCTGCACGATACAGACTCATTCAATAGTGTTATTTGAGAGAAGGATGATTTACATAATCTTAAAAGCCTATAACTAAAAACACTTTTACAACCACACTTTAAATGCTTACCCGTAATCATGAAATACTTTCAACTGCAAATATAATTTTTATTATGAAGTCCACTGAACGTATATCATGAACTGTAGTTACCTGTATTGCAGTTGCACTTGAATATAAAGTTAATTACCTTCCATGCAGACGTTAATTGTTTTGTGTCCGATCTATAGCAAATGGTAGTAGATCGTGTTCGCGAGCGGAGCGGACAGCACGGGGGGTCTATACCGATGATCCATCACGGAGCACCGAAACGCCGCCAAACGCCAATAATCGATGAGCATTAAGTGAAATTAATTTTATTAGGTAATGGACCGAGTCGTGAGGGCGCGGGCCCAAACGAGCCGTATTAGTAGCGGATACGGCACACGACTTTGTCGTGACCAAACCACGCCACTCTGTTATACAACAATAATAACCCAATTACATTTTATCTATAAACTCTGATATAGATATCATAATTTAATACCCGTAGTTACATACATGCTTGTATTATCTTAATAAGTATATACGTCAACGTTGTGGTTACAAGCTTTATTATGATTCAAAGGGACTATTATTGCTATTACACTCATTTCATTTAGTTGCTTATTGTTATGTTACAAATTATTTTTATATTAACAAGATATTCAGATTTCATTAAAACATTTGACGCATAATTCACAATATCATTAACAATATTGCAACGCTTTTTTTTATCTTTTTCTCTCTTATTAAAATTATTTTTGTTTGAGTCTCTTAATTTATTATTTATATATATTATTATTTATATTTATATATAATAATTGAAAAGAAATATGTTACTTATGAAAAGATAAACCAGATCGAGTTTCTTGCCGTTTCTTCTCGATGACTGGGTTGTTTTCCGAACCGGTGGTAGCTTTGACGTTCATAAGTGCTTTCTCAGGGTCTAAATTGAATAAAGAGTATTTTGATTTTGATTTATTTATATGTATAGCAATAGATAGATATTTTAAGTTTATGTTAACGACTTGGGCGCGAAATAAGTAATGTTTACTCGTATTTCAGCCGGGAAATTTTGAGGCCTAGTTGAAAACCAGCGCCGTGTTCAAAGGCTGCAATATGCTGACGTCAGGTTTCTTTGTCATAGTTTTACTTTTTTATGGTTAAGGTTTTTTTTGCACACTTCTACTACGACAATCAATATATTTCTTTCTTTCTTTCTATGTTATATTAATATTTTGCAACATATAAAAATTGTAAATGCATAAACAAGAGAGTGCATATTTTGTGACAGTGTGGATGAGACTCTAAAATACCTCTTATGTGAATGTGATCTACTGAAATCTACACAGAACTGGATTCTGGGAAAGCACGTATCGCTCCCAGGTGAGGTACAGATGCTCTCGATGATAAAAGTCCTGCAGTATAGAGATGTTATAGGATTAAGTAGAGAGCTTAAGTAATTTGAGGCGATCACAATAGATCCATTACTGGTCGCGGTGAAACAGGACTAAGGCCTGCATAAAATGATGAGGGTGGGCGTTGTGCACGAATCACTCAAAACGGAATTTATTTTTGTAATTTTTCTGGTTTTATTATGACACAGTTGGTCCTTATCTAAAAAATATCACGATTGCTACATCTTTATATACAATTTTTTTCTGTACGTGCGTATATCACTGAACTCCTCCTAAACGGCTGAACCGATTTTGATGAAATTTTGTGTGCGTGTTCCGGCGGATCCGAGAATGGTTTAGATTCACAATTGGACCCGGTCCGCCATTTAGAATAATAATAATAGCGTATAAAAAACCATATAAATAAAATGATGAAGGTCACCGTTGTTCACGAATCACTCAAAACGGAATTGATTTCTGTACTTTATTTTGGTTCTATTATGACACAGTCCTTATCTAAAAAAAATGTCACGATTGCTACATCTTTATATATAAATTTCTTGTGTACGTGTGTATGTCACTGAACTCCTCCTAAACGGCTGGACCGATTTTGATGAAGTTTTGTGTGCGTGTTCCGGTGGATCCGAGAATGGTTTAGATTCACAATTGGACCCGGTAAGTAGCGCTGCGGTTGACTTTTAGGATTTTTTTTATTATCCAGACAGGACACAGGACAACGTCCGCCGTTCCCGCTACTTTGATATGAGTTTGTTAGAGTCTTTAAAGACTACGATTTTTGGCACTACACATTCAACGAGGAGTGTTTTCTTGCGATGGAGAAGTGAACAAGCGATGTGATACTTTGTAGTCCGGTGAAGCTGTTAAGACCTTGCTAGGTCAATAGCGTAGTCAGTTCGAGAAAAAAAAGGACGTGATACTTATATTTATTTCTCCATACATAATATATATTATTAATATAATAAACGACGCAGAAGAACTCGTTGGTATTAGCTTGTATTAAATACAATTATCTTGAAAGTACCATGATTATGTAAAGTTCTGAAATTGATAAATGCACCTAAAAATCAAACTACGAAAGGATCTTTATTAAGCTTATTACAATACGAAGAACATTCTCGATCTTCGATAAATTCTCAACATCATTATTATGAATTTCCTTATAAGGCTACTCCATGTTACTCACTTTTGTCTCGAGGCATCATTACTTTTGTGTAGTTACGTCATTTTCTTAAAGTAGCTCCAGCGATAATAGTGTTTCCATATTTAGTGTACTTGCGATTGGCTTACCTGATCTATGGGTTCGGCTGACACGACTTTTGACTATAATGTAACGTAAACGTTGTCTCTAATAATAAACAATGCTGTAGAGAAAACCGTTAAATAATAAGTGGAGGTGTCCACGTAGATGGCTGCATAAGTAACTACCATGAAGTAACCTCTTATCAAATGAAACAAATAAAAGAACAATGAAACGATGTATGGTCGTTACTTGTAACCGATTATTTTGGAACATGGTTTACACTCCACGACAAAAACGATGTAAAATGAAAAGTAAAAATAAGTTGTATCTCATCTGAATTTCTTAGAGAAGATTTGTAGATGATTTATATTTGATTGCATTTAATAGTCCAATTTGTAAACTTTCCGTTAAAAATATTAGATAATGTAAACATTTTTTTATTCGATTCATGTTATAACTGTATTTCCATATAAGCTCATTATTAAAATATATCTATATAATTTGTTTTTTTTTTTAATAATGAGCTTATATGGAAATACAGTTATAACATGAATCGAATAAAAAAATGTTTACATTATCTAATATTTTTAACGGAAAGTTTACAAATTGGACTATTAAATGCAGTCAAATATAAATCATCTACAAATCTTCTGTAAGAAATTCAGATGAGATACAACTTATTTTTACTTTTCAATTTAGATCGTTTTTGTCGTGGAGTGTAAACCATGTTCCAAAATAATCGGTTACAAGTAACGACCATACATCGTTTCATTGTTCTTTTATTTGTTTCATTTGATAAGAGGTTACTTCATGGTAGTTACTTATGCAGCCATCTACGTGGACACCTTCACTTATTATTTAACGGTTTTCTCTACAGCATTGTTTATTATTAGAGACAAGGTTTACGTTACATTATAGTCAAAAGTCGTGTCAGCCGAACCCATAGATCAGGTAAGCCAATCGCAAGTACACTAAATATGGAAACACTATTATCGCTGGAGCTACTTTAAGAAAATGACGTAACTACACAAAAGTAATGATGCCTCGAGACAAAAGTGAGTAACATGGAGTAGCCTTATAAGGAAATTCATAATAATGATGTTGAGAATTTATCGAAGATCGAGAATGTTCTTTGTATTGTAATAAGTTTAATAAAGATCTTTTCGTAGTTTGATTTTTAGGTGCATGTATCAATTTCAGAACTTTACAAAACTGTCACCCCGTTTGGTAAGAAGCTGTGATGAATCACACCGGCGCTAGACCACCAAACAGTGACCATCACTTTTCTAGGGGTAAGTTTTCGTTTAGGGCATTGTTTAGTGCTGAACCAGGATCCAACCAACTTGCTGAGTGCTTGCGGTTATCAAACAGAATCCATTTTTCATCGTAGGTAACAATGCAGTTCAAAATTCCTTCATTTGTGTTTCTGTTGAACAGTACAAAGCACGTCTCGACGCGTACTTCGCGCTGGCGATCACTGAGTTCGTGGGGCACCCATTTGTTAAGCTTTTTTACCAATGGACCAATATTGTTTTGACGCTAACGTCGAAAGCTGCTGCTAATTCAGCCGTAGATTGTGTATCATCAGCTTCCACAATCGCCTTTAATTCATCATTGTCGACCAAAGACTTCGGACGACCGCGAGGTTCATTTTTCAGGTCGAAATTCCCAGAACGGAAGCGAGCAAACCAATAACAGATGGTGCGTTGGTTTGTAGTGTTAGCTCCGTAAACGTCGTTGATGTTGCGTGCCGCTTGTGCCGCGTTGCTGCCACGACGGTACTCATATTCCATAATTACTAGAATTTTTAACGTATCCATGATGAGAACAAAGATTGAAATGCGATGAAAATGTAACACTAATCAATAAATAAATGACTACTTTTGGAAAAAGAATTCCGTGTTTTTAAAATAAAATTAATTTGAAATTAGAATTCTTAGCCAAACAAAAATTATTTTGATTTGAAATGGCCAGTACTGCAGAACGGCAATTTCATAGGTAAGGACCTATTATTACAGTAGTCATATTGATTTGAATTATACAGTTCAATTACCGCTTTAAAATAAGATTAGCTCATTGGATAATCTCAATAAGAGCTGTTTAAAGTAAAAAAATGTAATGTATCCACCATTTAAACTAACATAAGAACTATATATAGAATTATTATAAAACTGTTTACTCGCGGTTAAACTATTTAAATTATACCTCGTAGTTTTATAAATATTATTATTTTCAAATAGTTTAACATTGCGCTAGTCAATAATACAATTATTTCATTCCTTCGTATTTTTTTCAAGTTACAATATATAGTAAACATTGTATAAATAGATTGGGAACAATTATTTGATTTTTGTAATTATTTAATTTGGATGTCGAAAGAAGACAAAACTAACCAAATCTGTATGATTTTAGTGATTATAAAATATGTATATCAATACTGGAGAGGTTAAATGACCGATGAGCCGTTGGTAATGTTTGCATGTTCATTAATTGATTAGTTGGCCTTTTCAGGGTTCATATATATATATATATTCTTAATAGTAGCTTTAGTCCGCGGCTTCGCTCACGTTCTTTTTTTTATGTTCAATAGGTACGCGCTTTGCCACAATCTCACCTGATGGTAAGTAACGATGACGCCGGCGATGTATCGTGCTTACCCACTAGATGCCTGTTCACTCTACTCTTGAAGACTCCCAAGTTATAAGATGACGGGAAGACAAACCCCGTGAGTGAATTCCACTCCTTAGCCGTACGTATAATTAATGTGGAAGCAAATCGCTTCGTAAGAATTATGGGAATATCAAAACCACGTAAGGGTGGAAACCCTCACGGCGTCTAGTCGTCCTCTAATGGAATGGGGACGGTGGAATTATATTATGTAATTCCTGTGCACACTCTTGTTCATTTAAATTTAATGTATCCCTCAAGAACAGTACTCTTTTTCTAAATGAAAGATTACCCTATGTTTCTTTCTGTACTCCTAACAACATCTGTGCAAAATTTTATATTGACTGGTTGAGTAGTGGTGATGTGAAAGCAGAACAAATATGATCATATGGTAAGAACATTGCAGCTAACGTGGCGTCTCACTTCTTAGAGAAAGGAGTGCTAATTTGCACCCTTAGTAGGGGATGTATTTATCTTTAAAATAAAGACGAAAACAATATCTAACATGTCTACGTTTACTTAAAAAAGTCGTACAGTATAAAGTGAGATAAATCCGACAACGCGCGCCATAATGTGAATTGTACCGCACGAGTGGCGCGTGTGTGGCCACCGTTACACTCTGACAACAATGCGCAACTGATATAAAGAAAATATTATTTATTTAAACTCCTCTACAAAATTCAACATTCGTTATATACCGCCGTATTGTGATGTAGGTTACTCCACAAAAGGCGTACAACATTTATCTACAAATATTATAATTTATGATACTTGATGTTCAAGATGATTATAAAAAAAAGGAAAGCGTTTGATGATACTTTTTTTAAAAAGTGGTGTTAAATATAGCAGCCATCTTGGTTTATAATTACATATGAAATAACTTCATAATGGTATGAAAAGCAGAAAAATGTTATAATATTATTTTTTTATAATACTGAAGTTCGATTATTCTTTGCAAAATTTTCATCGATATTTGGTTGGTTGTTTACCTACTCTATATGGAATATTAGTAAAATAATCGAAACTGAATTTGATTTCTGAACCGAGTTTCTGACTAGGAGAACAATTTTTTAAAATATAATTATAGGGGGCAAACGAATAGGCGGGTCACCTGATGGTAAGTGATCACCGCCATCCATAGACACCAGCAACACCAGGGGAGTCGCAAGTGCGTTGCCGGCCTGTGTTTGAGGTAGGGGAAGTGGGGGTGTGAGAGGGGGAATGGAGATGGGAGAGGGGCGGGGAAGTAGGTCTCACTTCTTAGAGAAAGGAGTGCTAATTTGCACCCTTAGTAGGGGATGTATTTATAACTATCTTTAAAATAAAGACGAAAACAATACCTAACATGTCTACGTTTACTTAAAAAAGTCGTACAGTATAAAGTGAGATAAATCCGACAACGCGCGCCATAATGTGAATTGTACCGCACGAGTGGCGCGTGTGTGGCCACCGTTACACTCTGACAACAATGCGCAACTGATATAAAGAAAATATTATTTATTTAAACTCCTCTACAAAATTCAACATTCGTTATATACCGCCGTATTGTGATGTAGGTTACTCCACAAAAGGTGTACAACATTTATCTACAAATATTATAATTTATGATACTTGATGTTCAAGATGATTATAAAAAAAAGGAAAGCGTTTGATGATACTTTTTTTAAAAAGTGGTGTTAAATATAGCAGCCATCTTGGTTTATAATTACATATGAAATAACTTCATAATGGTATGAAAAGCAGAAAAATGTTATAATATTATTTTTTTATAATACTGAAGTTCGATTATTCTTTGCAAAATTTTCATCGATATTTGGTTGGTTGTTTACCTACTCTATATGGAATATTAGTAAAATAATCGAAACTGAATTTGATTTCTGAACCGAGTTTCTGACTAGGAGAACAATTTTTTAAAATATAATTATAGGGGGCAAACGAATAGGCGGGTCACCTGATGGTAAGTGATCACCGCCATCCATAGACACCAGCAACACCAGGGGAGTCGCAAGTGCGTTGCCGGCCTGTGTTTGAGGTAGGGGAAGTGGGGGTGTGAGAGGGGGAATGGAGATGGGAGAGGGGCGGGGAAGTAGGTATCCGGCGCTCTCACTAACCAAACAAAACGCAAGAGTGCAAGCACTGTTACTTCACGTCGGTTTTCTGTAAGAGGGTGGTACTACCCCGGACGAGCCGACCCATTCATGCTGAAACCAATAATAGCTTCAGCGTGGCTCTATCACCTATTAAAAATATTTTATAATTGTCTGTTTAATCCGTTAAGGTTTAGAACCGACATAAGTGATCATGATTTATCCAGATTCTTCAATTATTTTTTTCTCTTGAACTGACTACTCTATCAGCCTAGAAAAGCCGTAATAGCTTCACCCAACTACAACAAATAGTACGTCATCTCTCGATGTATATTTAAATTACATATAGTTTTAAAGTTAATAAGATTATGATACTTGATGTTCAAGATGATTATAAAAAAAGGAAAGCGTTTGATGATACTTTTTTTTAAAGTGGTGTTAAATGTAGGTTTATAATTACATATCATTTTATTAATGGAATGAAGAGCATAATAATGTTATAGTATACTTTTCTTATATTGCCCGAGTTAGATTATTCTTTGTAAAATTTGTATCGATATTTGGTTGGTTGTTTACATACTCTATGTAGAATATTAGTAAAATAAGCGAAAAAAAACGGAATATTTAGAGTTTGATTTCAGTCTAGAACTATATACATATATATATTTTTATATATTATAGGGGCAAACGAACAGGCGGGTCACTTGATGGTAAGTGATCACCGCCATCCATAGACACCAGCAACACCAGGGGAGTTGTAAGTGCGTTGCCAGCCTGTGTTTGAGAGAGTGGGAGTGGGGGTGAGAGAGGGGGAATGGCGTTGGGAGAGGGGGTATTGAGGTGGGTATCCGGCACTCTCACTGACCAAACTAAACGCAACAGTGCAAGCACTGTTACTTCGCATCTTCGTTCCTTCGTTTTCTGTGAGAAGGTGGTACTACCCTGAACGAGCCGACCCATTCATGCTGACACCAATAATAGCTTCCGCGTGGCTCTACCACCTATTAAAAAATATTTTATAATTGCCTGTCTAGTCCGTTAAAGCTTAGAAACGACATAAGAGAGAGAGAGATTTATCCATATTCGTCAATTTTCTTGAACTGACTACGCTATCAGCCTAGCAAAACCGTAATAGCTTCACCCAACTACAACAAATAGTACGTCATCTCTCGATGTATATTTAAATTACATATAGTTTTTAAGTTAATAAGATACTTTATATGTAATACCTGTAGTCTCTTTGAATCCATATAGGACATTAATCCAAACTGTATAAAATTGACCATTTGACAAACTAGAAAACAAACATGGCGCCAGTAAAACAAGCCTTGTACGATTTTGGCCTATATAAATCAGTGATATAAGCCGACACAGTCGGTAGTGTTCTCAATTAATTAGCAACATCAATGGAGCCGGTCCGATCACGAACAAAATTATACAGCAATTAATGTGTACTGCTTTGATAACATTGTACGCGGGAAAGATATGAAGAAATTACTTTTGCTTTTTAAATCGTCAGTTTTAACTATAAATTGCTACTTACCCATCTTCGTACGGGTGAACTAACTACTAATAAAGAAAATGAGGACAGTGTCCTGTTTATAATCATTATATTAATACGTGAAGCCTAAACTTTGTATCCCTTTTTAAAGGAATTGCGTGAAAGGATGAACGTGATACTGGGTATAGTTAACATTTATATGGAGGAGAAGTGCAGAAACAATTAATTATTTAAAAAAATGATTTTATGTGTAAATTAAACAGTATAAAAGTCAATGGATTATTGGAATAATTGGAAATTGGAATATACACAACAAGTTACAAGCTACACACGATAAACCATACGACAAATACATGTACACAAAAGAACTTTTAAGGTAAGTACGAGTAACTATTTAATATTTGTTAAGCTGCAAAATGATTATTCTACCGTATTATATGTCTGTAAGATAGAAATTACCGTACAATAACCAGTTACGGTAATGTTAAAAATAATTAGTTATTAAAAAAAATGATTATAAGTGTAATTTAACCAATATCAAAGTCAATGGATTATTGGAATATTCACAACAAATTACAAGCTACACACGATAAACCATACGACAAATACATGTACACAAAAGAACTTGTAAGGTAAGTACGAGTAACAAGGTAAGTGAAACACTTGTAGCTTGTAATTAATGTAGTTTTGATAAACTGATTTTTGTAAAATACACTAATTTAGAAGAGAAATATGTAATACAAGGCTTATAACGTTTAATAAACAGGCCACAAATCTTCCCTTTACAGTATAACTTTGTAATTAAATAAAATAGCAGCTAAACAACTGAACGTCAACTTGTCAACATTTGTCAAAATCTTTTTACTAAAAAATTTAAAAGTAATTATAGGACATCTTTCCTTGGCGGATGGTTGACCCTGCCGTCTGTTCCTGTGTCCTGTGTATATGAGTGAACCTGTGTCGAGTTTAACAACCGACCAACCACGCCTTTTAATTGGTTTACTTTCGTTTTCTGCTGCAGTAAGACATAACAGCAACCAAACAATTCCAAGCGGAAGTGAGAAGTAAAGTTCACCCTAATTTTTGATAACGGATTTCATAAAAATAACGCCTTCATCAATCACAGATCTTGTTACTGTCTTATGTCCTACTCATTCACACACTTTTTATATGAACATATTTAAACCCAAATGTCTCACTTTTCCTTGTAGTTGTTCAAACATTTTCTTCCATACAAACCATGTTCTGACAATTACAAAAACATTTTATTTATATAGATTAAATTTTGTTTTTGTGATTATTGTTTCTGCTTAAAATTGGATGAGATCAAATAATTTCTCCTGAACACTGAAAAAGGAATGTTGTGAATAATTATTATTGTGATAGATTATGGCTGAGATATAAGAATACATATAATTATCAGATACATTGAGAAAATTTATTAAAATAGAACTAGACTTTTGTCATATTCAAATGAGTTAACACTGTCCTTGATAAAGCCACGTCGACTAAAAAATAAGTTGTCAGTAGGTGGATGCCAAATACAAAGACAGCAAGTTCCACTTCGGCTCCAGCTCAATGTCAAAACAATATTAATTCAATTTAAAAAACGTCGTAACGGAACTGAACATAATTAATTGATACATATATTTTTATTAAATTTTACTAATTTGGTAAAGGCGAGTATATGTTCCTGTAAACAAAACTTATCTGATCGAATACTTTTTATAGTTGTTAGATACAACTATTATAATGTAAGCATAATTTTAATAAGCATTTTACTCGCTGATTTTGGTATCTGATGGGAACTATGTGTTTGACATTGAAAAATCGTAGTTATAGCCTAGAGAATAATATCCTGAAAGTTATGGATCTGCCTATAGAACATTAAAATTAACCCTTTCGAAGATTAACCCAGTTAGTCAAATAAAACAATGTATAATTTATTTATATGTATAGATTTATGTCATTTTTGTATCGACAAGTATCTCTGGAATATCATCTTTATATATAAATTTCTTCTGTGCGTGTGTATGTCACTGAACTCCTCCAAAACGGCTGGACCGATTTTAATAAAACTTTGTGTGCGTGTTCCAGTGGATCCGAGAACGGTTTAGATTCACAATTGGACCCGGTAGGTGGCGTTGCGGTAGACTTTTAGGATTTTTTTATTATCAAGGCAGGACAACGTCCGCCAGGTCCGCTAGTATTATTATATTACTAGTAACTAATTTTCTTGCCGGATCCTATCGATGGCTATAGTGTACTTGGAAACAGAGGTAGTGTCTTGACAACAATTTTTTTTTAAATTGTAACACAGCAAATTTATCGCTCTGTGCCTGATGGTAAGCACAGTACAATCCAAAAACAATGGCGACCACCGAGCGACACAGTATCCATCGCCGGTCACCGCAATCATGCCGGCCTGCGAAAGGCTGGATATGCACAGGCTGATCCCGTAACGCAACCCGCAGAACCGAATCACTATGACGTGCTTTTTCGCCATATACATGGTGATTGCGACCCAGTCAGGCTGTAAAGCCCTACCACCCCGCTTTCGCCATTGCCTCGTTCGTTATTCAGCCGGGTGCACCACGTGCAGGTGAGGTTGGCTTGGAAGTCTCAAGTCTTTGATGTTATTCGACACCCCTTACACCCTTATTAGTGCTTTGTAAAAGCCTAAATGACATTAAGTATTATTAATTTTGATTTCGATCTATATTCATTTATTGACACCCTTGTACTGTTGTAAATCTCAACTCTTTTAAATACTTTTGCACATTCACCATTAATCCTTCGAACATTCGAGAAACTTAATAGTTATAATAATAAACCTAGTTAGTCTCGTTTAACTAGTCCAAATTCAATATAATTATTTTATCAACAAGATGTCACCAATCAAACACCATTTAACAAGTACCTTATAATAGTTATCGAGACTTCTTATTTTTCATAACCGGTGTACACACATATACAGTCAGGAAGACAAGCAAATGGACTATAAGTATTGGCAAGTTTTTTTTTATATCATAAGAGGCAAACGAACAGGCGGGTTACCTGATGTTAAGTGATCACTGCCATCCATAGACACTAACAACACCAGGAGAGTCGCTAATGCGTTGCCAGCCTATGTTTGGGGGAGGGGACGAGGAGAGGGTTGGGAGGGGAGGGGAGGTGGGCATCCGATGCTCTCACTGACCGAACGAAACGCAACAATGCAAGCGCTGTTACTTCACGCCGGTTGTGAGAGGGTGGTACTACCGCGAGCGAGCCGACCCACTCATGCTGAAACCAGTAATAGCTTCAGCGTGCATCTACCACCTGTAAGTTATTTTATTCAAGTATATACTCGTACATATATAATATAGATTTTACCGTGTTTATTTGTAACATTTGTATATACTTTTACAACAGCTCTATATGTTGAAGAATTTATTGAGCTCACTATAGTTTAACGCAACAATAACAATAAAATACTAATTTTAATCATATAAATTGTAACCTGTATCGTGGAATTTATATTCCACTATAAATGTATTGTTGAAGTGGTTTTTTTTTTAATAAAACAGGAGATAACATTGTTTTTCTAGCTAATAATCACTTAATTACGATATGTCAGCGAATTCTTTAATTCAGTAATAATTTATGTTGGTTTCGCATTAGATATTTATGTTTGCATTGCGTTTGCAAAGCGTCCATTTTGGTTCAAATATGAAAATTAGATTTATGGTACTAAGCAATTCCTCTATGCATTATATAGTTTATTTTCTAACTATTTACATAAATTATTGCCAGAGAACGTGGTAAGTAGTCATGTGTTCACATAAGTTAAATTTATATTTTAACCCATTTAACAGAAGGCTTTCAATTCGGTTGCATTTTTTTTATGTTTGTTACCTCATGATTTCGTCATTTATAGACAGATCAGAAAAATATTTTCCATTAAAAAGGATATAGTTTTAAGTGGACCCCATTTAAATTTCATTAGTATTGAACTATAAATTTTAAAGATACACCAAATAACTCCTTAAAGTCGAATGAGAAATGTATAGTGTTTGAGATATTAATAGGTTTGAGATAACGTAGCTAGCTGGCTAACTATGATCGAAGACGTTTTACTGCATTTTTATAGTAAGTTATTTTGAAGTGAGTTTAATTTTTTCGTTAAAATTTGTTTTTTCTTTCTTAATCTAGTTTTGTAGTATCGTAACCTAGTGTAAAAAGCCATCAAATTATAAATAATAGATACATAATTGATTTATAACAAACCATGCAAATCAGTTCAGTAATTCACGGCTTATAAGCACATCTCCAGATAAACAAAAATGTTTTGTAGTCAAAAGTCGAACGAATACATATTAAAATTTAATAAATAACATTAAAACTTGCGTGGGCAAATGTACTAATATATATCGGAGAACACTTAATAACACGCTATTACAGTTTATATCAAAGTCCTGTCGCAAGCAGATGATATCGATACCGGCGACACTCGCCAGCAACTTGTCTTACCACTTCTCAGCCGTACTCGCCGAGCCTTGTAATTATTGCGAACTGCAACAAAACTTTCATAATTCTAACTGTCAAATAAGAATGAGAGATAAATTCACGCGTTTGAATGTTGTCACTTAATTACAACTTGCTCTTGTCATTTTAATAGAATTTAATTGTATGGGCACGTAATCATGACTCGTGGCTTTCAAAATATTTAATAACATAGTTCTTAAGATAACATCAATCTCCTTGTGAACCTTGCTTATATATACAATTGTTTTAATTGAATAATATTTAAGTGAATACCATACTTTGTCAGTTTACAATCAAACTCTGATCTAAGTCAAAACAGACAATTTAAGCATTTACTCTCTACAGAGTTTAAAATTATTATTAAAAATTGTAAATCAATTTAATAGTTGATACAATTTAGCACTATAATTTATAATGACAGATATAAAACTGGTGGTTTTAAGACAGACTTTAAGATCTAAATCATCCTTTGAAAAACAGTACCTATTTCTGGACTAATAATACCCTTTTGTTTTTCTTTTGTACTCCTTAGAACGCATATGCAAAATTTCACGATGATTGGTTGTGTAGCTAATGCGTGGAAGTGTAACAAACAATCAAATACACATTCGGATTATAATATTAGTTAGTATCACATAAAAAAGGTAAAACTTAAAAATCTCTTCTATTTTATTTTTTTATATCATAGGAGGTAAATGAAGAAGTGGGTCACCTGTTGTTAAGTGATCACTACGGTCCATAAGCACTAGCAACATCGGGGGAGTCGCAAGTGTGTTGCCAGCCTGTGTTTGGGGGGAGGAGAGGTGGGCCTCCTGCACTCTCACTGACAGAACGAAACGCAACAATGCAAGCACTGTTACTTCACGTGGGTGTTTCTGTGGGTCGGGTGGTACTACCCCGGGCGAGCCGACCCATTCATGCTGAAACTAGTAATAGCTTCAGCGTGGCTCTACCAGCTACAAACTAGAATGTCTACTAACTTACTACGTTCATCAACACATTTGCAAAAAGCACGAGGGTAGAAATATCAAGCATTCGCAAGTTGAATGTCTGTAACCAAATTTCTATAGGTGTGATTCGTCGGCTGCACTTCAGAGCCAATCTTCGTCTAGGTTTAGTGTTTTGCTTTACTTTAGACCACATCGTCATTTAATATGTGATGAGAATGAGGTCTAATGTATAAAGTATTTTTTTAAATCCATTTATCAAGTTTTCAGCATACTATTTTAATTTCAGCATTTCCGTATTAAGAAAACTGGAAGTTTGTACACATTTGTATCTGGCAATATGCATCGTTCCTTTGTATCTTAATATGACTATCGCAATAATACAATTCGATCACACACGCGTTATCGTTTATATCAGACGCACTCTACTTAAATACAGATCAAAAACTGCTGAGTTAGAACATCCATCAATGTGTATAAGTGGAAATTTTAAGTTGTCTTTTTAAAGGTTGTGTCACATTGAATGCTTTATTAGCTTGTAAGCTATCTATTATCACATATACTTCAAAATTACAACCAGATACATATTTTCTTTGAACAAGAGAGATTTCATAACGTATGTAAAATCTAAAAGCCTATTACGAACTGAGAGAAAAGTTGCTTTATCTGTTCTACGCTATCGTTCTCATCCAATAACACTAACTCTGCATATTTATTAAGTCCTCAAAGTATCGCTATTAAGAAAATATCTGCAATATATAAGATTATATTTATATAGAATCGCCTCTAGCTAAAATTCTGAGAAAATCATATTACTACTGCTAGCACAAGGCTGATTCCTATTACCGTAATAAAATAAATCTCTAAGTATCATTGAATATAAAATTCTATTTTATCATTTAGTAGAAGAGTAAATTTACTATATATTCTATTCTCGGTCTCGTCTCGTCTCGCGGCGGGCCCAAAAAACGCAGGCCGGACGTGGTGAAGGAGGACATAAAGGAGAATCACTTCACACAAAAGGATGCCGAAGACCAATCAAAGTGGAGGAAGTTCGATAGGAAAGCGGAGCGAAGTAAATAGGAGGACGGGTTAACGCTAGGTAGAAGAAAATTAATCTATATTATAATAAAACTGTAGCAAGGTCAAATCTGTACATTAAATATTTTTTGAAAATTTTGATCGGGGTAGGCTTTGTTATCGATATAGAAGCCAAAACTAACCCTATTAAAATTTTTGTCTGTCTGTCTGTCTGTCTGTCTGTCTCTCTGTCTGTCTGTCTGTCTGTCTGTCTCTCTGTCTGTCTGTCTGTCTGTCTGTCTCTCTGTCTGTCTGTCTGTCTGTCTGTCTCTCTGTCTGTCTGTCTGTCTGTCTGTCTCTCTGTCTGTCTGTCTGTCTGTCTGTCTCTCTGTCTGTCTGTCTGTCTGTCTGTCTCTCTGTCTGTCTGTCTGTCTGTCTGTCTCTCTGTCTGTCTGTCTGTCTGTCTGTCTCTCTGTCTGTCTGTCTGTCTGTCTGTCTGTCTCTCTGTCTGTCTGTCTGTCTGTCTGTCTCTCTGTCTGTCTGTCTGTCTGTCTGTCTCTCTGTCTGTCTGTCTGTCTGTCTGTCTCTCTGTCTGTCTGTCTGTCTGTCTGTCTCTCTGTCTGTCTGTCTGTCTGTCTGTCTCTCTGTCTGTCTGTCTGTCTGTCTGTCTCTCTGTCTGTCTGTCTGTCTGTCTGTCTCTCTGTCTGTCTGTCTGTCTGTCTGTCTCTCTGTCTGTCTGTCTGTCTGTCTGTCTGTCTCTCTGTCTGTCTGTCTGTCTGTCTGTCTCTCTGTCTGTCTGTCTGTCTGTCTGTCTCTCTGTCTGTCTGTCTGTCTGTCTGTCTCTCTGTCTGTCTGTCTGTCTGTCTGTCTCTCTGTCTGTCTGTCTGTCTGTCTGTCTCTCTGTCTGTCTGTCTGTCTGTCTGTCTCTCTGTCTGTCTGTCTGTCTGTCTGTCTCTCTGTCTGTCTGTCTGTCTGTCTGTCTCTCTGTCTGTCTGTCTGTCTGTCTGTCTGTCTCTCTGTCTGTCTGTCTGTCTGTCTGTCTCTCTGTCTGTCTGTCTGTCTGTCTGTCTCTCTGTCTGTCTGTCTGTCTGTCTGTCTCTCTGTCTGTCTGTCTGTCTGTCTGTCTCTCTGTCTGTCTGTCTGTCTGTCTGTCTCTCTGTCTGTCTGTCTGTCTGTCTGTCTCTCTGTCTGTCTGTCTGTCTGTCTGTCTCTCTGTCTGTCTGTCTGTCTGTCTGTCTCTCTGTCTGTCTGTCTGTCTGTCTGTCTGTCTCTCTGTCTGTCTGTCTGTCTGTCTGTCTCTCTGTCTGTCTGTCTGTCTGTCTGTCTCTCTGTCTGTCTGTCTGTCTGTCTGTCTCTCTGTCTGTCTGTCTGTCTGTCTGTCTCTCTGTCTGTCTGTCTGTCTGTCTGTCTCTCTGTCTGTCTGTCTGTCTGTCTGTCTCTCTGTCTGTCTGTCTGTCTGTCTGTCTCTCTGTCTGTCTGTCTGTCTGTCTGTCTCTCTGTCTGTCTGTCTGTCTGTCTGTCTGTCTCTCTGTCTGTCTGTCTGTCTGTCTGTCTCTCTGTCTGTCTGTCTGTCTGTCTGTCTCTCTGTCTGTCTGTCTGTCTGTCTGTCTCTCTGTCTGTCTGTCTGTCTGTCTGTCTCTCTGTCTGTCTGTCTGTCTGTCTGTCTCTCTGTCTGTCTGTCTGTCTGTCTGTCTCTCTGTCTGTCTGTCTGTCTGTCTGTCTCTCTGTCTGTCTGTCTGTCTGTCTGTCTCTCTGTCTGTCTGTCTGTCTGTCTGTCTGTCTCTCTGTCTGTCTGTCTGTCTGTCTGTCTCTCTGTCTGTCTGTCTGTCTGTCTGTCTCTCTGTCTGTCTGTCTGTCTGTCTGTCTCTCTGTCTGTCTGTCTGTCTGTCTGTCTCTCTGTCTGTCTGTCTGTCTGTCTGTCTCTCTGTCTGTCTGTCTGTCTGTCTGTCTCTCTGTCTGTCTGTCTGTCTGTCTGTCTCTCTGTCTGTCTGTCTGTCTGTCTGTCTCTCTGTCTGTCTGTCTGTCTGTCTGTCTGTCTCTCTGTCTGTCTGTCTGTCTGTCTGTCTCTCTGTCTGTCTGTCTGTCTGTCTGTCTCTCTGTCTGTCTGTCTGTCTGTCTGTCTCTCTGTCTGTCTGTCTGTCTGTCTGTCTCTCTGTCTGTCTGTCTGTCTGTCTGTCTCTCTGTCTGTCTGTCTGTCTGTCTGTCTCTCTGTCTGTCTGTCTGTCTGTCTGTCTCTCTGTCTGTCTGTCTGTCTGTCTGTCTCTCTGTCTGTCTGTCTGTCTGTCTGTCTGTCTCTCTGTCTGTCTGTCTGTCTGTCTGTCTCTCTGTCTGTCTGTCTGTCTGTCTGTCTCTCTGTCTGTCTGTCTGTCTGTCTGTCTCTCTGTCTGTCTGTCTGTCTGTCTGTCTCTCTGTCTGTCTGTCTGTCTGTCTGTCTCTCTGTCTGTCTGTCTGTCTGTCTGTCTCTCTGTCTGTCTGTCTGTCTGTCTGTCTCTCTGTCTGTCTGTCTGTCTGTCTGTCTCTCTGTCTGTCTGTCTGTCTGTCTGTCTGTCTCTCTGTCTGTCTGTCTGTCTGTCTGTCTCTCTGTCTGTCTGTCTGTCTGTCTGTCTCTCTGTCTGTCTGTCTGTCTGTCTGTCTCTCTGTCTGTCTGTCTGTCTGTCTGTCTCTCTGTCTGTCTGTCTGTCTGTCTGTCTCTCTGTCTGTCTGTCTGTCTGTCTGTCTCTCTGTCTGTCTGTCTGTCTGTCTGTCTCTCTGTCTGTCTGTCTGTCTGTCTGTCTCTCTGTCTGTCTGTCTGTCTGTCTGTCTGTCTCTCTGTCTGTCTGTCTGTCTGTCTGTCTCTCTGTCTGTCTGTCTGTCTGTCTGTCTCTCTGTCTGTCTGTCTGTCTGTCTGTCTCTCTGTCTGTCTGTCTGTCTGTCTGTCTCTCTGTCTGTCTGTCTGTCTGTCTGTCTCTCTGTCTGTCTGTCTGTCTGTCTGTCTCTCTGTCTGTCTGTCTGTCTGTCTGTCTCTCTGTCTGTCTGTCTGTCTGTCTGTCTCTCTGTCTGTCTGTCTGTCTGTCTGTCTGTCTCTCTGTCTGTCTGTCTGTCTGTCTGTCTCTCTGTCTGTCTGTCTGTCTGTCTGTCTCTCTGTCTGTCTGTCTGTCTGTCTGTCTCTCTGTCTGTCTGTCTGTCTGTCTGTCTCTCTGTCTGTCTGTCTGTCTGTCTGTCTCTCTGTCTGTCTGTCTGTCTGTCTGTCTCTCTGTCTGTCTGTCTGTCTGTCTGTCTCTCTGTCTGTCTGTCTGTCTGTCTGTCTCTCTGTCTGTCTGTCTGTCTGTCTGTCTGTCTCTCTGTCTGTCTGTCTGTCTGTCTGTCTCTCTGTCTGTCTGTCTGTCTGTCTGTCTCTCTGTCTGTCTGTCTGTCTGTCTGTCTCTCTGTCTGTCTGTCTGTCTGTCTGTCTCTCTGTCTGTCTGTCTGTCTGTCTGTCTCTCTGTCTGTCTGTCTGTCTGTCTGTCTCTCTGTCTGTCTGTCTGTCTGTCTGTCTCTCTGTCTGTCTGTCTGTCTGTCTGTCTCTCTGTCTGTCTGTCTGTCTGTCTGTCTGTCTCTCTGTCTGTCTGTCTGTCTGTCTGTCTCTCTGTCTGTCTGTCTGTCTGTCTGTCTCTCTGTCTGTCTGTCTGTCTGTCTGTCTCTCTGTCTGTCTGTCTGTCTGTCTGTCTCTCTGTCTGTCTGTCTGTCTGTCTGTCTCTCTGTCTGTCTGTCTGTCTGTCTGTCTCTCTGTCTGTCTGTCTGTCTGTCTGTCTCTCTGTCTGTCTGTCTGTCTGTCTGTCTCTCTGTCTGTCTGTCTGTCTGTCTGTCTGTCTCTCTGTCTGTCTGTCTGTCTGTCTGTCTCTCTGTCTGTCTGTCTGTCTGTCTGTCTCTCTGTCTGTCTGTCTGTCTGTCTGTCTCTCTGTCTGTCTGTCTGTCTGTCTGTCTCTCTGTCTGTCTGTCTGTCTGTCTGTCTCTCTGTCTGTCTGTCTGTCTGTCTGTCTCTCTGTCTGTCTGTCTGTCTGTCTGTCTCTCTGTCTGTCTGTCTGTCTGTCTGTCTCTCTGTCTGTCTGTCTGTCTGTCTGTCTGTCTCTCTGTCTGTCTGTCTGTCTGTCTGTCTCTCTGTCTGTCTGTCTGTCTGTCTGTCTCTCTGTCTGTCTGTCTGTCTGTCTGTCTCTCTGTCTGTCTGTCTGTCTGTCTGTCTCTCTGTCTGTCTGTCTGTCTGTCTGTCTCTCTGTCTGTCTGTCTGTCTGTCTGTCTCTCTGTCTGTCTGTCTGTCTGTCTGTCTCTCTGTCTGTCTGTCTGTCTGTCTGTCTCTCTGTCTGTCTGTCTGTCTGTCTGTCTGTCTCTCTGTCTGTCTGTCTGTCTGTCTGTCTCTCTGTCTGTCTGTCTGTCTGTCTGTCTCTCTGTCTGTCTGTCTGTCTGTCTGTCTCTCTGTCTGTCTGTCTGTCTGTCTGTCTCTCTGTCTGTCTGTCTGTCTGTCTGTCTCTCTGTCTGTCTGTCTGTCTGTCTGTCTCTCTGTCTGTCTGTCTGTCTGTCTGTCTCTCTGTCTGTCTGTCTGTCTGTCTGTCTCTCTGTCTGTCTGTCTGTCTGTCTGTCTGTCTCTCTGTCTGTCTGTCTGTCTGTCTGTCTCTCTGTCTGTCTGTCTGTCTGTCTGTCTCTCTGTCTGTCTGTCTGTCTGTCTGTCTCTCTGTCTGTCTGTCTGTCTGTCTGTCTCTCTGTCTGTCTGTCTGTCTGTCTGTCTCTCTGTCTGTCTGTCTGTCTGTCTGTCTCTCTGTCTGTCTGTCTGTCTGTCTGTCTCTCTGTCTGTCTGTCTGTCTGTCTGTCTCTCTGTCTGTCTGTCTGTCTGTCTGTCTGTCTCTCTGTCTGTCTGTCTGTCTGTCTGTCTCTCTGTCTGTCTGTCTGTCTGTCTGTCTCTCTGTCTGTCTGTCTGTCTGTCTGTCTCTCTGTCTGTCTGTCTGTCTGTCTGTCTCTCTGTCTGTCTGTCTGTCTGTCTGTCTCTCTGTCTGTCTGTCTGTCTGTCTGTCTCTCTGTCTGTCTGTCTGTCTGTCTGTCTCTCTGTCTGTCTGTCTGTCTGTCTGTCTCTCTGTCTGTCTGTCTGTCTGTCTGTCTGTCTCTCTGTCTGTCTGTCTGTCTGTCTGTCTCTCTGTCTGTCTGTCTGTCTGTCTGTCTCTCTGTCTGTCTGTCTGTCTGTCTGTCTCTCTGTCTGTCTGTCTGTCTGTCTGTCTCTCTGTCTGTCTGTCTGTCTGTCTGTCTCTCTGTCTGTCTGTCTGTCTGTCTGTCTCTCTGTCTGTCTGTCTGTCTGTCTGTCTCTCTGTCTGTCTGTCTGTCTGTCTGTCTCTCTGTCTGTCTGTCTGTCTGTCTGTCTGTCTCTCTGTCTGTCTGTCTGTCTGTCTGTCTCTCTGTCTGTCTGTCTGTCTGTCTGTCTCTCTGTCTGTCTGTCTGTCTGTCTGTCTCTCTGTCTGTCTGTCTGTCTGTCTGTCTCTCTGTCTGTCTGTCTGTCTGTCTGTCTCTCTGTCTGTCTGTCTGTCTGTCTGTCTCTCTGTCTGTCTGTCTGTCTGTCTGTCTCTCTGTCTGTCTGTCTGTCTGTCTGTCTCTCTGTCTGTCTGTCTGTCTGTCTGTCTGTCTCTCTGTCTGTCTGTCTGTCTGTCTGTCTCTCTGTCTGTCTGTCTGTCTGTCTGTCTCTCTGTCTGTCTGTCTGTCTGTCTGTCTCTCTGTCTGTCTGTCTGTCTGTCTGTCTCTCTGTCTGTCTGTCTGTCTGTCTGTCTCTCTGTCTGTCTGTCTGTCTGTCTGTCTCTCTGTCTGTCTGTCTGTCTGTCTGTCTCTCTGTCTGTCTGTCTGTCTGTCTGTCTCTCTGTCTGTCTGTCTGTCTGTCTGTCTGTCTCTCTGTCTGTCTGTCTGTCTGTCTGTCTCTCTGTCTGTCTGTCTGTCTGTCTGTCTCTCTGTCTGTCTGTCTGTCTGTCTGTCTCTCTGTCTGTCTGTCTGTCTGTCTGTCTCTCTGTCTGTCTGTCTGTCTGTCTGTCTCTCTGTCTGTCTGTCTGTCTGTCTGTCTCTCTGTCTGTCTGTCTGTCTGTCTGTCTCTCTGTCTGTCTGTCTGTCTGTCTGTCTCTCTGTCTGTCTGTCTGTCTGTCTGTCTGTCTCTCTGTCTGTCTGTCTGTCTGTCTGTCTCTCTGTCTGTCTGTCTGTCTGTCTGTCTCTCTGTCTGTCTGTCTGTCTGTCTGTCTCTCTGTCTGTCTGTCTGTCTGTCTGTCTCTCTGTCTGTCTGTCTGTCTGTCTGTCTCTCTGTCTGTCTGTCTGTCTGTCTGTCTCTCTGTCTGTCTGTCTGTCTGTCTGTCTCTCTGTCTGTCTGTCTGTCTGTCTGTCTCTCTGTCTGTCTGTCTGTCTGTCTGTCTGTCTCTCTGTCTGTCTGTCTGTCTGTCTGTCTCTCTGTCTGTCTGTCTGTCTGTCTGTCTCTCTGTCTGTCTGTCTGTCTGTCTGTCTCTCTGTCTGTCTGTCTGTCTGTCTGTCTCTCTGTCTGTCTGTCTGTCTGTCTGTCTCTCTGTCTGTCTGTCTGTCTGTCTGTCTCTCTGTCTGTCTGTCTGTCTGTCTGTCTCTCTGTCTGTCTGTCTGTCTGTCTGTCTCTCTGTCTGTCTGTCTGTCTGTCTGTCTGTCTCTCTGTCTGTCTGTCTGTCTGTCTGTCTCTCTGTCTGTCTGTCTGTCTGTCTGTCTCTCTGTCTGTCTGTCTGTCTGTCTGTCTCTCTGTCTGTCTGTCTGTCTGTCTGTCTCTCTGTCTGTCTGTCTGTCTGTCTGTCTCTCTGTCTGTCTGTCTGTCTGTCTGTCTCTCTGTCTGTCTGTCTGTCTGTCTGTCTCTCTGTCTGTCTGTCTGTCTGTCTGTCTCTCTGTCTGTCTGTCTGTCTGTCTGTCTGTCTCTCTGTCTGTCTGTCTGTCTGTCTGTCTCTCTGTCTGTCTGTCTGTCTGTCTGTCTCTCTGTCTGTCTGTCTGTCTGTCTGTCTCTCTGTCTGTCTGTCTGTCTGTCTGTCTCTCTGTCTGTCTGTCTGTCTGTCTGTCTCTCTGTCTGTCTGTCTGTCTGTCTGTCTCTCTGTCTGTCTGTCTGTCTGTCTGTCTCTCTGTCTGTCTGTCTGTCTGTCTGTCTCTCTGTCTGTCTGTCTGTCTGTCTGTCTGTCTCTCTGTCTGTCTGTCTGTCTGTCTGTCTCTCTGTCTGTCTGTCTGTCTGTCTGTCTCTCTGTCTGTCTGTCTGTCTGTCTGTCTCTCTGTCTGTCTGTCTGTCTGTCTGTCTCTCTGTCTGTCTGTCTGTCTGTCTGTCTCTCTGTCTGTCTGTCTGTCTGTCTGTCTCTCTGTCTGTCTGTCTGTCTGTCTGTCTCTCTGTCTGTCTGTCTGTCTGTCTGTCTCTCTGTCTGTCTGTCTGTCTGTCTGTCTGTCTCTCTGTCTGTCTGTCTGTCTGTCTGTCTCTCTGTCTGTCTGTCTGTCTGTCTGTCTCTCTGTCTGTCTGTCTGTCTGTCTGTCTCTCTGTCTGTCTGTCTGTCTGTCTGTCTCTCTGTCTGTCTGTCTGTCTGTCTGTCTCTCTGTCTGTCTGTCTGTCTGTCTGTCTCTCTGTCTGTCTGTCTGTCTGTCTGTCTCTCTGTCTGTCTGTCTGTCTGTCTGTCTCTCTGTCTGTCTGTCTGTCTGTCTGTCTGTCTCTCTGTCTGTCTGTCTGTCTGTCTGTCTCTCTGTCTGTCTGTCTGTCTGTCTGTCTCTCTGTCTGTCTGTCTGTCTGTCTGTCTCTCTGTCTGTCTGTCTGTCTGTCTGTCTCTCTGTCTGTCTGTCTGTCTGTCTGTCTCTCTGTCTGTCTGTCTGTCTGTCTGTCTCTCTGTCTGTCTGTCTGTCTGTCTGTCTCTCTGTCTGTCTGTCTGTCTGTCTGTCTCTCTGTCTGTCTGTCTGTCTGTCTGTCTGTCTCTCTGTCTGTCTGTCTGTCTGTCTGTCTCTCTGTCTGTCTGTCTGTCTGTCTGTCTCTCTGTCTGTCTGTCTGTCTGTCTGTCTCTCTGTCTGTCTGTCTGTCTGTCTGTCTCTCTGTCTGTCTGTCTGTCTGTCTGTCTCTCTGTCTGTCTGTCTGTCTGTCTGTCTCTCTGTCTGTCTGTCTGTCTGTCTGTCTCTCTGTCTGTCTGTCTGTCTGTCTGTCTCTCTGTCTGTCTGTCTGTCTGTCTGTCTGTCTCTCTGTCTGTCTGTCTGTCTGTCTGTCTCTCTGTCTGTCTGTCTGTCTGTCTGTCTCTCTGTCTGTCTGTCTGTCTGTCTGTCTCTCTGTCTGTCTGTCTGTCTGTCTGTCTCTCTGTCTGTCTGTCTGTCTGTCTGTCTCTCTGTCTGTCTGTCTGTCTGTCTGTCTCTCTGTCTGTCTGTCTGTCTGTCTGTCTCTCTGTCTGTCTGTCTGTCTGTCTGTCTCTCTGTCTGTCTGTCTGTCTGTCTGTCTGTCTCTCTGTCTGTCTGTCTGTCTGTCTGTCTCTCTGTCTGTCTGTCTGTCTGTCTGTCTCTCTGTCTGTCTGTCTGTCTGTCTGTCTCTCTGTCTGTCTGTCTGTCTGTCTGTCTCTCTGTCTGTCTGTCTGTCTGTCTGTCTCTCTGTCTGTCTGTCTGTCTGTCTGTCTCTCTGTCTGTCTGTCTGTCTGTCTGTCTCTCTGTCTGTCTGTCTGTCTGTCTGTCTCTCTGTCTGTCTGTCTGTCTGTCTGTCTGTCTCTCTGTCTGTCTGTCTGTCTGTCTGTCTCTCTGTCTGTCTGTCTGTCTGTCTGTCTCTCTGTCTGTCTGTCTGTCTGTCTGTCTCTCTGTCTGTCTGTCTGTCTGTCTGTCTCTCTGTCTGTCTGTCTGTCTGTCTGTCTCTCTGTCTGTCTGTCTGTCTGTCTGTCTCTCTGTCTGTCTGTCTGTCTGTCTGTCTCTCTGTCTGTCTGTCTGTCTGTCTGTCTCTCTGTCTGTCTGTCTGTCTGTCTGTCTGTCTCTCTGTCTGTCTGTCTGTCTGTCTGTCTCTCTGTCTGTCTGTCTGTCTGTCTGTCTCTCTGTCTGTCTGTCTGTCTGTCTGTCTCTCTGTCTGTCTGTCTGTCTGTCTGTCTCTCTGTCTGTCTGTCTGTCTGTCTGTCTCTCTGTCTGTCTGTCTGTCTGTCTGTCTCTCTGTCTGTCTGTCTGTCTGTCTGTCTCTCTGTCTGTCTGTCTGTCTGTCTGTCTCTCTGTCTGTCTGTCTGTCTGTCTGTCTGTCTCTCTGTCTGTCTGTCTGTCTGTCTGTCTCTCTGTCTGTCTGTCTGTCTGTCTGTCTCTCTGTCTGTCTGTCTGTCTGTCTGTCTCTCTGTCTGTCTGTCTGTCTGTCTGTCTCTCTGTCTGTCTGTCTGTCTGTCTGTCTCTCTGTCTGTCTGTCTGTCTGTCTGTCTCTCTGTCTGTCTGTCTGTCTGTCTGTCTCTCTGTCTGTCTGTCTGTCTGTCTGTCTCTCTGTCTGTCTGTCTGTCTGTCTGTCTGTCTCTCTGTCTGTCTGTCTGTCTGTCTGTCTCTCTGTCTGTCTGTCTGTCTGTCTGTCTCTCTGTCTGTCTGTCTGTCTGTCTGTCTCTCTGTCTGTCTGTCTGTCTGTCTGTCTCTCTGTCTGTCTGTCTGTCTGTCTGTCTCTCTGTCTGTCTGTCTGTCTGTCTGTCTCTCTGTCTGTCTGTCTGTCTGTCTGTCTCTCTGTCTGTCTGTCTGTCTGTCTGTCTCTCTGTCTGTCTGTCTGTCTGTCTGTCTGTCTCTCTGTCTGTCTGTCTGTCTGTCTGTCTCTCTGTCTGTCTGTCTGTCTGTCTGTCTCTCTGTCTGTCTGTCTGTCTGTCTGTCTCTCTGTCTGTCTGTCTGTCTGTCTGTCTCTCTGTCTGTCTGTCTGTCTGTCTGTCTCTCTGTCTGTCTGTCTGTCTGTCTGTCTCTCTGTCTGTCTGTCTGTCTGTCTGTCTCTCTGTCTGTCTGTCTGTCTGTCTGTCTCTCTGTCTGTCTGTCTGTCTGTCTGTCTGTCTCTCTGTCTGTCTGTCTGTCTGTCTGTCTCTCTGTCTGTCTGTCTGTCTGTCTGTCTCTCTGTCTGTCTGTCTGTCTGTCTGTCTCTCTGTCTGTCTGTCTGTCTGTCTGTCTCTCTGTCTGTCTGTCTGTCTGTCTGTCTCTCTGTCTGTCTGTCTGTCTGTCTGTCTCTCTGTCTGTCTGTCTGTCTGTCTGTCTCTCTGTCTGTCTGTCTGTCTGTCTGTCTCTCTGTCTGTCTGTCTGTCTGTCTGTCTGTCTCTCTGTCTGTCTGTCTGTCTGTCTGTCTCTCTGTCTGTCTGTCTGTCTGTCTGTCTCTCTGTCTGTCTGTCTGTCTGTCTGTCTCTCTGTCTGTCTGTCTGTCTGTCTGTCTCTCTGTCTGTCTGTCTGTCTGTCTGTCTCTCTGTCTGTCTGTCTGTCTGTCTGTCTCTCTGTCTGTCTGTCTGTCTGTCTGTCTCTCTGTCTGTCTGTCTGTCTGTCTGTCTCTCTGTCTGTCTGTCTGTCTGTCTGTCTGTCTCTCTGTCTGTCTGTCTGTCTGTCTGTCTCTCTGTCTGTCTGTCTGTCTGTCTGTCTCTCTGTCTGTCTGTCTGTCTGTCTGTCTCTCTGTCTGTCTGTCTGTCTGTCTGTCTCTCTGTCTGTCTGTCTGTCTGTCTGTCTCTCTGTCTGTCTGTCTGTCTGTCTGTCTCTCTGTCTGTCTGTCTGTCTGTCTGTCTCTCTGTCTGTCTGTCTGTCTGTCTGTCTCTCTGTCTGTCTGTCTGTCTGTCTGTCTGTCTCTCTGTCTGTCTGTCTGTCTGTCTGTCTCTCTGTCTGTCTGTCTGTCTGTCTGTCTCTCTGTCTGTCTGTCTGTCTGTCTGTCTCTCTGTCTGTCTGTCTGTCTGTCTGTCTCTCTGTCTGTCTGTCTGTCTGTCTGTCTCTCTGTCTGTCTGTCTGTCTGTCTGTCTCTCTGTCTGTCTGTCTGTCTGTCTGTCTCTCTGTCTGTCTGTCTGTCTGTCTGTCTCTCTGTCTGTCTGTCTGTCTGTCTGTCTGTCTCTCTGTCTGTCTGTCTGTCTGTCTGTCTCTCTGTCTGTCTGTCTGTCTGTCTGTCTCTCTGTCTGTCTGTCTGTCTGTCTGTCTCTCTGTCTGTCTGTCTGTCTGTCTGTCTCTCTGTCTGTCTGTCTGTCTGTCTGTCTCTCTGTCTGTCTGTCTGTCTGTCTGTCTCTCTGTCTGTCTGTCTGTCTGTCTGTCTCTCTGTCTGTCTGTCTGTCTGTCTGTCTCTCTGTCTGTCTGTCTGTCTGTCTGTCTGTCTCTCTGTCTGTCTGTCTGTCTGTCTGTCTCTCTGTCTGTCTGTCTGTCTGTCTGTCTCTCTGTCTGTCTGTCTGTCTGTCTGTCTCTCTGTCTGTCTGTCTGTCTGTCTGTCTCTCTGTCTGTCTGTCTGTCTGTCTGTCTCTCTGTCTGTCTGTCTGTCTGTCTGTCTCTCTGTCTGTCTGTCTGTCTGTCTGTCTCTCTGTCTGTCTGTCTGTCTGTCTGTCTCTCTGTCTGTCTGTCTGTCTGTCTGTCTGTCTCTCTGTCTGTCTGTCTGTCTGTCTGTCTCTCTGTCTGTCTGTCTGTCTGTCTGTCTCTCTGTCTGTCTGTCTGTCTGTCTGTCTCTCTGTCTGTCTGTCTGTCTGTCTGTCTCTCTGTCTGTCTGTCTGTCTGTCTGTCTCTCTGTCTGTCTGTCTGTCTGTCTGTCTCTCTGTCTGTCTGTCTGTCTGTCTGTCTCTCTGTCTGTCTGTCTGTCTGTCTGTCTCTCTGTCTGTCTGTCTGTCTGTCTGTCTGTCTCTCTGTCTGTCTGTCTGTCTGTCTGTCTCTCTGTCTGTCTGTCTGTCTGTCTGTCTCTCTGTCTGTCTGTCTGTCTGTCTGTCTCTCTGTCTGTCTGTCTGTCTGTCTGTCTCTCTGTCTGTCTGTCTGTCTGTCTGTCTCTCTGTCTGTCTGTCTGTCTGTCTGTCTCTCTGTCTGTCTGTCTGTCTGTCTGTCTCTCTGTCTGTCTGTCTGTCTGTCTGTCTCTCTGTCTGTCTGTCTGTCTGTCTGTCTGTCTCTCTGTCTGTCTGTCTGTCTGTCTGTCTCTCTGTCTGTCTGTCTGTCTGTCTGTCTCTCTGTCTGTCTGTCTGTCTGTCTGTCTCTCTGTCTGTCTGTCTGTCTGTCTGTCTCTCTGTCTGTCTGTCTGTCTGTCTGTCTCTCTGTCTGTCTGTCTGTCTGTCTGTCTCTCTGTCTGTCTGTCTGTCTGTCTGTCTCTCTGTCTGTCTGTCTGTCTGTCTGTCTCTCTGTCTGTCTGTCTGTCTGTCTGTCTGTCTCTCTGTCTGTCTGTCTGTCTGTCTGTCTCTCTGTCTGTCTGTCTGTCTGTCTGTCTCTCTGTCTGTCTGTCTGTCTGTCTGTCTCTCTGTCTGTCTGTCTGTCTGTCTGTCTCTCTGTCTGTCTGTCTGTCTGTCTGTCTCTCTGTCTGTCTGTCTGTCTGTCTGTCTCTCTGTCTGTCTGTCTGTCTGTCTGTCTCTCTGTCTGTCTGTCTGTCTGTCTGTCTCTCTGTCTGTCTGTCTGTCTGTCTGTCTGTCTCTCTGTCTGTCTGTCTGTCTGTCTGTCTCTCTGTCTGTCTGTCTGTCTGTCTGTCTCTCTGTCTGTCTGTCTGTCTGTCTGTCTCTCTGTCTGTCTGTCTGTCTGTCTGTCTCTCTGTCTGTCTGTCTGTCTGTCTGTCTCTCTGTCTGTCTGTCTGTCTGTCTGTCTCTCTGTCTGTCTGTCTGTCTGTCTGTCTCTCTGTCTGTCTGTCTGTCTGTCTGTCTCTCTGTCTGTCTGTCTGTCTGTCTGTCTGTCTCTCTGTCTGTCTGTCTGTCTGTCTGTCTCTCTGTCTGTCTGTCTGTCTGTCTGTCTCTCTGTCTGTCTGTCTGTCTGTCTGTCTCTCTGTCTGTCTGTCTGTCTGTCTGTCTCTCTGTCTGTCTGTCTGTCTGTCTGTCTCTCTGTCTGTCTGTCTGTCTGTCTGTCTCTCTGTCTGTCTGTCTGTCTGTCTGTCTCTCTGTCTGTCTGTCTGTCTGTCTGTCTCTCTGTCTGTCTGTCTGTCTGTCTGTCTGTCTCTCTGTCTGTCTGTCTGTCTGTCTGTCTCTCTGTCTGTCTGTCTGTCTGTCTGTCTCTCTGTCTGTCTGTCTGTCTGTCTGTCTCTCTGTCTGTCTGTCTGTCTGTCTGTCTCTCTGTCTGTCTGTCTGTCTGTCTGTCTCTCTGTCTGTCTGTCTGTCTGTCTGTCTCTCTGTCTGTCTGTCTGTCTGTCTGTCTCTCTGTCTGTCTGTCTGTCTGTCTGTCTCTCTGTCTGTCTGTCTGTCTGTCTGTCTGTCTCTCTGTCTGTCTGTCTGTCTGTCTGTCTCTCTGTCTGTCTGTCTGTCTGTCTGTCTCTCTGTCTGTCTGTCTGTCTGTCTGTCTCTCTGTCTGTCTGTCTGTCTGTCTGTCTCTCTGTCTGTCTGTCTGTCTGTCTGTCTCTCTGTCTGTCTGTCTGTCTGTCTGTCTCTCTGTCTGTCTGTCTGTCTGTCTGTCTCTCTGTCTGTCTGTCTGTCTGTCTGTCTCTCTGTCTGTCTGTCTGTCTGTCTGTCTGTCTCTCTGTCTGTCTGTCTGTCTGTCTGTCTCTCTGTCTGTCTGTCTGTCTGTCTGTCTCTCTGTCTGTCTGTCTGTCTGTCTGTCTCTCTGTCTGTCTGTCTGTCTGTCTGTCTCTCTGTCTGTCTGTCTGTCTGTCTGTCTCTCTGTCTGTCTGTCTGTCTGTCTGTCTCTCTGTCTGTCTGTCTGTCTGTCTGTCTCTCTGTCTGTCTGTCTGTCTGTCTGTCTCTCTGTCTGTCTGTCTGTCTGTCTGTCTGTCTCTCTGTCTGTCTGTCTGTCTGTCTGTCTCTCTGTCTGTCTGTCTGTCTGTCTGTCTCTCTGTCTGTCTGTCTGTCTGTCTGTCTCTCTGTCTGTCTGTCTGTCTGTCTGTCTCTCTGTCTGTCTGTCTGTCTGTCTGTCTCTCTGTCTGTCTGTCTGTCTGTCTGTCTCTCTGTCTGTCTGTCTGTCTGTCTGTCTCTCTGTCTGTCTGTCTGTCTGTCTGTCTCTCTGTCTGTCTGTCTGTCTGTCTGTCTGTCTCTCTGTCTGTCTGTCTGTCTGTCTGTCTCTCTGTCTGTCTGTCTGTCTGTCTGTCTCTCTGTCTGTCTGTCTGTCTGTCTGTCTCTCTGTCTGTCTGTCTGTCTGTCTGTCTCTCTGTCTGTCTGTCTGTCTGTCTGTCTCTCTGTCTGTCTGTCTGTCTGTCTGTCTCTCTGTCTGTCTGTCTGTCTGTCTGTCTCTCTGTCTGTCTGTCTGTCTGTCTGTCTCTCTGTCTGTCTGTCTGTCTGTCTGTCTGTCTCTCTGTCTGTCTGTCTGTCTGTCTGTCTCTCTGTCTGTCTGTCTGTCTGTCTGTCTCTCTGTCTGTCTGTCTGTCTGTCTGTCTCTCTGTCTGTCTGTCTGTCTGTCTGTCTCTCTGTCTGTCTGTCTGTCTGTCTGTCTCTCTGTCTGTCTGTCTGTCTGTCTGTCTCTCTGTCTGTCTGTCTGTCTGTCTGTCTCTCTGTCTGTCTGTCTGTCTGTCTGTCTCTCTGTCTGTCTGTCTGTCTGTCTGTCTGTCTCTCTGTCTGTCTGTCTGTCTGTCTGTCTCTCTGTCTGTCTGTCTGTCTGTCTGTCTCTCTGTCTGTCTGTCTGTCTGTCTGTCTCTCTGTCTGTCTGTCTGTCTGTCTGTCTCTCTGTCTGTCTGTCTGTCTGTCTGTCTCTCTGTCTGTCTGTCTGTCTGTCTGTCTCTCTGTCTGTCTGTCTGTCTGTCTGTCTCTCTGTCTGTCTGTCTGTCTGTCTGTCTCTCTGTCTGTCTGTCTGTCTGTCTGTCTGTCTCTCTGTCTGTCTGTCTGTCTGTTCTGCTTAAAATTGGATGAGATCAAATAATTTCTCCTGAACACTGAAAAAGGAATGTTGTGAATAATTATTATTGTGATAGATTATGGCTGAGATATAAGAATACATATAATTATCAGATACATTGAGAAAATTTATTAAAATAGAACTAGACTTTTGTCATATTCAAATGAGTTAACACTGTCCTTGATAAAGCCACGTCGACTAAAAAATAAGTTGTCAGTAGGTGGATGCCAAATACAAAGACAGCAAGTTCCACTTCGGCTCCAGCTCAATGTCAAAACAATATTAATTCAATTTAAAAAACGTCGTAACGGAACTGAACATAATTAATTGATTCATATATTTTTATTAAATTTTACTAATTTGGTAAAGGCGAGTATATGTTCCTGTAAACAAAACTTATCTGATCGAATACTTTTTATAGTTGTTAGATACAACTATTATAATGTAAGCATAATTTTAATAAGCATTTTACTCGCTGATTTTGGTATCTGATGGGAACTATGTGTTTGACATTGAAAAAGCCTAGAGAATAATATCCTGAGAAGTTATTGATCTGCCTATAGACCATTAAAATTAACCCTTTCGAAAATTAACCCAGATAGTCTTACAAAACAATGTATAATTTATTTATATGTATAGATTTATGTCATTTTTGTATCGACAAGTATCTCTGGAATATCATCTTTATATATAAATTTCTTCTGTGCGTGTGTATGTCACTGAACTCCTCCAAAACGGCTGGACCGATTTTAATAAAACTTTGTGTGCGTGTTCCAGTGGATCCGAGAACGGTTTAGATTCACAATTGGACCCGGTAGGTGGCGTTGCGGTAGACTTTTAGGATTTTTTTATTATCAAGGCAGGACAACGTCCGCCAGGTCCGCTAGTATTATTATATTACTAGTAACTAATTTTCTTGCCGGATCCTATCGATGACTGTAGTGTACTTGTAAACAGAGGTAGTGTCTTGACAACTATTCGTTTTTTTATTGTAACACAGCAAAATTACCGCACTGTGCCTGATGGTAAGCACAGTACAATCCAAAAACAATGGTGACCACTGAGTGACACAGTATCCATCGTCGGTCGCCGCTGTCATGCCGGCCTGCGAAAGGCACTATGACGTGCTTTTTCGCCATATACATGGTGATTGCGACCCAGTCAGGCTGTAAAGCCCTACCACCCCGCTTTCGCCATTGCCTCGTTCGTTATTCAGCCGGGTGCGACGGTGTTGATCACTTAACATCAAGTATCCCACCTGTTCGTTTGCCTGCTGACATTAAAAAAAAAATGTAGACAATCAACAAATAAATAAATTGAATATATATTCATCCCAATTGCTTGTATTATTATTAACGTACACAATATTTTTAACGTAGTCTACGTGTCTATACATACATATATTTTCAAATATGTGGTAAACTTCATCTCAACTCTTTTAAACACTTTTGCACATTAATTCGAACATTCGAGAAACTTAATAGTTATAATAATAAACCTAGTTAGTCTCGTTTAACTAGTCCAAATTCAATATAATACTTTATCAACAAGATGTCACCAATCAAACACCATTTAACAAGTACCTTATAATAGTTGTCCAGACTTCTTATTTTTCATAACCGGTGTACACACATATACAATCATGAGGACAAGCAAATGGGCTGCAAGTATTGGCAAGATTTTTTTTATATCATAGGAGGCAAACGAACAGGCGGGTTCGCCAGTCCCGTTGCCAGTTACATTAAGTATTATTAATTGTGATTTCGATCTATATTCATTTATTGCGTTTATTGACACCCATTTACTTAACGATTAGATGTTCAAATTTTACTGTAATAGTATTTTCACTTTTTCGAATGAACATAATGCAGTTTTTCATATTTAGTCCAAAAAATTTTTTAAACTTCATAGGCGAGCGTTTTACCCCAGTCTTAAAGTAAATGACGACACGTGTTAAAAAAAACTTCTTTGTGTTTTATAATGTATATTTAAAAAGAATAAAAATCATTGGGATTCGAGAAACGCTATGAAAGTAAAAGGATGCAAATTTGCAAATATATTATTTTATTCCAATGTACGTGGTAGAGCCACGCTGAAGCTATTACTGGTTTCAGCATGAATGGGTCGGCTCGCCCGGGGCACTACCACCCTTTCACAGAAAACCGACGTGAAGTAACAGCTATATGTTGAAGAATTTATTGAGCTCACTATAGTTTAACGCAACAATAACAATAAAATACTAATTTTAATCATATAAATTGTAACCTGTATCGTGGAATTTATATTCCACTATAAATGTATTGTTGAAGTGGTTTTTTTTTTAATAAAACAGGAGATAACATTGTTTTTCTAGCTAATAATCACTTAATTACGATATGTCAGCGAATTCTTTAATTCAGTAATAATTTATGTTGGTTTCGCATTAGATATTTATGTTTGCATTGCGTTTGCAAAGCGTCCATTTTGGTTCAAATATGAAAATTAGATTTATCATCAAGTATCCCACCTGTTCGTTTGCCTGCTGACATTAAAAAAAAAATGTAGACAATCAACAAATAAATAAATTGAATATATATTCATCCCAATTGCTTGTATTATTATTAACGTACACAATATTTTTAACGTAGTCTACGTGTCTATACATACATATATTTTCAAATATGTGGTAAACTTCATCTCAACTCTTTTAAACACTTTTGCACATTAATTCGAACATTCGAGAAACTTAATAGTTATAATAATAAACCTAGTTAGTCTCGTTTAACTAGTCCAAATTCAATATAATACTTTATCAACAAGATGTCACCAATCAAACACCATTTAACAAGTACCTTATAATAGTTGTCCAGACTTCTTATTTTTCATAACCGGTGTACACACATATACAATCATGAGGACAAGCAAATGGGCTGCAAGTATTGGCAAGATTTTTTTTATATCATAGGAGGCAAACGAACAGGCGGGTTCGCCAGTCCCGTTGCCAGTCTGTGTTTGGGAGAGAGGTCGAGGAAAGGGTTGGGAAGGGAGGGGAGGTGGGCATCCGACGCTCTCACTGACCGAACGAAACGCAACAATACAAGCGATGTTACTTCACGCCGGTTGTGAGAGGGTGGTACTACCCCGAGCGAGCCGACCCACTCATGCTGAAACCAGTAATAGCTTCAGCGTGGCTCTACCACCTTTAAGTTATTTTTTTAAATTATATTATTTTAAGTATTTACTCAGACATATATAATATAGACTTTACCGTGTTTATTTGTAACATTTGTATATACTTTTACAACAGCTTTATATGTTGAAAAATTTATTGGAATTATAGTTTAAAGCAGCAATAACAATAAAATACTAATTTTAATAATATGAATATTGACATATATTGTAGAATTTATATTCCACTATAAAATTATTGTAGAAGTTTTTTCTAAAATAAAACAGAAGATAACATTGTTTTTTTAGCTAATAATCACATAATTATGATATGTAAGAAAATTCTTCAATTTAGTAAAACTTGACGTTGGCTTTACATTTGATATTTATAATATATGTTTGCATATAAAAGGGTCTATTTTGGTTCAAATATGAAAATTAGATTTATGGTATTAATCAATTCCTCTATGCATTATATAGTTTATTTTCTAGCTATTTACATAATTTATTGCAAGAGAACGTGGTAAGTAGTCATCTATTCATATAATTTACTAGTAGCCTTACATTTTAACTAATTTAAAAACAAGAAGGCTTTCTATTCGGTTGCATTTTTTTTAAATGTTTATAACCTCATGATTTCGTCATTTATAGACAGATCAGAAAAATATTTTCCATTAAAAAGGATATAGTTTTAAGTGGATCCCATTTAAATTTCATTAGTATTGAACTGTAAATTTTATAGATACACCAAATAACTCCTTAAAGTCGAATGAGAAATGTATAGTGTTTGAGATATTAATAGGTTTGAGACAACGTAGCTAGCTGGCTAACTATGATCGAAGACGTTTTACTGCATTTTTATAGTAAGTTATTTTGAAGTGAGTTTAATTTTTTCGTTAAAATTTGTTTTTTCTTTCTTAATCTAGTTTTGTAGTAACGTAACCTAGTGTAAAAAGCCATCAAATTATAAATAATAGATACATAATTGATTTATAACAAACCATGCAAATCAGTTCAGTAATTCACGGCTTATAAGCACATCTCCAGATAAACAAAAATGTTTTGTAGTCAAAAGTCGAACGAATACATATTAAAATTTAATAAATAACATTAAAACTTGCGTGGGCAAATGTACTAATATATATCGGAGAACACTTAATAACACGCTATTACAGTTTATATCAAAGTCCTGTCGCAAGCAGATGATATCGATACCGGCGACACTCGCCAGCAACTTGTCTTACCACTTCTCAGCCGTACTCGCCGAGCCTTGTAATTATTGCGAACTGCAACAAAACTTTCATAATAAAATAAGAATGAGAGATAAATTCACGCGTTTGAATGTTGTCACTTAATTACAACTTGCTCTTGTCATTTTAATAGAATTTAATTGTATGGGCACGTAATCATGACTCGTGGCTTTCAAAATATTTAATAACATAGTTCTTAAGATAAAATCAATCTCCTTGTGAACCTTGCTTGTATATACAATTGTTTTAATTGAATAATATTTAAGTGAATACCATACTTTGTCAGTTTACAATCAAACTCTGATCTAAGTCAAAACAGACAATTTAAGCATTTACTCTCTACAGAGTTTAAAATTATTATTAAAAATTGTAAATCAATTTAATAGTTGATACAATTTAGCACTATAATTTATAATGACAGATATAAAACTGGTGGTTTTAAGACAGACTTTAAGATCTAAATCATCCTTTGAAAAACAGTACCTATTTCTGGACTAATAATACCCTTTTGTTTTTCTTTTGTACTCCTTAGAACGCATATGCAAAATTTCACGATGATTGGTTGTGTAGCTAATGCGTGGAAGTGTAACAAACAATCAAATACACATTCGGATTATAATATTAGTTAGTATCACATAAAAAAGGTAAAACTTAAAAATCTCTTCTATTTTATTTTTTTATATCATAGGAGGTAAATGAAGAAGTGGGTCACCTGTTGTTAAGTGATCACTACGGTCCATAAGCACTAGCAACATCGGGGGAGTCGCAAGTGTGTTGCCAGCCTGTGTTTGGGGGGAGGAGAGGTGGGCCTCCTGCACTCTCACTGACAGAACGAAACGCAACAATGCAAGCACTGTTACTTCACGTGGGTGTTTCTGTGGGTCGGGTGGTACTACCCCGGGCGAGCCGACCCATTCATGCTGAAACTAGTAATAGCTTCAGCGTGGCTCTACCAGCTACAAACTAGAATGTCTACTAACTTACTACGTTCATCAACACATTTGCAAAAAGCACGAGGGTAGAAATATCAAGCATTCGCAAGTTGAATGTCTGTAACCAAATTTCTATAGGTGTGATTCGTCGGCTGCACTTCAGAGCCAATCTTCGTCTAGGTTTAGTGTTTTGCTTTACTTTAGACCACATCGTCATTTAATATGTGATGATTGAATGTTGTCACTTAATTACAACTTGCTCTTGTCATTTTAATAGAATTTAATTGTATGGGCACGTAATCATGACTCGTGGCTTTCAAAATATTTAATAACATAGTTCTTAAGATAAAATCAATCTCCTTGTGAACCTTGCTTGTATATACAATTGTTTTAATTGAATAATATTTAAGTGAATACCATACTTTGACAGTTTACAATCAACAGTCAAAACAGACGATTTAAGCATTTATTCTCTCTACAGAGTTTCAAATTGTTATTAAAAATTTTAAATCAATTTAATAGTTGATCCAATTTAGCACAACAATTTGTAAGGACTGATATAAAACTGCTGGCTTTGGGATCTAAATTATGCTTTGAAAAACAGTACCTTTTTTTTTTTTTATATCATAGGTGGCAAATGTCACATTGAATGCTTTAATAGCTTGTAGCTATCTATTATCACATATACTTCAGAATTACAACCAGACGCATATTTTCTTTGAACAAGAGAGATTCCATAACGTACGTAAAACTTAAAAGCCTATTATGAACTAAGAGAAAAGTTGCTTTATCTGTTCTACGCTATCGTTCTCATCCAATAACACTAACTCTGCATATTTATTAAGTCCTCAAAGTATCGCTATTAAGAAAATATCTGCAATATATAAGATTATATTTATATAGAATCGCCTCTAGCTAAAATTCTGAGAAAATCATATTACTACTGCTAGCACAAGGCTGATTAAAAATAAAAAACCTATTTCTGGACTGACAGAGTACACTTTTGTTTTTCTTTTGTACTCCTTACAACGTATATGCAAAATTTTACGATGATTGTGTAATTAACGCATGAAAGTGTAACAAACAAACAAATACACATTCGGACTTATAATATTAGTTAATATCACGTAAAAAGGGTAAAACTTAAAAATCTCTTTCTGAGAAAATCATATTACTACTGCTAGCACAAGGCTGATTCCTATTACCGTAATAAAATAAATCTCTAAGTATCATTGAATATAAAATTCTATTTTATCATTTAGTAGAAGAGTAAATTTACTATATATTCTATTCTCGGTCTCGTCTCGTCTCGCGGCGGGCCCAAAAAACGCAGGCCGGACGTGGTGAAGGAGGACATAAAGGAGAATCACTTCACACAAAAGGATGCCGAAGACCAATCAAAGTGGAGGAAGTTCGATAGGAAAGCGGAGCGAAGTAAATAGGAGGACGGGTTAACGCTAGGTAGAAGAAAATTAATCTATATTATAATAAAACTGTAGCAAGGTCAAATCTGTACATTAAATATTTTTTGAAAATTTTGATCGGGGTAGGCTTTGTTATCGATATAGAAGCCAAAACTAACCCTTTTAAAATTTTTGTCTGTCTGTCTGTCTGTCTGTCTGGTTATGTCCAACTCGCACGGACTAAAACCCCACGGTGTACCATCCACCGCATGGTAGGGGCGGCCAGAGATCGAACCTGCTGTCTTCCTGAGAAACCGTCCCTGAGGCATCCTGGCGAGTGAACGCCAGGCTTCGTCCTACTATAGAGAGACTACTGGGTACACAACCAGTCGTCTCCCGTCGTCAGCCTCACCTGTGCAATGAGGAAATGGGTCCCCCGACCCATCTCCACAGTTTCGGCTCCGAGAGGTGGGTCTCCTGCGCTCTCACTAATCGAACGAAACGCAACAATGCAAGCACTGTTACTTCACGTCGATGTTTCTGTGGGTCGGATGGTAGTAACCCGGGCGAGCGGACCCATTCATGCTAAAACCAGCAATAGTACGAGTACGAGTTCAGTACGAGGGCAGAAATATCAAGCATTCGTAAGTTGAATGTCTGTAACCAAATTTTTATAGGTGTGTTTCGTCGGCTGCACTTCAGAGCCAATCATCGTCTAGGTTTATAGTATTGTTTTCCCTTAGACCACATCGTCATTTAATATGTGATGAGAATGTGGTCTAATCTATAAAGTATTTTTTTAAACCATTTATCAAGTTTTCAGCATAATATTTTAATTTTAGTATTTCCGTATTAAGAAAACTGGAAGTTTGTACACATTTCTATCTGGCAATATGCATCGTTCCTTTGTATCTTAATATGACTATCGCAATAATACAGTTCGATCACACACGCGTTATCGTTTATATCAGACGCACTCTACTTAAATACAGATCAAAAACTGCTGAGTTAGAACATCCATCAATGTGTATAAGTGGAAATTTTAAGTTGTCTTTTTAAAGGTTGTGTCACATTGAATGCTTTATTAGCTTGTAAGCTATCTATTATCACATATACTTCAAAATTACAACCAGATACATATTTTCTTTGAACAAGAGAGATTTCATAACGTATGTAAAATCTAAAAGCCTATTACGAACTGAGAGAAAAGTTGCTTTATCTGTTCTACGCTGTCATTCTTACCCAATAACACTATGTATATTTATTAAGTCCTCAAAGTATCGCTATTAAGGAAATATCTGCAATATATAAGATTATATTTATATAGTATCGCCTCTAACTAAAATTCTGAGAAAATCATATTACTACTACTACTAGCACAACGTTGATTCCTTTTTCCGTAATAAAATAAATCTCTAAGCATCATTGAATACAAAGTTCTCATTTAGTAGAAGAGTAAATTTACTATATATTCTATTCGAAATAAAGAACTGTAAGTATATATTAATAACAGCTTACTTTCTACTATACTTTCTAAACACGAGAAAATAAATATTTCCAATATCAGTTGTGCACATTAAGTATGAATAATGTGCACAACTGATTTTGGGAATATTTGTTTTAGGCTCATGGTGTCACGGCAGACCCAAGAAACATAAGCCAGCCGTGGTGAAGATAGACATAAAGAAGAATCACCTCACACAAAAGGATACCGAAGACCGAGCAAATTGGAGGAAGTAAGGTAGGAAAGCGGGGCAAAGTAAATAGGAGGACAGGATAATGCTAGGTAGAAGAAAATTAATTATGAATAATAACATATATACAAAATAAGTTTTTGTAATGTTTCCACATTTCTAAAGCAATTACAAAATTGTAAAAGTTAGCCGGAATGTTAATTAGTTAATACAATATTTTTAAGCTTTTATAGTTTAAGCAGTGACACGGCCTTAACAAAGGCGACTTTCCGCGGCGAGACATCCCGTTAGTGCACACGAGTCGAGCTTGTTACGGGCATTGTGCGGCGTCGGCGGCCCGATGATACATTATTTTTATAACAATAAATCGTTGTAAGTAAAGCACCGCTGGCTGCCTCGGTGGTCCCGTGCTACTCGACGCTGCACGCTTACTATTCATTCGCCTTACCCTTTGAAGCTAATACACACGATCTTCACAATTATAAATATACTGACTACTGCACGAACATTAATCTATTGTAATCAACGTCTATGAAGAGTATTATACCCATGTTCAAGTAAGTAAGTTAAGTAAGTGAGCTACTAACCTCAAATTGTAAATCTGTCGGCAAATCTGTTGGTGATTTTCGGCAGTTGCACTATAAGAACCAGTGGCGGTAATAGCTTTAGCGTGGTTGACTATCTTAGACCATACTGCCATTTAACATCAGATGAAATTGTGGTTAATTGGAGATAATCCCATTTTGAGTTACTTTAGTCTGGTTTTGAGTTATCAAGATTTTCTACGTAACGTAGAATATGTTTGCCATAAGCCTTTATAGGTGGTAGAGTCACGCTGAGATTATTACTGGTTTCAGTATAAGTAGGTCGGCTCGCTCGGGGCAGTACCTCCCTCTCACAGAACACTGACGTGAAGTAACAGTGCTTGCATTGTTGCGTTTCGTTCGGTCAATAAGAGCGCCGGAGGCCCACCTCTCTTCCCCTTCCTTTTCCTCTTCTTCTACTCACCCCTCCCTCCCCAACACAGGCTGGCAATGCACTTGCGACTCCCCTGGTGTTGCAAGTGTCTATGGACGGCGGTGATCACTTAACATCAGGTGACCATCACTTCGTTTGCCTCCTATAATATAAAAAATGCTTAATCAAATATTACGCTCTTCTTAATCTATAGTATTCCATAGTATCGTTATAAAGGGTTGATGTTTATGTCTTTGTATCTGGTAATCTCAGGAATTACCGATTCGACTCTAAGATTCTTTCACTAATATGAAATATTATAAATTAATAATTATAAAAAAGTTGTTGCCGGTGTCTCGGAATAAGTAATAGAATACATTTCAATATTTTTTTTAAATGTCTGTCTGTTTGTATGAACACGCATCACTGCTAAAGTACTCGGTTCACGATAAAACCTCACCAAGAATCATAAAGCATATCCTCGAGAATAATTTAGTCTTTGTTTCATTAAAATCGGTCCAATCTATCAAAATTTATTGTAATTTTAATTACGACGTGACTTAAGTACGAGAGAAAAGTAGATGACGACGCGGCGTAAGTACGCGAGAAAAGTAGAAATAGAAATGGACTTCGTACATTCAGAAGATTTTATTAGTCAATGTTCCTGTACATGAGAAAATAATAAATAATAATATATAAACCACGCGGACGGAGTCGCGGGCATAGCTAGCGATTAATAAAAATACATAACTCATTCGCCAAATGGGTGGGCCTGAAATAGATACACAACTTAACATAGATATTTAACATGCCTCGTTAATTTTACTAGCTTACTTAAAATATTTAACGCCCATAACAGCAGCCGAATATTGAAAAAGCCCGTTCCGATGTAATTAGTGTATTTTTTATTACAAATATAGACAATTTAGAAAGTCAATAACGCCGTGTGTTTCTTAATCAAAACGTCGGATTTAGTGAGTATTACTTTAATGATAGTGTTGGATGAGTTAAGCCTTTTTGATTAATCGACTCCGGAGTTATTTACTATTTGGATTTATGGAGAAATATGAGCAATCCGAATGCGTGTGTTTTGGTAGTGAGTTGGACACGCGCACGCACCGCACGGGAGCGGTATCGTCCGCCCATCGCCGCTTGATTTACGACATGCCATCTCAAAAAAACACTTTTACGTTTCCATAAAATAAGAAAAAAATATATTTAGAGATAATAAAATTAAGTATTAGCTGTTTAGAGATTAACTCCGACGTTTATTTACATTTCATATAGGGTCTATTTACTAACTGAAATTAATTTTAACGAATCTACAAAATAATTTTGGTAATAATATAAGGTACCTTTGGCACACGTTGTCGCTCCTGTTGATATGACTTATTAGTAACAGTATTTTTTTTAGACGAAAGGTACCCTATACATTCTATAGCTCTTACAACGTGTATACAAAATGTTAGGATGATCGCTTGAGTAGTTAAAATGTAAACGCGTAATAAATAAACTCATATTCGTATTTATAATATTAAGTTAAGATTAGGATATGCATAAAATATATAATAATTAGAACAATAATAAATTAAGAGAAGAACAACAATGATCGTCTAAATAAAGACGAATGATTGTCTTTTATTACCGACGTAGTTATTATCACTTATAAATACCAGGATAGAACGCTCCAACTATTTAACACGTTGACTGCCACGAGACTTTTCACGAAACTAATTACCAACTAACTAACTCATTTTTTAATTTATATTATGTTGCTGTATGCATCTGAGTGCTGGGCTACCAAAGAGACGGATGAGAGAAAATTACATGTGGCAGAGATGCGAATGTTAAGGTGGATGTGTGGTGTGACTAGAATGGATAAAATTAAGAATGAGTATATCAGAGGAAGTTTGAAAATAGCACCAATTACAGATAAGTTGAGGAGTAATAGGTTAGCATGGTATGGGCATGTCATGAGGAGAAAACCATGTAACTAGAAAAGTGTTGAGTATGTTTGTGGACGGATATACGAGTAGAGAAAGACCGAAAAAGGTATGGATTGACTGCGTGAAAAATGTTATGTGCGTAAAAGGTGTGAATACTGAAATGACATTTGACAGGAGAGAATGGAAAAAGAAAACATATTGTGCCGACCCTACTTAAGTGGGATAAGGGTAATGATGATGATGATTATGTTACTAAAAATGGTTATAGTAAATAGTAACAATCCAGAAGATAGAAAAATATGGTACGGATCATCTCGTCTCTATATTTGAAACTGCACCCCAGAATGTCACGTATGCCAAACTTGATTTTTATTTCTTTCCTGATGCCACCGATCTATATTTACACTGGTGTATTACGACTTTGCTCGTAGCTGTATAAATATGGCAACTAGAGAAATTATTTTACAATTTATCGTTATTTATATTAGCTGATTGCAGTAGGATTTGGAAACAATGACAGTTTAATGGTAACATGCTCGCATCTATCGTACTAGATTCCAATCTTACAATGAGCCTGAGCTTTTGATAATGAAAAGCACCTTGAAGATTAACTATAGCATGATGGTAGTTCATTATCTACAACGCGCCTTGGCTAACTTTTTTTTTTATAGTAGCACGGCAAAATGACTGTACTGTGCCTGATGGTAAGCACAGTACAATCCAAAAACAATGGCGACCACCGAGTGACACACTATCCATCGCCGGTCACCGCTGCCATGCCGGCCTGCGAAAAGCTGGATATGCACAGGCTGATCCCGAAACGTGACCCGCAAAAGTGAATGAACTATGATGGGCTTTTTCGTCATATACATGGTGGTTGCGACGCAGTCAGGCTGTAAAGCCCTACCACCCCGCTATCGCACTTTGCCTCGTTCGTTATTCAGCAGGGTGCACCATAGCAGGTGAGGTTGGCTTGGATGTCTCAAGAATCTACCACAGGAGAGTTTTTAACGCGATCTTAGTCTGTGATGTAGTCGATTTTAAATTTGAATCATAATCTTGTGGTATTTTACTCTGTTTTATCATTGGTGGTGTTTTACGTAATGTTACTCGGTTATTTTTCATAAGTGAAGTGGGTGGGAAATAACACCACAGAGCATGAATTCTGAGATGCCACAAAAACTCCAATCGAAAGTTCTAACAAGGGTGTCACCGTCTTGTTGGAACATTGGAATTATTACTAGAAACTTGTTATATTATTACCTACTTGACAGTATAATAATTTAGAATATATAGTATATAGTAATAATTTAGAAGATTGGTGGCCAAAATAAAGAAAGCTACCATCATCAGTTTCAAAGTATGTCGCAGAACACCTCTTATAGTTGTGTTCCGATAGCTGTAGATTAGAGCCAATCCCTATGTACGTTTAGCATCAAACAAACATGGAATCCTTAACACTTCACAAATTGTAGGTATTTTAATTTGAAGAATCATAAAATAAGGAATCTTTTCCTAACTTCCTGGATAGTTATAGTAAAATCAGTTTCATGTTTCGAAAACATACATCACTAAGAAAACAATGTTTAATGATAATTCATTAGTAGGTCATTGAGCACACGCGCGCTCCGTCTTTCCCTGATGGACCATTACTCGGGATGACGGCGCGCGTGCCCGCAGATACACAACAACTTGTGTACTTAGAACTCCACTGCCCCCCGCCATGTGATATTCAAAGACGTCGAAAGGGTACAGTAGTAATTCTTCACCGGTCACACATAAATGGAAATGTTGCGCTCGCCTTCGTCTTTAAATAGGAAACGACACGTTTATTCAATTAGAAATTCACCATATCTTTGTGATAGTTGAAAAGGAAATTTGAGCAATCAACTTGCAGAGCGCCTCAGCGTTCCTATCACAGTTTATTCAATTGAGCCCGTAATGAAGTTATGTGAGATATGGTACAGTATGAAATAACTACGTTTAGATTGACCAATATTTAATATTCAGTCTATAAATATACTAACGATTATCGTAATTTTTTAAATCAATTTATATATTAAATTTAATAACATTCGATTGTCAGTTAATTTTTGTTGTTAAGGACAATTCTTTTTACTGAAATGTGATGACGTATAAAGATAACCATTCAATTATGTATCGACATTGATATATAAAAACCCAAGATGCACAGTCAACGTCTCAAACCCGTCCGCATAAAATGAGATTTGAGAATTCTGAGCTCATTTCAAATAGTCTCTCGTCACTCGCATCTTTGGCCTCATTGTACACTGCTTTGTAAAAACAACTTTAAATAATTCGCGTAATGTTGCATTTGCAAAAACATAAGTTTATAGTAAACTAGAAGTACTTAGGTATATCGGTGAGTTTTTGGAGACGGTTTTGAGCGTTACTTTTATAGGAGACTGTGCATCTTGGGTTTTTATATATCAAAGTATATCGATGGAAATTGAAACAATAAACGAGCCTAAAATATAACCTGTAAGATCGAAAGATATGCAAAAATAGACACCGGCTACCAGAGACCATAACCAACAGTAATAAATATGACCTCAATTCAAATTCCAGAACAAACTGACCAGTATGAAATATTAGTTTGCATTCTAAATATCCGACAAAATTTACTAGTCGCGGACTCTACAAAAGCTTGGACTGGGAACGAGTCGTTATTACAAGGTGTTGAACCTGGTTTTCTAATTTATTATTCAGTACTATCGTAATGATCAATGTTAGTTGAGGTGTCTCTTTGTTGCATGCATATTATCTTAGTTAATTATGGAACGAGTTATAATAAATTATAACCATTCCAAACAGTTGTTACATTATTTGTCGTTATTGACGGTGAGATGAAAATTGACAACTTTTAAGCACTTCCATATCTTCTATTTCATATTTTATGGAAATAGTAATCAAGAAACGATGTATACCCGAGTGGTTTTTTTACACCTAAAAAGTTTCTATGCTTTTCATTTTACTATAACTCGCCACCAGGAGGCGCTAGGAAATATTTCATGATTATTAAAATTTATATTGTAGTTAACGGTGAAGAAGGCACAGTTTATTACTAATATTCTATGTTTGTTGTTGTAATTCACTTCATTGTTAAATTAGGAGTTTTTTGTATAAAGAATATGTATAATGATATAAATGCTCACATCACGCAAAACATGTTAGATATATTTCGATCAAATTTGTTTAATTTTATTCCATAGACACTTGGTCCTTATCTGAAAAGAATATGAAGATATCCTCATTTAATTTGGTGTATGGTGCGCATGCGCAGAAGAATGGAAGTAAGTAGGTAACATTGTTTATAAATAGTTTATGTTAGCATACTTCTGCTTTGAATGACTGTATGTATTATCTGTGAACATAGAATAAATTGTTGAGATAATAAAAAACGTAGACGAAGTCTCGAGTATCAGTTAATTTGATATAAAATAACTTAAGAAATAGTACATTAATTACATTGCTTCAATTATAAAATACCCTAATCATAAATTGTATTCTCGTGACGGTGTTTTCTTAAAATAGTTTTATGTCTAGAACATCAATCGCTTAATGTGTGGTTACAGTAAGTAGCGAGCGTCGCGTCGCTTCGTGTGGCCGGCGCGTCGCCACAGTATAAATATAAGAGACAGTACGGAAACTACCTACAATCGCTCGAAACTAACACACTCACACAAACATGCGCATCAACAAGACCCCTAAGATGTTGTCGCGGCGCTGTCCATAGAGTACCTTTTAAAACCTCTCGTCGATCACCAGACTAGGCCCCCCTCGGCAACGGCTCAAGCCTAGGTCCGTTCCCTCGGCGTGGAGCCCTTGAGTACGCTGCTCGCGCGATACAGTTGCACAAAATCTTATATCACTGCGACAACATTACACATATCACTTCCACTCACGTGCACGCATACACGCTTACACATGCAACTGGAAGGGTTTTATTTTATTTTTTCCCTTATCAAACTGAAATAGTTTAGAATATTATCCGATACGAAATATATATAAGAATTGTTGAGGTATGTATGCTTGGTACACATATATGTTTCAACAACTCATATATGTATGAATAGTTAGCTTAGCTTAGGTTAGCTCAGATAGGTCGCGAATTGCATGTATCAGGCAACAGCCAAAGCCGAGGTGTGCCGCGCACCCTTGAGCTAGTTGTCAAAATAAAAGCGGCGGAGTGCCTTAAGCGCTCACCTAGTAGTCCGGTGAAGCTGTTAAGACATTGCTTGGTCAATAGCGTAGTCAGTTCGAAAAAAAAAAA
>MU158945.1:657488-682007 GCA_015888305.1 Antheraea pernyi
AAAAGTTGGATATGCACAGGCTGATCCCGAAACGCAACCCCCAGAAGCGAATCACTATGACGGGCTTTTTCGCCATATACGTGGTGGTTGCGACCCAGTCAGGTTGTAAAACCCTACCACCCCGCTTTCGCCATTGCCTCGTTCGTTATTCAGCAGGGTGCACCACGTGCAGGTGAGGTTGGCTTGAGTGTCTGAAGTCTTAGATGTTATTCGACACCCCTTACACCCCAGGTTATAATTAGATTGTTTTATACCTGTTTATCTAGCCGTAACAGTCGTCACGGAAAAAGGAAATATTTAGCTGGTAATTAGGATTTTACGTTTCCAGCCTAAACGAATATACCTTACAATGTATGGAATAGTTGGTCACAAGTATTACCAATGTATTGTTATGTTTCTTATATCATAGGAGGAAAACGAACAGGTGCTTGTTTGTGTTTGGGGGAGGGGGCTATCCGGCGCTATCACTGACCAAACGAAACGCAACAATGTAAGCACTGTTACTTCACGTCGGTATTCTGTGGGTCGGGTGGTACCACGCCGAGTGAGTCAACCCCATTATTACTGAAACCAGTAATGTCTTCAGCGTGATACTTCCACCTACAAAATGTGCCTTGTCTGCCTTCATACAAATTTACCTTCTAACTTCTTACTTGCCAACATGAACTATATATGAGGTTTTAGGTTACTTATTATAGTTGACATTAGGACTATAACCCTCCTAAAGTTACTTATACATGTGCCTTGCCCATGCCCCTTTTAAATAAATACATGCATATGTTTATACAAAACTATTAATGTTTCGTATGTAAGTATATAATTGTAAAATACACTTGAAGTAGATAGTTCGGTGAAGCTGTTAAGACCTTGCTAGGTCAATAGCGTAGTCAGTTCGAAAAAAAAAAACAATTTAAGTAGCTTTTTCTGTCGTCTTCGCTCGCGTTAGGATATATTTGATATATTCCTCGTTACAGTATTTTTTGCTACATGAAATATAGCCTATATTCTTTTCCATACTCCGGACAACGTGTATGCAATATTTTATGATGGTCGGTTGAGCTGTTAAGGCGTGAAAGACTAATAAACAAACAAACTCACATTCGCACACGTTCGATATTATTTAGGTTAACATGGTATGGGCATTTTATGAGGAGATATGACAGCCATGTAACCAAGAATGATTCGAGTATGATTGTGGACAGCTATACGAGTAGAGGAAGACCGAAGAAGTTATGGATGGATTGTGTGAAGAATGATATGTGTATAAAAGGTGCGAATACTGAGCTGACATCTGACAGGCGAGAAAGGAATAGGAAAACATGTTCTGCTGACCCTACTTAGATGGGATAAGGATGAGATGATTATGAATAATAAAAAAGTGTGTGTGTACTTATGTACACGCGTTAGAAATTATACTTCTCTGGCGTAACAAGGTAAAAATCTTTTCAAAGATTTTATCTTTCGCCTTATTCTACTTTTGTAGAAAAAACGACACTAACAATAGAAAAGAGGTATTTAATACATTGAAAGTTTTAATACAAAGAAATACAAACAGCAACAAAGAAATAAAATGTTGACTATAGCTAACTTCAGGGTGTCGGTTTTTCGTGACGGTGTGCGCGCGCATCGTAAAAATTTACTCTCATTTTTCCCTAACGCGCCAAAAGAAGTATAACCTCAAAAATATAAGTATTGGGATAATAAACTCATTGTCAGATAGTGAACGTGGTTGAAAACGACTGGAGCCGAGAAAATACGATTCAGTGCGTCACCGACCCGAGCATGACGGTTTGCGTTCACTGCTCTCCGAGCTTAAAGAAGTTTTCTATTCAATACGAATATAATTTTGACATTATTCAATAGATTAGGAAATCTCTAGACAATTAAATGAAATCAAAATCAAAAATACCTTATGCAGTTTATACCCTACTAGCGACTCGCCCTAGCTTCGCACGGTTGCAATGTAGATATCCATTCTAATTAAATACTGTTAAGGGCAGTTTTGCTCTACACGCCATGTACAACGTATCTAATGTATTTAATTGGATAGGGAAGAATACTGTATTGTATAAAATAGCTTGGTAAATAACACGTAATTATTTTTGTAAAAAGATAATTACGTTTACTGTGGGGTATCATTTAGCATTTACCATCGCTTTTTTATCGATCTTTTAAGCAATATACAATTCCGCAGTACATTAATATTATATATCCGTAAGCTTAGCCAGCGTTTGCGGTTTAAGCGCACGAAAATATGATTGTTACGACATTACAATTCTTTGAATTTTTCCACTTTTTTGTACTATAATATACATATATTATGCATATAAATCTTCCTCTATAAATCACTCTGTCTATTGCTGATAACTGTATCCGTTGAATAGTTTATAAGATCTAAGGGAACAGACAGCGGAAGCGACTTATAAAATAACGAAATATAAAATTAAGGGGTGTCGAATAACAAAATATGAAATAGAAGATATGGAAGTGCTTAAAAGTTGTCAATTTTCATCTCACCGTCAATAACGACAAATAATGTAACAACTGTTTGGAATGGTTATAATTTATTATAACTCGTTCCATAATTTGAGATGAAAATTGACAACTTTTAAGCACTTCCATATCTTCTATTTCATATTTTATGGAAATAGTAATCAAGAAACGATGTATACCCGAGTGGTTTTTTTACACCTAAAAAGTTTCTATGCTTTTCATTTTACTATAACTCGCCACCAGGAGGCGCTAGGAAATATTTCATGATTATTAAAATTTATATTGTAGTTAACGGTGAAGAAGGCACAGTTTATTACTAATATTCTATGTTTGTTGTTGTAATTCACTTCATTGTTAAATTAGGAGTTTTTTGTATAAAGAATATGTATAATGATATAAATGCTCACATCACGCAAAACATGTTAGATATATTTCGATCAAATTTGTTTAATTTTATTCCATAGACACTTGGTCCTTATCTGAAAAGAATATGAAGATATCCTCATTTAATTTGGTGTATGGTGCGCATGCGCAGAAGAATGGAAGTAAGTAGGTAACATTGTTTATAAATAGTTTATGTTAGCATACTTCTGCTTTGAATGACTGTATGTATTATCTGTGAACATAGAATAAATTGTTGAGATAATAAAAAACGTAGACGAAGTCTCGAGTATCAGTTAATTTGATATAAAATAACTTAAGAAATAGTACATTAATTACATTGCTTCAATTATAAAATACCCTAATCATAAATTGTATTCTCGTGACGGTGTTTTCTTAAAATAGTTTTATGTCTAGAACATCAATCGCTTAATGTGTGGTTACAGTAAGTAGCGAGCGTCGCGTCGCTTCGTGTGGCCGGCGCGTCGCCACAGTATAAATATAAGAGACAGTACGGAAACTACCTACAATCGCTCGAAACTAACACACTCACACAAACATGCGCATCAACAAGACCCCTAAGATGTTGTCGCGGCGCTGTCCATAGAGTACCTTTTAAAACCTCTCGTCGATCACCAGACTAGGCCCCCCTCGGCAACGGCTCAAGCCTAGGTCCGTTCCCTCGGCGTGGAGCCCTTGAGTACGCTGCTCGCGCGATACAGTTGCACAAAATCTTACATCACTGTTTTGATAAATTTAATGCGGGCGAAGTCGTGGGTAACAGTTGGTATACAATATAATACCAGTACAAGTCCCGTTAAAATCGGTTCAACCATTTTGGATACATCACTGCGGACAAAGCCCCAGGTAACAGTTTGTTTAAAATAAAATAATTGAATATACTTCCTATAAGGTCAGCTATCTGTCAGTAAAGGTCCCGTGAAAATCGGTCTAACCGATTCGGAAAGATTACTACGGACGAAACCGCGGGTGCAAGCTAGTCTAATATAAAATAATTGAACTTACCTTTTATAAGGTCAACTATCTGCCAGTGAATGTCCCGTGCAAATCGGGCCAGCAGTTTTGGAGATAGCAATGCGGGCAAAGCCGCGGGTAAAAGCTAGTAAAAATAAAGTAGCCTATGTCACCCGCTGTAATTTTAGCTATCTGCCAGTGAAATTCCTTTCAAAGTTCCGTCGTTTCAGCTGTTCGGAGATTACCCGGAACAAACAGACGGATTGACCGACAAAAAAAATTGAAATCATATTTTTGTTATCAGTAGCGAGTATACTTTCATACCCAATCATTAAAAATTTGTTATTTTAATATTACATACCTGCACTTCATTTTTATTATATGTATAGATAACATAAAGAAGAACAACCTTTTAGTCTAAGAAAAAACAATATAAGTTGACCAAAAAACGAAGATCAACATAAATTAAAAGATAAGAGCATTTCATAAATTAAATAAAGTCAACATCATTTTAGACATCTTTATAGGTTACTAGCGGGCCCGGCAGACGTTGTCCCGCCCTGAGTATGAAAAAGTCCTTGACAAATTATATACTAAAACGTTCCTCATCAATTATTTTATCTACCGGTGAAAACCGCATGAAGATCCGTTCGGTAGTTTTTGAGTTTATCGACAGACAGACAGACGCGGTAGGGGGACTTTGTTTTAAACTATGTAATGATATAGTTGCAATGATGTCGTTATCATGTTGTTCGAAAAATTAAAACAAAAATGAAATTACTACATTACAAAAAAATATTGTGATGTACAAATAAGAGTAAAGTGGACTTGTCTTGTTTGAACCGACACGATGGGCACTCCGACTGATAAGTTTCGTCATGCAATAACCATTCCAAATTAATATATCCTGGCTCGCGCCGTGATTCCTAATATTATATTTAGACGTGACATGGGCTCGTTTGTACCAATTGCTCCCGTCTGTCTGCCTGATGTACGGTCGCCGCTACTTTAGAACAATGATGGTATAAATTGCGCTATTACGCGCTTTAGCACTGCCCCGCGACCCGCACGACATCTGATTCAATAATTGGCAAATTAGCCTGCACTGATACGCTTGTATGCGTTCGACACAATTACAGATCGACTTTTATTTCAAATAACATACAGCTCTCTCTACGGTCCGCTTATTCAATTATGTTCAAACTAATTTACCTAACAGGATTAAATTTAAATTTTATTATTTAACATTCAATAACATGCGATAGTTAATAAAATCAAAAGAAATATTTTTTTAATTTTATTTGATAATTTTCGTAAATTTTATATTTTTATTAGCCACTAGCCTCTGCCCGCAACTTCGTCCGCGTGGAATAGTTACTTTGAGTTAACGCTAACACGCAGTAGAAGCTCTCAAGAGGAAAAAACCTTCCCCGATAAATGTGCTATAAAACACTGTAAAAATTTTTCAAATCGGAACAGTCGTTCCTTTTTTTTTTTTTTAACGTGGGGAAATCCCTTATGGATACGCCACCCTCCCGGGGGAGAGGGTGGGTTATGTCCGAGTCGCACGGACTAAAACCCCACGGTGTACCGCCAGACCGTTTTGTGGGGGCGGCAAGGGATCAATTTGTCGCTGCCGAGCGTGGTTTTGGCCATGCTCGGCAGCGAACATGCTTGGCGAGCGATGGCCTCCTTCTGCGAGGAGGTCATCTCGCAGAAGGAGGCGGCGGAGAGGGCCCGCTAGGTAGACCCTCTAAGTGGCCCTCTCCGCCAACGGAGGACCGGCAGGAGGAGGCGGCGCTTTGCCCAACTCCTCCCGCCACCGTAGCCGGACCTGAGGGGATGGGCCGGGGGGCCCATCTCCTCATTGCACAGGTTCGGCGGACGAGGGGGGGCAGCCGGTGTGTACCTTTTAAACTAGTTACATAGTCAAAATAACGCTGTGTTGCTTAAATACGAGTTTTGCACGGGTGCCACGAAGCTTCAAGCTCATAGGTAGCTTGTGACCCCAAAACTGGTACGTCAGTTCGTGACCCGCCATGACCCCGATCTAGTAACCGCTTGGTACCCATTGTCTCTTGAATTCAGACTTGGTTTAATTTACAAACTTATCTCGTACATACCTTTTTTATATCTACCAATGAAACATGTTAAAGTTGATTACAGATTGTACCGATTAACAGAAATATAACAAATAAAAATAGTAAATGCTACTATACCATTCTATAATAATGTATATTCACCCTCTAGTCCGGTGAAGCTGTGAAGACCCTGCCGGGTCAATAGCGTAGTCAATTCGAGAAAAAAAGGACTGTTCAATGGAAATAATTGTTATATGGAAAACCGTGTAATAAAAATTCATATTTATGGTAATACTAAAAAAAACATTTATATTATTTCGAGATTTCCAAAGGTGATCGTAACAAAAACTAACAAAAGTAGATGTTGTCTGAAAGAAAGAAAATATCACGTTGTTAACACTGAAAATTACGATACAGAAAATTACCTAATAGCAGAATAATTAACAACAATTTCTTCTTTATCTTATTTTTGCATCCAATCTTCCAAATTATAATTGTCATTGTCATGTATGTAATAACATTAGAAATGTTTTCTAATAATTTCCATGTATTGATAAGATAGTGGCCCCTGGTTAGAACTTTCCAGGGAGTTTTTATAACATCACAGAATTCATGGTCCGTGGTATTATTTTCCATCCAGTTTACTTTTGCATAATAAACGAACTGTATTACGTAAAATGCCACCAATATTACAAAATATATAGTTAAATGACACAAGATTATGAATAAATTATAAAAGCCACAACATGACAGACTAAGATCTCGCCATAAACTCTAACAACAATTTAGAACAACAGTTGTAAAATAATACAACTTTTTGGGGTGTAAGGGGTCTCGCATAACATCTTAACCTTGAGACACCCACCCAAGTCAACTATATCAACGATGCAATGGCGACGGCGGGATGGTAGGGTTTTAAAGCACGACTGGGTCGCGACCACCATGCATGTAACGAAAAAGCCCGTAATAGTGATTCGTTCTGCGCATCGCGTTTCAAGATCAGCTCATGCATATCCAGTAGTGAATGACTTTCGCCGTGGCTCGAGTACTGGTGTCACAAGCCGAACGCTTAGACCGATAGCGCCTCTCTATCGCTTGTTCCGCGCTCTCGCTTGCACGCTCGGCCCAAGTAGAACGTGACTATGTGTCATGCTTTTCCATGCGTGCAGCCGACGTTAATCGATTCATAAGACGTTATCACGTCAAAACCGTATCAATATCAGTTCTATATAAGAAAAATGAACTGTTTATTTATATAATTTGCAGTAACTGGTTTCTCATGTCGACTTTTATCAAACAAACGAGCAATTAGCAATTCAAACTCAAACGGTTATAATATACGTTAATTAATAACGTCATGTGCGCTACCACTTACCGAATGGAATCAAATCAATCTAACAAGTGAACCCCATAAAGCCTTTTAATTTCCCGTCTCACGTGGATACCGCCGATATCGAGCGACGGTTATTAATAGGGAACGGAGTTAGTCGCCGGTGGCGTTCCCGACAACCTCGATTAAGTAGAACCTTACGAAGGTATCACGAGCGCACTCCCGACTTATCTTACACTATTAATTACATTCAGATATTCACTAGAAAAGTTTTAATGCAACCGCTTCATTTGTTGGCGTACTAAAAGTGCTATATCGAAAATGCTATGACCTTGATAACTTTGAACTAGTGTCGGTGCTTGTTCGATCATACACATGCTTTGATATAATACTAATATATCAGTAAATTCTTGAATATTCCAATTAATCACTGTCGAATACGAAAAAACTTGCATTTGTATAAATATTTCGTACTCCAAGTAAGGTTTAAAATTTGAAATTCAAATCAAAAAGTTATCTTGAACTTTATTTTTTATATCGTTTATATTGTAATACTAATTGGTTGGTCATTTGGTGTATTCCCTATCTTTAAATATCTACACATATCAATTTGCACGGTGAACGAATGAATCGTATAAAAATTAATTTATTACAACTGCGTCTAGTTACGAGTTATGATAGATAGATATAGACCAATTCGGAGGGTTTAAACAATTCTGTTTATTTTCTTAATTTAAGTACATGTTCAATAATCGAAAATAAAGAGTAATTATAGAGATCTCATTACCAGACTGGGCTTAAAATTGAGATATGGATAGAAGTTCAAAATAAAAAAGGTCGAATGATATAAATAATTTTGAAATTCAATTTCAAATTCAAAACTGTATAAAAAAATGAAATATTTTTTTATAAAGGTCATGTAAAAAACTGTTTTTTTTTCTCAAAAAAATTAAAATTAGACTTTTTGGTGGAAGTTATGAACAAAAAACTATAAAAAGTGTTTTTTTTTTTAATTCGATATCTTTTGAACAAGTAATCAAAAAAGTCTCAACATTTACCAAAAAAGATATTTTGAGAGGTACTTGAACATACCACAAATTTAAGGAAATAAAATGTTTTTTTTTTATAAAGACCATGTAAAAAAACTGATTTTTTTGCTCTAAAAAATGAAAATTAGACTTTTTGGAGGAAGTTATGAAAAAAAAACTAAAAAAAAGGGTTTTCTTTTTAAATTCGATATCTTTTGAACAAGTAATCAAAAAAGTCTCAACATTTACCAAAAAAGATATTTTGAGAGGCACTTGAACATACCACAAATTTAAGGAAATAAAGTAAACAGTTTTGCAAACCGTCCGATTTGGCTTGGAACGCCTCATATACACGGCACAAAGGCTAAAAGAAAAAAATAATTGTTTAAATAAATAATGGGCATTATCATCTTGAGATTCCTATAACTTTCTATCTTTATAGTTTGAATATCGTTGGACTTAAATAAATTACATTATATCCGTATATATACACATACATACATATATATGGTACAGTTTACCAAACATTATCACCACATATTACAAAACAAAGCTCTCTGCCACGTCTGTCTGTTTGCCTGTTTGTTCGCGATAAACTCAAAAACTACTGAACGGAGTTTCATGCGGCTGTCATCAGTAGATAAAGTGATTCATGAGGAACGGTTAGATATATAGTTTTCAAAGTTTTTTTATTATCAGGGCGGAATTACGTCAGCCGGGCCCGCTAGTAAAATATAATAGAATTTGAGCAAACTTTTAGATACTGGTAACCAACCTGTTATAACGACTCGGTTTGATGCGGTGTGTTTCGGAGACAATCAGTATATTTTCTGTTACCTAATAGGATTCACTGTGGTAATCATGTCGTCATAATAAAGGTCACAGTGAACAATTCCACGCAATTACTGTTATTTATAGACTGTACCGTCACACTTTACTAAGTCATCTTACCAAGCTGAAACACAAAACAGTATAAATTGTACATAAACAAATGTAGATTTTTAAAAAATTATATATGTGTATCATAGGAGGCAAACCTACAGGTGGGCCACCTGATGTTAAGTAAATCCATAGACACTAGCAACACCACGGGAGTCGCAAGTGCGTTGGCAGTCTGTGTGTGTGGGGGAGGTGGTTCTCCGGCGTTCTCACTGACCAAACGAAACGCAACAATGCAAGCACTGTTACTTCACGTCGGTTTTCTGTGAAAGGTTGGTCTACACCCGAAGAGCCAACCCTTTCATGCTGAAATCAGTAATACCTTCAGTGTGGCTCTACCATTTACAAAATATCCATCCAATAATTATCCAAACTAGTAACACATTTGCCTTTTACGAATTTTTTTAATGTACAGCTTAATCCTCGTGTTTCTAAAATTTGCCACATTTATAAAATAAAAAAAATAGGAACATATTCAATAGGGAGAGTATAAACAAAATGGTAATGTTATAAAGTAAGCCAATGGTCATTCATATTTCCTATAATTTAGATCATTCTAGAAGCTCATACTAGCCTTTATTGTTCAAATCCTTTATTCAATTGTTTTTAATTATGTATACTATCTATCAATAATTATAATCTTGCAATATTAAAAATAATTGAACAGGTAAAATTTATTGTACTGTTGATCACTTATTTATTTTTGAGTGGGCAATCTGGATTTTAGATTCACAAGAAAGCCCTTAACACGCCTACGCCTAAGATTAAATACAGAAAATGTGTAGTAATCGCTTTACATAAACTTTCTTCTATTCTAACCTCAAATATTTTACAGAACAGTTTAAGTCCCGCCCAATACAGGTGTCATAAGTAAGTGACAGTTAATATACTCAAGTAATACGCAGTTATTAGATTTGACACTGATAGTAATCGTGTACTTAAATCAGTTTGGTTTTGCAAATGGCGACAGCCGGCGACGTCGCATGCTGTACAACGCTGATGCAATTACGGTTTCTATAGGTACATAAAAGAAAACGGAATCGGATCGGGAGCAGGCAGCTGCAGGCGTTGCTAGCAAATGGCTAATAACACCCCAGTGATATTGACTGCTATTACAAATCGAGCGGAATTAGTATCGTGTTTTATTGAAATCACCATTTATTCATTTAATTTATCGCCGCTACATGATACAGGTTGCGGCAAGTTGAACAATAAATCTCGCATTTTTTTAATAAAATTAATTAACAGCAACGATACTAGGAATAATGAACAAATATTGGACTGAATAGTATAATTAATAGATATTAAAGCGATGATTTTTAGTGTGTCAATATACAAACGCACGTGCAATCCATTTATCCTTGGTTACCTTTACACGCGTGATTATTCCCGCACGAAAGCCTTTTTGCACAGTACAGAACGTGTGTGTAAAACCAGCTAATGATTGAAGCTGTTAGTAGCTTTTTCACAGTACGTCACTACTCTAGCAGATCAACAAAAACCTTTCAAAAATATTTTTTATGTGTCAATATAAAACCGTCTGTGCATTCCAATTAGTCCTTTTTTACCTTTACGTGCACGATTATTTCCGTACGAAAGCTTTTTCGCACGGTAAAGAATGTGTGTGAAAAGTCAGCTAATGGCTGAATCGTCATACCTACTGAGAGTTCAGGGTGCGTCACTGTTCGGGAGCTACTGCAAACTTAATTATTAAAATTCGTAACCTAAAGCTTCTACTAGAGGTTCTTGTTGAGCCACTTTATATATTAATTCTAAATACATATAAACGTTTACATTAGAACCATATTCATCTGTGTATACTTATATGCTCTATACAGACCTCGTCGATATTTCTGGCCACTCTGAATTTAACAGTAAATTCAGATTAAAATATTAATTTTAAAAACGAAGTTAAAAAATAGAAATCTAAAATTGGTATCTATTTATACATAAACACTTTGAATGTTATACATATAATATAATACGTATTTATTTATACCTAAATTCGTGTTCTACTCATATACATTTGGGCGGTCAAAAAATTTAGTGAGAACTGTACTTATGATCTTGCAAGTTCGTTTTACTCAATGATATTATAAGTAAAAAGTTATAATATCTTTGGTTTTACTATTCTGACATGATAACGTCATAAAAATCGATGAACGCCGGCTGCACCCATGAAAAAGCATGACTCAATGTCTCGTTTAAAAAAAAATACCAATCGGGGCAAACGAACAGTAGGGTCACCTAATGTTAAGTGATCACCACCGTCCATTGATACTAGCAACACCAGGGTTATCGCGAGTGCGTTGCCCACCTGTGTTTATGAACAGGGGAGAGAAGGGAGAAAGAGGAGGGGAAGGAAATGTGGGCCTCCGTTGCTCGATTATTTTTTCTTTTAGCCTTATTTATAATCCAAATATTCGAAATGATTAAATGTGGTCTAAGTGGCAATTTATTATGAAAAGGAAAATTATTTCAATATAACGTTTACGATTAATATTGTATACGGATCGCTTAGCCGATCCATTCAGGCTGTAACCACTAAAAGCTTCAGCGTGCCTCTACCACCTACTAAGTTCCGCCTGAGTCGAGCGTGCAAGCATTCGGCTTGTGATGCATCTATCATACATAGAGTAATTCAATTCAATTCATAAAATATTTATCTATTTAAAATTCGCTTATGTGTATATATTTACCAATCTATACATCTATATATATATATATATATTACAGTTACGTGTCACTATCTTAGGTGGTATTACCTTGTATTTATTCCTGTACACCCAGAATACCCCTGATTCTACTCCATTGAAAAATCCATCCAAAGGTTGCCTGGAAGAAATTGCAAATAGCAATAAGGCCGCCCATTGTACCGTTAATAAAACGTGAAATGTTTTTTGAAATGTATATATATATGTAATTGGGGTACAATAAAGTTTAAATAAATAAATAAAACTATGCAATTTTTCATCAATGTTATCTTATGACGTTATCACGTAAGACTATCGTCCGTAAACCGACTTTACAGATAACCAATTTTTTATTATATTATCTTTACTGCATAATATTTTTTACTTTCCTCGTTAGTACAGATATACAGAAATATCAAATGGACTCCCTTAAAAACTTTGACACTCTGGAAGTGTGTACCACAAAGCAATTTACATTTTTCCAATGTTAGTAAACCTTATTGGAAGGACTTGCATAATAACTCGTAAGTTACGGTAATAGAATCATCATTATCTGAAATAGTTGCATAAAATTGGAATAGTTTTCATGTCATTTGAACTGCGTCTTTATTTATCTTTTCATCAGTTTATAAGCTATAACCGTTAGATTTAATTGTAAATAAAAAATATTTCGCATTTATGTCAAACTTTACAAGCTCTTAAAGTTTCATTGTGTACAATTTCTCACAATAGTAGTGCTTAATATTTTGATAAAATATTCAAATAAAGCACACTCTATAATAATATTCTGTGAAGATATTCTTAAATATCTATTTTCGTCTCAATTCGTTGAACGTTGAACTTTGAAGTGTCCCTTTTATATAAAATTAATTTCTCACAGCATTTGTAGAATATGCATTCTACAAATTCAACATGAGGTTTTCCTTCATGATTGCAGGATTCGAACCTGCATCGATCGACGCAATGTTCGAAACCCTACCACTGGGTTGTCATCACTTCTATGCATTCTATGTTCACGACCTCACTACTGATTATAAAGTATACTGCTCCTCAATACGTGTCGCTTATAAAATTAATAGAAAAGAAAGCATTTAATCTTATTTTGTTTTCATAGTGAATAACCGCTACCATGCCGTTGGCTTAGCGAGTTTTCACATTCAAAGCTTCAACAGGCTTTTAGCGCGAGCGCTTAAGGCAACCATACTCACCCTGCGGCCCCCCGGGTCTTTGTAGTTGACCCACCCGATTATATTTTATTTTCAATTATTTTAAATTTTGTGCCCATCAGAAAAAGTATGAGCCCGCTGAGTAAATTAAAAATAACCCAGATAAACCGACCGCAATGCTTTCCTTATGATATAAAGGTTATACCAAACTTGTTTTATTGGACAATCATTTTTCACTACATTAATACGTTGTTAATTTGCAATTAGGTTTTTTTTTACTTTTTTTATTTAATACCTAAATATTAGTAGTTTGCGGCCCGTAACACCATAAGTGAAACATATTTGTGGCCCGTTTAAAAAAAAGGTTGAGTATCACTGGCTTAAGGCATTAAGCGAAATAGCAAAAAGCTCAAGAGTACCAAAGAAGCCGAACCTCGTCTTGGGCTGTTACCTTGAAACCACAATGTGAATCGATGTAATATACTTTTACTTCATAAATCTATTTTTTTCCGAATTGACTATTCCCTAGTTTTTTACTTGAGACGAAAATTATCAATGAATTTTTCGTCAATCAATGAGTTTTCAATCAATAATATAATTTCAGTAATATATTTCTACATATATAATGTTATCTATACTAATATTATAAAGAGGTAGAGTTTGTGGGTTTGTGAGTTTGTGAGTTTGTGACGTTGTAAGGGGTAATCTCGGGAACTACTGGTCCGATTTGGAAAATTCAGTGTTATATAGCTCATTTATCAGGGAAGGTTATAGGCTATATATCATAATGTTATATTCTTATAATTATCAGATGCAAATTGATATTATATAGTCTTCAAACCAAAATACATAAAAAAGTAGTTGGAAAATGAATCGTATTTTTATACAATCTGGTTAAAATAACTGCCAGTATTTATACAAAACACAATCCGAACATTGCAATGCATCTTCTTTAGATGTCTAGAGATCTCTAACAATCTATAATTAATCTTTTTTTTTCTCGTACACCACAAAAAAGTCCTAGAAAAGTGGAATATAATTCGTGTATATATTATGTACCGTTTTTCACTTCTGTTCTTAAAGATAATTCCAAATGAGATTTTACATGATTAAAAACAAAAAATATCACATAATTATACTCGATGTAACTTTACATTATAATATAATTGTTGACAGTTATTAATTATTTTAACTTTTTTCTTTTATCCCTATTTATAATTCATATATTCGAAATGATCAAATGTGGTCTAAGTGGCAATTTGTTATGAAAAGGAAAATTGTTTCAATATAACATTTACGATTAATATTGTATACGGATCGCTTATCGCGCATGAAATAATTTATTGTTTTCACCGAGGTAATATTTTAAACAAGGTAATAAACAAAACGTTGAGTCTGGGTAAAGTAGGTGACTTAATTATTCCGTCATTTAAACGAAATAAAATTAAATTGGATCCTGTTTATTGACAGCTGAAATCTTTATTATTTCCATTATCAACATCAGTACACTGAAATTTCTAAATAGACGATTTCCAAACATTGACAATAAATCACAATTTATTACATGATTAAGAGTTAATAATTATTTGTATTGGAATACTATTAAACTAGATTTCATGAAGATAACTGGTATATATCGAAATAAGTTTGACGACAACTTCTGTGTTACTAAAGAGAAAGGTAGCGTCATACGACTATTAAGTTATAGTTTATTTCTCGATTACTTACATACAGTTGTTCACGATAAGAACATATTGGTCACATTAGATTTTACTATTTTCTTAAACTACTCTCTCATAAACTTTAGTTAGTTTGATATAATATTAAACATGCTCATATAAAACCATTCCCATATCGTGTAATTTATAGGAAATTAAAACAACAATTTAAATCGTATCAACGTTTCCCATGTCAAATTCTCCTTTAATAAATTACGTTCCATTAACGAACACAGGTCAAACCATTTGTTTTAAGAGGACGGAAATCATTTTTATAGGTAATATATAGTATAATTGAACTTTTAACGCACATTCAAAGGCAGGTGCAATTTATCTAAAAATGGAAGACAGATATGGTGATGTCGAAAGCGAAGACGAATTGTAGAATCTCCCCAGCCACCGCCGCGCCACCGGCCGGCATCAGCAATAACTCAAACCGATAACACACTCCCGTAAAACTGTTAACGACAAATAACACAGATAACGTAACGGCCACCTAAATGACCCTATCTAGTATTCGATAATATTTAATAATTATTTACATATTTATCAGATGGACAGTGCGCGTGCGCCGCACCGGCCACTGACATCCCGGCACGAGCGTTTCTTATAATTTATCGGATACGGTAATCTATAAATTTTTATGGTAAATTATGAATACATCCATTAATGACGAGAGATCTATAGGAATTCAAGTAATGGAGAACCTTATGATTGGTTTTTTATGTATCTTCTCTAAAATATGTATCAATGGACCTACAACAGTTTTCGAATATAAATAATTAATCAAAAATTACCCGATGTATATTAATATTTGCCTTGGGATTTTGTCCACGAATATTTACTAAGAGACTATAATGATTGTAATGTCAGTGGAAAAAATAGGAGCTAACATATATATCACATAAGTTTTAGAAATGATTTTATTTGTGACTTTTTGTGTGACGAAAAGTAGTGGAGGTAAACACTGTATCGGATATAGTGGTAACAGTGTCTCACTCGCACTCTGGTATTGGAGAACAGCGAGACATACGCTCTTCTCGCTTTCTTTCTGTCTCTTTGTCTGTGGTTACGGTACTGCGTTCAGGTAGCGTAGCGAATAATTAGCATGTTTCCCTTTAATATAAAAGTTTCACTTCTACCGTACGTCTTAACGACATACTCTGTTTTTCCAATTTCTTTATGAAAAACATACGTATACCTACATTTTGCCTACGCAATTCATCGCTTCAAGAGTTAAAAGTATTGACAATGACTCGTGTAACCTCTTATATAAAGACATTAGGGTGCTTCCTTTTTAGGGTATGTTCGAATTTTTCTTCAGGATAGTCCTAAATAGGTTTCAAATATATATAAAAAAGGTGTGTCAAATTGCAACTCTTAATTTGAAAATTAACCCAGTGCCCGTTGCAACCAAAGTTTTAAATGGAAATAACATGGGTAAAGTGCTTTTATTAACTTGGATTTTTTTTAAGTCATGAACTGACAAACGAATTATATTGACACATAAATATTCTTGTAGAAAATGTAACGATCTTCAAAAAAGGTCTCTTGTAATTTTTTGCTAACTTGACTGTTTCAAAAGTTATTGGAGATCAAAATCAAATTTTTAGTCAATTCCATGGCATTGCCATTTTCATCGTGATTTAATTATTCAAAAATGTAAATAGGATTATAATCATATTAAAATGAAATAATGTGTCGACATAATGCGTTCATTTCAATTCCGACTTAAAAAAATCCAAAGTAATAACAGAACTTTTCCCATGTAAATATAAAGTGTATGTAAATATTTCTTGTTTAGTACAAATAAATACATTGCTGAAGGTATTTTTGTGAAATTCGTTTTTAGTTTTATTTATTTAAAAAACAAAACACAATATTATAATTCAATATTAATTATTAATTTTTACGGAACTACGCTTTTACATTTCATACTGAAGTAGATATTTCTATCCAGCTAAAACGAATCAATGCAACAAATTTAATGTAGCCGTAGCTCAGTTATAGCGTACTGTACATTATACGGACAGACGAAGGCGTCGGTTCGGAACCCAGTTATATTTTTTATAGTCCAGTGAAGTTGTTAAGACCAGGTCAAGAGCGTAGTCAGTCCGAGGAAAAAAAACAACAAATTTGAACGTTCCTAACGATTCCATTATATTGTATCATAATATATTTCAACAGAAGTATATAATTTTATAATGTATAGCGCATAATGTATTTAATGTCAACGACCCATAAATTAAAATGACAAACTTAAAAATGATTCTCTATAATGGTTGCTACTAATATGAGAAATTTAGGTGATACGATGCCCAATATGCCGTTTATGATGGACTTTATCAAGGCATGACCATTTTCACTCTATTAAATTTGGTCGATTTAATAGCTGTGCTTTCTAAAACGATTCGTTTAAAAAGTTTAATTCTAAATTGACATATTATAGCATCTTCTATGTTCAACATGATGTTAATGAATCAACAATAATTTCGGCTTAAGCGCTCGTCCAAAAGGCCCGGTGAAGCTGTGAACGTCTGTCAGGTTTAGAGCGGATAGTGAGTTTGACAAAAATAATCAACAATATTTCAGATCCTATGAAACGTTAGAAATTAAAAAATATTTCAAGAACCTTTAATCGTATATCACTGTGCGCATATTTGTGTAGTTGTTTTTTTTTTACATCATAGGATGCAAACGCACAGGCGGGTCACCTTATGTTAAGTGATCACCACAGTATAGATACTTGCAACATCAGGAGAGTGGCAAGTGCGTTGCCAGCCTGTGTTGTGTGTTTGAGAAGGGACGGGGAAGGGGGAGAGGGGACGGAGAAGAGGGAGGGGAAGGGGGAAAGAGGAAAACGCAACAATGCAAGCACTGTTAACTTCACGTCGGTTTTCACTTCAAGAGGGTGGTACTACTCTGGCGAGCCGACCCATTCATGCCGAAACCAGTAATAGCTTCAGCGTGGTTCTACGACCTACAACAGTTATGTACTCAAAACTCTAGATGACAAACTGTTTTCTCTTTTATTATATACATATATATAAAAAAGGATATTAGTGTATACCTATATATGTTTGATTGATAAAATATTAAACTTAAAATTAATTACAATCTACAATTTTAAACTATCATTTTGAATATAGGTTCACCCAAGTAAGTATATTTTCGTACATATTTTTGAGCTATCCATTATATAGGTGGCGCTGCAGTGTAACAATTTCTGGACCGTTTAATCGATCGTAATTAGGAAATTAGGATTCATAAATTTGTAACACAGATAAATGCGATGTTTACAATAACTCGCAACCAGATGGCGCTGCAGTGTAATTATTTTTCTGTACCGTTTAATTGATGGTCATGCAAATTAGTATGCATAGATTTTTTAACAAAAGTTCTTCACTCTATTGATTTCTGCTATAACTCACCGCAAGGTGGCGCTGCAGTGCATCAACTTCTGTCGCGGTTAATCAATCGTCATGGAATTTAGTGTGCATCGATTTCGGAACACAATATTTTCATGCTATCCAAATGTTTGCTATAACTCGCGACTAGATGGCACTGCAGTACATAAATGATTCGATAATATTTAATAATTATTTACATATTTATCAGATGGACAGTGCGCGTGCGCCGCACCGGCCACTGACATCCCGGCACGAGCGTTTCTTATAATTTATCGGATACGGTAATCTATAAATTTTTATGGTAAATTATGAATACATCCATTAATGACGAGAGATCTATAGGAATTCAAGTAATGGAGAACCTTATGATTGGTTTTTTATGTATCTTCTCTAAAATATGTATCAATGGACCTACAACAGTTTTCGAATATAAATAATTAATCAAAAATTACCCGATGTATATTAATATTTGCCTTGGGATTTTGTCCACGAATATTTACTAAGAGACTATAATGATTGTAATGTCAGTGGAAAAAATAGGAGCTAACATATATATCACATAAGTTTTAGAAATGATTTTATTTGTGACTTTTTGTGTGACGAAAAGTAGTGGAGGTAAACACTGTATCGGATATAGTGGTAACAGTGTCTCACTCGCACTCTGGTATTGGAGAACAGCGAGACATACGCTCTTCTCGCTTTCTTTCTGTCTCTTTGTCTGTGGTTACGGTACTGCGTTCAGGTAGCGTAGCGAATAATTAGCATGTTTCCCTTTAATATAAAAGTTTCACTTCTACCGTACGTCTTAACGACATACTCTGTTTTTCCAATTTCTTTATGAAAAACATACGTATACCTACATTTTGCCTACGCAATTCATCGCTTCAAGAGTTAAAAGTATTGACAATGACTCGTGTAACCTCTTATATAAAGACATTAGGGTGCTTCCTTTTTAGGGTATGTTCGAATTTTTCTTCAGGATAGTCCTAAATAGGTTTCAAATATATATAAAAAAGGTGTGTCAAATTGCAACTCTTAATTTGAAAATTAACCCAGTGCCCGTTGCAACCAAAGTTTTAAATGGAAATAACATGGGTAAAGTGCTTTTATTAACTTGGATTTTTTTTAAGTCATGAACTGACAAACGAATTATATTGACACATAAATATTCTTGTAGAAAATGTAACGATCTTCAAAAAAGGTCTCTTGTAATTTTTTGCTAACTTGACTGTTTCAAAAGTTATTGGAGATCAAAATCAAATTTTTAGTCAAATGAGTTTTCAATCAATAATATAATTTCAGTAATATATTTCTACATACATAATGTTATATTCTTATAATTATCAGATGCAAATTGATATTATATAGTCTTCAAACCAAAATACATAAAAAAGTAGTTGGAAAATGAATCGTATTTTTATACAATCTGGTTAAAATAACTGCCAGTATTTATACAAAACACAATCCGAACATTGCAATGCATCTTCTTTAGATGTCTAGAGATCTCTAACAATCTATAATTAATCTTTTTTTTTCTCGTACACCACAAAAAAGTCCTAGAAAAGTGGAATATAATTCGTGTATATATTATGTACCGTTTTTCACTTCTGTTCTTAAAGATAATTCCAAATGAGATTTTACATGATTAAAAACAAAAAATATCACATAATTATACTCGATGTAACTTTACATTATAATATAATTGTTGACAGTTATTAATTATTTTAACTTTTTTCTTTTATCCCTATTTATAATTCATATATTCGAAATGATCAAATGTGGTCTAAGTGGCAATTTGTTATGAAAAGGAAAATTGTTTCAATATAACATTTACGATTAATATTGTATACGGATCGCTTATCGCGCATGAAATAATTTATTGTTTTCACCGAGGTAATATTTTAAACAAGGTAATAAACAAAACGTTGAGTCTGGGTAAAGTAGGTGACTTAATTATTCCGTCATTTAAACGAAATAAAATTAAATTGGATCCTGTTTATTGACAGCTGAAATCTTTATTATTTCCATTATCAACATCAGTACACTGAAATTTCTAAATAGACGATTTCCAAACATTGACAATAAATCACAATTTATTACATGATTAAGAGTTAATAATTATTTGTATTGGAATACTATTAAACTAGATTTCATGAAGATAACTGGTATATATCGAAATAAGGTTGATGACAATTTCTATATTACTAAAGAGAGAGGTAGCGTCATACGACTATTAAGTTATAGTTTATTTCTCGATTACTTACATACAGTTGTTCACGATAAGAACATATTGGTCACATTAGATTTTACTATTTTCTTAAACTACTCTCTCATAAACTTTAGTTAGTTTGATATAATATTAAACATGCTCATATAAAACCATTCCCATATCGTGTAATTTATAGGAAATTAAAACAACAATTTAAATCGTATCAACGTTTCCCATGTCAAATTCTCCTTTAATAAATTACGTTCCATTAACGAACACAGGTCAAACCATTTGTTTTAAGAGGACGGAAATCATTTTTATAGGTAATATATAGTATAATTGAACTTTTAACGCACATTCAAAGGCAGGTGCAATTTATCTAAAAATGGAAGACAGATATGGTGATGTCGAAAGCGAAGACGAATTGTAGAATCTCCCCAGCCACCGACGCGCCACCGGCCGGCATCAGCAATAACTCAAACCGATAACACACTCCCGTAAAACTGTTAACGACAAATAACACAGATAACGTAACGGCCACCTAAATGACCCTATCTAGTATTCGATAATATTTAATAATTATTTACATATTTATCAGATGGACAGTGCGCGTGCGCCGCACCGGCCACTGACATCCCGGCACGAGCGTTTCTTATAATTTATCGGATACGGTAATCTATAAATTTTTATGGTAAATTATGAATACATCCATTAATGACGAGAGATCTATAGGAATTCAAGTAATGGAGAACCTTATGATTGGTTTTTTATGTATCTTCTCTAAAATATGTATCAATGGACCTACAACAGTTTTCGAATAAAATTTCCTGATGTATATTAATATTTGCATGGGATTTTGTCGTTGAATATTTACTGAGAGACTATAATGAGTGTAATGTTAGTGGAAAAAATAGGAGCTAACATATAAATCCTCAGGAGAATGGATATAAAATATAGATTTAAAAAGATTAATAAAAATCAAGTTTTAGAAATGATTTTATTTGGATAGAGTGGTAACAGTGTCTCACTCGCACTCTGGTATTGGAGATAAGCGAGACATGCGCTCTTCTCGCTTTCTTTCTGTCTCTTTATCCGTGGTTGCGGTACTGCGACACAAACTATGCTATGCAAAAATAATTGATGAATAATTAGAATGTTTCCCATTAATATAAAAGTTTCACTTCTACCGTGTGTCTTAACGACATGCCCTGTTTTTTAATTTATTTCAGTTTTCCAATTTCTTTATCAAAAACATATACGTATACCTACATTTTGTCTACGCAATTCATCGCTTCAAGAGTTGAAAGTATTGTCCCGTATGTCCCGTGTTACCTCGTTTACTCGTATAGAGACATTAGGGTGCTTCTTTTTAGGATATGTTCGAATTTTTCTTCAGGATAGTCCTAAATAGGTTTCAAATATATATAAAAAAGGTGTTTCAAATTGCAGCTCTTAATTTTAAAATTAACCCAGAGCCCGTTGCAACCAAAGTTTAAATGGAACTAACATGGGTAAAGTGCTTTTATTAACTCGGATTTTTTAAAGTCATGAACTAACAAACGGATTATGTTCACACATAAATATTCTTGTAGAAAATGTAACGATCTTCAAAAAAAGTCTCTTGTAATTTTTTGCTACTTAACTGTTTCAAAAGTTATTGGAGATCAAAATCAAATTTTTAGTCAATTCCATGGCATTACCATTTTCATCGTGATTTAATGATTCAAAAATGTAAATAGGATTATAATCAAATTAAAATGAAATAATGTGTCGATATAAAGCGTTTATTTCAATTCCGACTTAAAAAAATCCAAAGTAATAACAGAACATTTCCCATGTTATGTAAATATAAAGTGTATGTAAATATTTCTTGTTTAGCACAAATAAATACATTGCTGAAGGTATTTTTGTGAAATTCGTTTTTAGTTTTATTTATTTAAAAAACAAAACACAATATTATAATTCAATATTAATTATTAATTTTTACGGAACTACGCTTTTACATTTCATACTGAAGTAGATATTTCTATCCAGCTAAAACGAATCAATGCAACAAATTTAATGTAGCCGTAGCTCAGTTATAGCGTACTGTACATTATACGGACAGACGAAGGCGTCGGTTCGGAACCCAGTTATATTTTTTATAGTCCAGTGAAGTTGTTAAGACCAGGTCAAGAGCGTAGTCAGTCCGAGGAAAAAAAACAACAAATTTGAACGTTCCTAACGATTCCATTATATTGTATCATAATATATTTCAACAGAAGTATATAATTTTATAATGTATAGCGCATAATGTATTTAATGTCAACGACCCATAAATTAAAATGACAAACTTAAAAATGATTCTCTATAATGGTTGCTACTAATATGAGAAAGAAGTAATAACTCAAAACAATGGAATAACTGTGTATTTGAAAAAAAAATTAAATCAATTATAATATGAATAATTTAAATTTCATAATTTAGAAGTAATAACTCAAAACAATGGAATAACTGTGTATTTGAAAAAAAAATTAAATCAATTATAATATGAATAATTTAAATTTCATAATTTTTTAATTGAAATTATTAACATTAATCTGGTTTTCACATGTATTAGCACGCAGAGCAATAATCATTACATATTATAAAACAAAGTGAACCTGAAGTTATTACGATACGTGCGCAGACCGTCACGAATAACCGACACCCTGAAGTCAATACGATGCGCGCGCACACCGTCACTAAAAACCGACACCCTGAAGTCAATACGATGCTCGCGCACACTATCACGAAAAACCGACACCCTGAAGTCAATACGATGCTCACGCACACCATCACGAAAAACCGACACCCTGAAGTCAATACGTTGCGCGCGCACACCGTCACTAAAAACTGACACCCTGAAGTTAATCAACATTTTGTGTTTCTTTGTACTTGTTGTTTGTATTTCTTTGTATTAAAACTTCCAATGTATTAAATACCTTTTTTCTATTGTTAGTGTCGTTTTTTCTACAAACGTAGAATAAGGCGAAAGATAAAATTTTTGAAAAGATTTTTATCTTGTTACGCCAAAGAAAACTTCTAACGCGTGTACATAAGTACACACACACTTTTTTTTTAATATTATTTTATTTCGACATAAAAGAGGGTAAATCAAAAATAATGTCACTTTTTATGTCATAAGAGGCAAACGGACAGGTGGGTCACCTGGTGTTAAGTAATCACCACCGTCCATAGACACTTGCAACACCAGGGGAGTCGCAAGTGCATTGCCAGCCTGTGTTGGAGAGGAGGAAGGGAAGCGGAAGGGGAGAGGAGGAAGGGGAAGAGAGCCACCTTCCGGTGCACTCACTGTCCGAGCGAAACGCAGCAATGCAAGCATTGTTACTTCACGTCCGTTTTCTGTGAGAGGGTGTTACTACCCCAGGCGAGCCGACCCATTCATCCTGAAACCAGTAATAGCTTCAGCGTGGCTCTACCACCTACCAAAACCTATATAGAATAACGTAGCTATAGCTCTAGCTTAGCGTAACACTGGCAGTATAATAAAGATAGCCATAATTATGAAAACGCCTGTTATAGACGCATGTATTCAAGATGGCTTATAATATTGGTATAGATTAACGAAACCTGTCTGAGATGTCCCACTTCAGGACATCAGCCTCTTGTTAAAGGTACAGGCTTTAACAGGACCAGAGGTTATTCTCCATAATATAGGGTTATAAAATTAGCTGGAGTAGAGTCAAGCACCTGAGCTAAGAGGTCATGAACTCGGCGCTTTATTTGTGATCGTAACAATATAAAGTTTATTTTTAAACTCAGTCTAAACGTTACTTATAGATAATGATCCATTCATAAGTTTCTACTCTGCTATTTCTATCCAAACAATGAACTGATATTCCGAACTAAATTATGCGTCAACCCCCGGATTCTGAATAAATTGATTTATTTTCGAAAACTTATAGAAGTTGTATACGATTTACAGGTTCAAAGTACATTTATGTATATATATGTGATATATAATAACATAAAAAGCATAATTTGTTACACATATAACGAGAATTATTTATAAAGCAAATGTTTCCTACGTCAATAATAAAATGAATTTATCACC
>MU158946.1:0-46836 GCA_015888305.1 Antheraea pernyi
TATTTGGGGATGCGTATACTCCCACCACCGTAATGTACACACGTCACCGTAATGTGCCACTGCATACCCCCGCCCTCTCACTATATTAGTGAAAGGCGGCGATCCAGCAGTGGTCTGGGATAGTATTGCCACCGATCCATCAAGGTCGCCCACCCAGTTATCACCAGGTAGAATGAAATACGGCTCCGCCATCACAGCAATTTGGATCGACCACTGCGCCATGGTTTGGAATAAAAGATCCTGAGCCCTGGCGCAATGATTGAGATTGCCTTGAAGGTAACGGAGCATCGCCATCACGGACATTCCACTTCTACCGCCAACGTCATCGGTGCCTTGATTGCAGCCGACATCGTGGAAGGTTGAGAAGGATCTCTTCGTCTTCTCTCCTTCTCTTTTCTGGATTGGTTCTTAGTCCTGGGTGGGAGCAAAGGTTTACTACAAGGCCTGCTGCCCACTTGATGGCCGGCGGGTTTGCCTAAAGTAGCACACACAGCACAGTGTGGGTCAGCGCTGCATCCGTTGGCCTTGTGCCCCGGTTGACTGCATCTAAAGCATAATAGACTGCAGTCCACCTTCGAGGTGCACTTTGTTCCCAGGTGCCCGTCCTGTAGACACCTGAAGCACCTCCGGGGTCGGGGCGGCAAGACTTTCGCCTGCGCCGAAACCCACCCAACAAGAATTCGGTGACCATCACCCACCTTTTTTGCTGCTGCCACTGGGCATGTGACCACCGTCGTCCACAGCCCTCTTAAACCAGGGCGGACTCCATTAGTTCTAATTTGGTTCGGTGGGCAGTCAGCAATTTTAGCAACTGCAGAGACAACCTCCTCCGCTGTCACCGACTCGTCCAGGTCTGAAATACGTATATCTACGCACCTCATTGGTCTGGATACCTTTACGCCTTCTGAGGGAACAACCTGTTTGATCCTCTCGGCCAGAGCGTCTGCTTTGTCACCACTTGTGGCGCCAGGCACTTCTAGCAAATAACCCCCAGTCGCTGTTTTGTGCCAGCGGATTCCAGAAATGTCCAGGTCACCCAACTTGATCTCCGCTTTAATCGTTTTTAGGATCTCTAGGTAGGAGAGACCCTTTCCCTGCGCTATTGGTTGCAGAGTAATAGTAACAGCAGCCGATTTGGGAGGTCGAAGCTTAGGAGTGTTTTCCTTCCTGGGTGGCCCACTCATGTTGGGTTTTACTGGTTTCTTGGGTTTGCCATTTTTCCCTACCAGCACCCATCCTGTACTTGAGGGTTTAGATGTCAGTGGCTGTTCTTCGTATACAACTTTCTTGGACTTTCTTTTAGATGCCTTCTTCATGCATCGACGCTGAGAAGACTGTTGTTGTGCGATGTTCTCCGGCGGTTGCGATTCTGTGGTATCTAAAATTTCCGCAGCTATTTGTGACGAGATTTTGGTAGTTGAAGGAAGCCGAAGGTATTTTGGCGAGAATCTTTCCTCTAAGGCCTCGAAACGCGCGCTCGTCAAATAGCTCATTTTGTCGGACAGTGTATGCACCGTCTCCTTGAACCCTTTATTCAAGTCCAGGAAAGTCTCTTCACCACGAGGTCTTCCATAACACTGTTGAGAGAGTGGTGGAAATTCCTCGCTCGTAAAGTTCTCCGGGAGTATAGGCGGAGGGAGATCAGCCCCAGCGCTCACTTCAAAGATAACTTCGGGAGAGACGGCTGCAGCGAATGGCAATTGCGAGTCATTGCCAATTTTTCCTATCTCAGCTCTCAGATCCTCTAGTTCTTTCTGAAGCTTTACTATCTCACTCGCCCGTTTCGCGTCTAACTTCTCCAGTTTTGCATACGCTAACTGGAGTTTTTCCACTTCCTCACGGGTATACGAGCACAGATTTCATTTACCGCGTCAGTAATAGAGGCGGCGGCCTCATTCAATGCTTCAAAACAACCGCTCTGCAAATTACCAGATTTCTTGGCTAAGCAGAGTACAGTGTCCACGTCACTCAGCACCCTTTTTCGTAGACTTGATGTTGGCTGCTGTCCTGTATCAGTTGGTGTTGCCGTATTTTTTATTACGCGTTTACGCCGCGTCGACGTGGCTATCGAAATTATATCCTGTTCCGGCTTTTGCTGGAGTTCATCCTTGTTGAGACGTAGGGAATTGGTCTTCGTCTCAGCAAGAGCAAGATGTTTTCCAGCCATCGGGGGTCGCCCTCTCCTCTTCCTAGTGACTTGAGAAAGCTGCCCTATCTCTTCAGGGACCGTGTCCTGGGTGTCAAACTGGGACTCAGGTACCTGGAGAAGTTCCTTTTCTGTGGTACTGTGCAAAGTTTTGCCCCCCCCAAAAACGTGGGGCAGCCCGGGACAAGCCCGGGGAGGGATTCTCCACTGCACGAGGCAGTGGTACCCTCCTGGGGTAGTTTATTGTATAACTTTGCTTTTCTCATGGTTACATTTTAATATCAGATGACCGGTATAATGCCTGGGTTGTTGTGGGTTGGCATATCTGTGCATACCCCCCACCCACCAAAGGAAGTACGCTGTTATAAGAAACGAAATAAAATAAATATATAATATTATATATATTAAAGAATAATATCATATACACATATATATACATATACATTATGTAACTATTATTATTATTTCCGCGAACATACCTAAGGCGCTGCAGTAGCGCGGCAACCCCTTCAGCACCCTGCATGCATTGTTTTATTGTACGCTGTATGCCCTCTGCGTGTAAATGACCTACAGAGTGCATATGTAAAATGACTGACAATACGTTGTAAACAGCGTAGTCTTCACTTTGGACGAGCAATTAGGAAATCTGCGAGCTAACATATCACAGCGGACACTCAACGCTCTGCTCTCACGTTCAATCTCCAGGCTATCTTTTAAGTCATCGGACACCCAGTGGCCCAGATACTTTAAATTAGTGACTTGCTTTAAGTGACATCCGCACAGTCTCAATTATTGTGCAATTGGATAGGTCTTAGTATCTTACTTAAAATACTTATGACGTCCCATTTTAGTACACTGCACGCGTCAGAAACCGAGGTGGGTCGCTATTGTGATATTAATTATATATGAACATGACATGCACCATAAAATTTCAACTGCTAAATTTGAGGATCGTCCTGATTCTAGGATTAGTAAATTATTTAAGATACCCGATCCTTCAACGTAGACGAAGCTTTAGTCTAAAAATCAATAAAAAATCAAATCCGTCTAAGTTATGTTCTCTATCAGGTAAGTGTTTTAAGGATCGCATGGCAAAAATAATAAAATATTACGATATCGTTATCCCTTGTTAAAACAACAGAACACCATAATCATAAAAGGATTCAATTAAATACCACTTAACAAATATAAAACACGATTCGAATAAACCTCTTGATATCAGATCCGTATTTCTCACGCCGATGCAAAATAGTCAGAAGATAAAGGTATGCAATAGACAAATAAGGCCACATATACACACATGTATAAACAATCATAACTCTATACATATTTTAATCCATTCATTATAATAATTTTCATACTGTTTTTTTTTCACGGTAAGCTGATGATAGCATCTACAGTAAACGTATTCCAGAGGCTTTATTTAAAGGGTAGTTGCTACTAGGCTTTGATAACAATTGTAAGTTGTAGCCATTAAATGAGATTACATTTATAATTTCAACAAATCTTTTCTTGTATATTTTATTGTAAAGTGTCTCTGAATTCGATTTTATAACAATTATTTTTAAAGTATTTTCAATTTTTGCATCATTTGATTATGTAAATATAATAAAATAAATATCAACAAGACAGCTATTGTCAAAATGTACTGTATTTAGCATCGACAGATTAAAAAACTCTTGAGGTTATTATAATGTGTAAATTTAATTATATAAAAACGTTACTTTCATAAAACACTATTATTGAATTGATGAACGATTAAAGTATTAACGAATTAAATATATATATATCCAAGTAACAGTGAGATTTAATGGAAAAATCTGTTTTTTATTTTGCCTTATTCTTTTCCTAATTTATCCAGAAGTCATATTTTTAGGGTCTTTTATTCGAACGAAAATATCAGCCCCATTGTTCTCCATTCTTTCTAAGTTCAACGGGAGAATCGCTGATGAGATTTAATTACCAAGTCGTACAACATCTTAGTTGCATCCGAACAGGGTTCTGTCATCATCCTGTGACAAATACCTATGTTTTGGGAACTAAATCTTATACTACTTACTCATCAATGACTTTCTTTAGATCATCTTTTTGGCACACTCCATCATCAAGTGATACACATCACCAATCTTTCCACATACACGGCAGTTGGATGATTCCGCTTTACTTATTAAATATATAAAACTTCCCGACGGATAGTGGCCCCAACGAAGTCTTAATGTTACTTTGAAGATTAACTGCGAGATTTTAAGGAAAAGATCAGTTTTTTTTTAAATTTATTTTACTATGTTATTTTATAGATTATTTTCGTACACAAATACAGATTCTTTTTTTTTCTTGAACTGACTACGCTTTTGACTAGCAAGGTCTTAACAGCTTCACCGGACTACTAAGGCGAGCGCTTAAGGCACTCAGCCGATTTTATTTTGACAACTATCTTAAGGGTGCACGGCACACCTCGGCTTGGGATATTGCCTGATTCATGCAATTCGCGACCTATCTGAGATAACCTAAGCTGAGCTACATATTCATACTTATATGAGTTATTGAAATATATATGTATACCAAGCATACATACCTCAATAACTCTTATATGTATTTTGTGTCGGATAATTTTTCTAAACTATCTCAGTTCGATAAGGAAAAAAGAATAAACCCCACAAATACAGGACATAAATTACAATACTTTATACATCACAGCCCCTTCATCCTTTGTGTACCTTTCTTTATTGATAACAGTATTGCGATCGAGAATATTTGAGTTGATTCTATCTAAACTGCCGATGCAAAGCGAATGTGTGGGACAGTCTTTCTTGTTAACGGCCTCTTAGTACAAACTATCTTTTATGTTTCTCAAGTGTATACCGATGGTATCCCGATATGGTCTGTTTATTTTTACATTTAGTTTATGTTATTTGATTGTCCAGTATCGGTAACTAATAGTGTATGTTTCTAGACCCCAATAAGTACTCTGTGTGAAAATGAAAGGATTAACATACGAGTTATTCAAGAACATTTAGAAATTAATTTATCAGAATGAATTAACCTTTATTAAAATCTCACATTTATTCAACTCGGACTGGTCTATGTGGTATCATGAATTTAAATTCCAATAAGTTTGTTATCTCCAGATAATAGGTACCTTTTTTTATGTAATTGGTGGCAAACGAACATGTGGGTCACCTGATGTTAAGTGATCACCACCGTCCATAGATACTAACAACACCAGAGTCACAAGTGCGTTGCCACACTTTGGGGGGAAGGGTTAGGGGAGGTGGGCCTCCGGCGCTCTCACTAACCGAACGAAACGCAACAATGCAAGCACTGTTACTTCACGTCGGTTTTCTATGAGAGGGTGGTACTATCCCGGGCGAGCCGACCCATTCGTACTGAAACCAGTAATAGTTTTAGCGTGGCTCTACCACCATTAAAAAGTACCTTAAAGTGGCCTGGGTAAAGAGGTTTAATTTAATAGACTGGTATATATAAAACCTATTTTACAATAATGAAAATAAATTTTAAATATTGATTACTAATCTACAAACATTGATAGACGATGTAGGTATTATAATTATGTAAACAGTAGCTATTGGAAGTTTATATTTATCATGTATTGTGAACCATTATGTATTGACAAATATAATTTTATACAGTACTAGCTTCTGCTCGCGACTTCGTCCGCGTGGAATAGTTACTTTGGGCTAACGCTAACACGCAGCGGTAGTTCTCAAAAGGAAAGAATTATTAATTATTTTGAAACTTTCTAGATTTTTGTTTTTTCGAACTGACTACGCTGTTGACCAAGCACGGTCTTTACAGCTTCATCGGACTTCTAAGGCGAGCGCTTAAGGCACTCAGCCGATTTTATTTTGACAACTAGCTCAAGGGTGCGCGGCACACCTCAGTTTTGGCTATTGCCTGATACATGCAATTCGCGACCTATCTGAGCTAACCTAAGCTAAATTTATCCCTAGACCACGGTGGCGTCATCTGTGGTTACGCGGGCGTGGGCGTGAGCACGCTCTGTTTGGAGAGACAGGCTGGTACTGATCGTTCACTGCCGTTATTTCATCGGGAGGGTAACTTTCTACATTGTTTCTCGGCTCCTATTAGTCTTAACGTGATAATATATCGCTTATAGCCTTCCTCGATAAATGAGCTATCTAACACTGAAAGAATTTTCAAATCAGACCGGTAGGTTGTGAGATTAGCGCGTTCAACCAAACAAACAATTTAGCTTTATATATTAGTATATAGATTACTACTCTTATCTTTTGATAGAGTTGACGGATTTTAATAAAACAAAGACTAAATTACTCTCACGGATATGCTTTATGATTTTATGATGAACATTTAGCAATGATGCGACACCTGCAACAATTTAACGAAATTCGAAGAAGTACGGACACGTTAAATTTACATTTATTATTTGTATAAAAGACTAGCGGGCCCGGCGGACGTTGTCCCGCCCTGATATTAAAAAATCCAGGACTAACTATATATCTAAACCTTCCTTATGAATCACTTTATCTACTGGTGAAAACCGCATGAAAATCTGACAAAATGTGAGAATGTTAGTTCGTTTAATTTACTTGTTATTGCACTTGAATAAAATGTTTTTGTCTGTTATTCCTTATGTTTATACTGAATACTAATTATTATACAAATTATAGGTAAAAAAATACGCTACACTAGAATTAAGTGATAGTACGGGTAAATAATCTAACGTCTTGCGTGATATCGGAGACCGAAGGTGAGTTGATCGACAAACGAGGACAGAGCGAGTAACGAAAATGGCCGAACTGTGAATGCCTAAGTCAGTCACATGCACACATACACGAACATATTTCAAAGAATTAGGTTCACTAATTTTGTCTTCTTTTACCATGACATGATAACATTAATTAGTTTAAATGTTAAGTCTTTTTTTTTCGTTGGTATATACCAAAGCACATTAATAGTTAACGAATATCTAATTCATATTCCATTTAAGTTAACAATTCGGTCACTACGATTGAGTGGCTATAATAAGTTTCTAAATCATTTTTATCGTTTAATATCTAATAACATCAATATTTCCTCATATCTTCGTATAAAACGTGTTAATCGTACGTCTGCTTGAAATTTTCAACTTATCTGCAAGAAATTAGTAATGCAAGAGAACACATCTCTTCTAAGGGATTAGATTTCAAAAATCATTCTTTCATTGCTCACAGATACGACATAAAGAAATAGTATTCCATTTAATACTACAAAATCAACTGATTTCAGAAGTGGTGCGTTGTCTGTCTATCAGTATTAATAATTTTATTAAGTAGGTACAAACTTAACAACACATGAATAATAAAACGGTCCATTGGAGAAATGTAAACAACGGGAAATATACAAACTAAGAAACATATCTGTATAAATAACAATGTAAATCTAACGTGCCAATACTTCTACTTGAAAAAATGTTGCAGATGTATTGGAATAAGTTATAAAATACATTCCAATCATTTTTTAAACATCTGTCTGTTTGTTTGAACACATATCACTGTCAAAGTAATACGTTCACGATAAAACTTCATAATAACCAACCAAATCATAAAGCATATTCTCAAGTAACATTTACTCATTTGTTTCATTAAAATCGGTTCATTCTATTAAAAGTTATTGTACTTTTAATGATGACGCGACTTAAGTGCGAGAGACAAGTAGATAAGTAAATAGACTTAATACTATCAGATGATTTTATTAGTCACTGCTTTTACATTAGGTTCCACGCGAACGGAGACGCGGGCTCAGCTAGTAAAGAATAAATAGGTATAAGTAGGAAACATATAATTAGCTGACCCGTGCAACTTCGTCTGCATCGAATCGGTTATGTAATTATTTACGACATCACATTAAAAACCTCAAAAATAGCATTTCTCCACTATTTAATGGATATTATTATATATATAAACCTTCCTCTTCAATCACTCTATCTATTAAAAAAAAACGCATCAAAATCGGTTGCGTAGTTTTAAAGATTTAGGCATACATAGGGATATAGGAACAGAGAAAGCGTCTTTGTTTTATACTATGTAGTGAAGAATATTTATTTATTTATTAAAGGACAGGCCAATGTACCACACATGAAATGACGCTATATGTGGATAATTTATAGGCACATTAGATTTTAAAAGCTGCCACAGCATGCGTTACATGGTAAACAAACTAAATGAAGACTACAAAAATAATATAGACATATGTTATAATCTTGCAACAATTTTTAGTATTATTTTGTGTTTGACTGTATTTTCCAGATAATAAGATAGACCTTAAGCCCCAGGGTGTTTCGCCTGAATCCACAGCCGGCGTGTCGCGTGGGAGGCCGCCAACCATTGCCCTGTAATTTAAGACAAATATTTGTCTTCAATACAATTACTGTTATTATTATAACATAGACTGACATTGCGTTTCTTTTATATATATATTGAAATTAAAAAGTTATATTTACACTATCTTTTATGTTACAAGCAAAAATATTTAAAATGAATGTATGTATAATTAAACCAAAAAACTGGCTACTTTATAAGCGGTAAAGCCACGCTGAAGCTACTACTGGTTTCAGCATGAATGCGTCGGCTCTCCCGGGGTAGTACCACCCTCTCATAGAAATCCGACGTGAAGTAACAGTACTTGCATTGTTGCGTTTCGTTCGGTCAGTGAGAGCGCCGGATACCCAACTCCCTTCCCCTCCTCACTTCCCCACTCCTTCTCCCAAACACAGGCTGGCAATGCACTTGCGACTCCCCTGTTGTTGCTAGTGTCTATGGACGGTGGTGATCACTTAAAATCAGGTGACACACCTGTTCGTTTGCCTCCTTTTGACATAAAAAAAACTCAGTATTTCTAATAATCGCAAATACCTACAATTAAAACTGCTCTCATCTACTGTCTGTATTGTACTGTAACTATTTGTGTTTGTGATAGTTTCTTTACATCCAATCAAAATAATCTTAGTATTCTATGACTTCTCACATAATTCTATTAGTGTATTTTAAAACCAACTAACTGTAATAAATACATCAGTAATACTTTATGAACTACAGTTACAATTCTTATCTATTCGATCTGCCACATTAATCCTTTCCTACGCTATCTTTAGATCAATATACACTACAAAACAAGATTCTGAAATCTCCTTTAACAATCTAATGTCATTTGGAAAGCTTTAAATACAACGTAAGCTAGTTCCGATTGATACGGCTTTGAGATTACAGTACAGAACCCGTCCGTGCATATATCTTAAACTTACATACACTTTCCAATAAACATTTAAGGTTATTGAATACCCAAACGGGTATCATAACCTGATACACCATCGATCAATAATTGTTCATTCATAGCCACCATGTAATATCGTCGGTATTATAAACTTTAATGTTTTAATTCACTTTATGTTGTAGTTAGTACATACAAACTTAATGCATTAGACGTATTAAGAAGTATTTTAAGCCTGTTCTTCCCAATCTATACTAATATTATAAAGAGGTAAAGTTTGTGAGGTTGTAGGGGGTAATCTCAGGAACTACTAAACCGAATTTTTAACCAATAGAAAGCCACGTTATTCGTGAGTGTCCATAGGCTATATTTAAACATTAAAAATCAAAAGGTTTTTTTGTGGTAGTCGGATTTGCAAAGTAACTGGGAGAAAAAACGGTCGAACGAAAACGTTTCTTACGAACACTGCCTTAACGATGAGAGATATATGATTGAGTTCTAGAGAAAAGTTATAGAGCTTGATAATGCCTACAAAAAGGTCAACGACAGTATGTGTAACTTTTATATTTAAGTCACAGAAAGTAGTTTTTTTTTATAAATGTTTACCGCCCAACGAAGTGGACACCGGTCAGATAGTTATTCTATATTTTACCAACACTATTCACGATGCAAATTTTCATCATACATCCAATATTTTTGTGTAGTTGTTAGTTGTATTTTACTTTTCATTTATTCGTGGAAATATAAATATTATTTAATTTATACCTAAGTAAACTGTTACTCGCGACTTCTATTGCTTGGACTAGCCTAAGTTACGCGTTATAACATCAAATACCTTCTTTTTTTTCTCGCGGTGGAATCCTCTTGGAGACCTAGCCGGGCAGCATAGGTGAGAATACCAGATTTCTACTGACTAAACCCCCTCAGTGTTTTTCTTGCACCGTTTAGCCGGATGGGCAGGAACGGCCTCTGCAGTGCTTCTACCCGACCCAGCAGGTGTATCAGGGCCCCGACTCGTAGTCTGAAGAGGGAAGACTTTGACCCTTTCTGACGAACTGATGGGAGGCGCACTGAACACTAATGCGCCTTAACCACGTGGACCTGTGTTAGAGTTTCCAGGGCAACAAATATGACCGTGTCTCGATACGACTACAATAATGATTCGGGCGCATCGACCGATGGAGTGGAAGAGAGATAAATACGTCACAAGCCGGACGCTTAGAGCGATCGCGCCTCTCTATCGTTTGTTCCGCGCTCTCGCTTGCACGCTCTGCTCAGGCGGAACGTGACAAAAATTCATGCTTTTTGTGCGTGCAGCCGGCGTTCATCGATTTATAAGACGTTATCACGTCAAAAAATGTGTTTCTTTATAAAGACGAAATCGTGGATGGCTGTTAGTATTATATATTAATAGATTTTAATATATTGAACTCTGAATATATACCCCAATTCTTATATCGCTAGTATAAACATAAAGTAAACCAACTAGCTTAAGTAGTCCGCGCACGAAATTAAACACAAAACGATTACACGGAGTTCGTGATAACATGATCTCTTCATTAGATTTTTCAACCTGTGAAAATCTGAAGTTACTAAAATCTTGAACAAATGCTTTGTTGAATAATAAACATTGTAGTGTGATTTTGTGTTTGTTTAAAAACATTGCATATCATAATAGTGTAAATTACAAGCTACCTCAGGCAACAGAACGATTATAAGGGATACTCGAAGTTAATTATACTTGTGATGTTGTATGTCTTACATTGTGACGATCGTATATGATACATTGTAATCTCGAAATTGTTAGAACATTCTTTATCAGATTGAATACTAGGTCTTGCTAAATGTAGGTTTAATACTTAATTCATTAAGTTATATAAATAAATAATTAGTATAATTAATATAGGCTTGGCGGTGATTTCGCTTGCGTTAATTTAGATTTCACTTATCCGTTTGAAACAGTAGGTTTTTCTGGATTAAAGGTATCTTATACCAAAGTAAACTGAAAAAACAAACACACATTCGCATTTAGTATATTAGTTAGGATGTACGGCACAAGGTACATAGGAAGGTGGTAGAGCCACGCTGAAGCTATTACTGGTTTTAGCATGAATGGGTCGGCTCGTCTGGGGTAGTATCACCCTCTCGTAACCTCTTCCCCCCCTTTCTCCCTTCCCCCCCTTCACACCACCCCCTCTCCAAGCACAGGGTGGCAACGCATTTGCGACTCTCCTAATGTTGCAGGTGTCTATGATATTGTAGCTGAAATAGGTTTATTACTACATTTACATTACATTATACATTACATTATTCCTGTATAATGGATCATAACTAATATTATAAACTGCGAATGTGACCTTAACTACTTAACCGACCATCATGAATTTTTTTAAACACATAGTCAGGGTTACAAAAAAGGATATTAGGTAACTATTATAAAGAAAAAATACTATTATCGACGGATAGCACAAATCTAGATCAACGAGAGCGAAGCGTGGACAAAGGCATGTAATATATAATTGGAAGCAAATATTCTGCTGTTGGTTATCCGTTCAATAGTAATAGTCAGCTGGTGAAATAAGAACATTCAAGCAAGCATAATGCAATAGTCAGAACCTGCGAAAAGGGGATCATTACACGTTGCCTATACTCAATTTAAATAACTTATGAAAATTATAATTTCACCACTTTGGCAACGAGTGTGGTGAAGTTGACGACATCCAACATTTTTGAAAGCGTGCAAAAAAAATTTAGATAAAAAAATAAAATAAATAAAGATTTAGAGGGTGCGTTTTATTAAAGAGTAAATATTACAATATTAATATCGGGGATGTGGGTGTGTATCACAGCATTCTGTAAGAACCTATCGGACTGTTGCAAATGGCTGTGTAGTATATTTAGGTTTCGTAGTTAGCCTATGTGTGTTTTTAGATTTAAGAGTTTTTGTTGTATATAGATATAGGTTACGATGGGACTGACATATCAAAAATCATTTTTAGGGACACCTGACAAAAAATAAAGACACAACCAAAGTTGGCTGGCAACCAACCACTTGGCCAGATGTTGTGATGGTAGGTGGAGTAGGTTCTTGACAGAGTGGTGGCCGAGAGAGGGCAAGCGAAGTGTGGGAAGACCAATGGGAAGATGGGTCGACGACATTATACATCTTGTGGGAAACTGGACAAGACTGGCACAGAATGGCGTAAAAAGGAGAAGGCTTATGCCCTGCAGTGGGTCAAGAAGAGCTGTCCATGATGATGACACAACCAAGGAACTTTATGACCCTACTGTTAGTAATTGCATAATAATTAACAACATTGATTGTAAAATAACATAACTGCGTAATTTTTCTATAAAACACAATCCTTATTTATACAGTTATTTATAACTGTTGTTGTTAAGTTCTTTAAGTAGTCAAAGGAAAGTTAACATTCTTAATATCGTGAACCTATCACGTACTAATTGATTTCATTGTTAATCAGTAGTGTACGGTACTGTAGGTCACGTTTTCTATTAACGATTGTAGCTTCCGGTTAAATAAACGTTACTTGCAAATAGTTTTTGTCCTTCAAGCTAAAATACAGGTAAACTATAATATATTATGGTTATTAGTGTACTATTTTGAAAATATTAGAATTTATTAAGGTAGCGTTTTTAACAACTTAGGATATACTTTTTACCTAATGTACGCTACACAGTTTTAAAATTTCTTGCACTGATTTAAGTAAGATTTCGCCCAACTAATTATTACGAACTATTACTACTACAAAGCTGTTGAAGAGGCACAACAGGTGGCGTCTGGTCACCGTTTAATTATGGGTATAAATAACCGGTTATAATAATTAGTGAGGGGCGTTGTAGGCGGCGCCCGCGACTCGCAACCAAGGCGTGGTCGCTTTTCGGCGACTTGTACTCATATGTAATTTAATCAAGATGCGCAACGAAGTGTCACATGACTGTGGTGGGCCTTTTTAATATGCGCTTCGAACTAGAACTTTACAGTGCCACAGAACAGCAGACACCGGATCACTAACATGAGATTCTATATAAGAAAAAATGTCGCATCTGGGAATATGACTTGAATATTAAATATGTGCTGTGTCATGTAATATCCATATTATGTTACATGAAAAGTATTTTTGAAACAAAAGTAACATAACAACCCCATATCACGCTGCAATCAAAATACAATTTAGGTACTAAACTCCATTTAGTTTTCTGTGCGCGTGCTTACTTCGTGCGTACTGCGCGTGACTGAACAGTTCAGTCGAGTCGCGGCCCAAAGATTGGTGTGTGGTTGATAAAATGTTTGAACAAACATATACCTACATTAAAAATATGTAAGTTGTATTACGGTGTATTTATACTAATAAATGTTGTGTGTAATAATTTAAAAGATAAGAAAATGCAAATTATCAAACGATGAAAATCTATTTGCAATAAATCCACTTTTATACTTTAAAGATTAGGCAACGTTGACCAGCTTCTCAGATGGCATTGAATAACAACGTGGCCTTTGATGCTAATACTTGAAGCCTATAGGGTAATTAGCTTTCCTTTATAATTGCCGTAACACATTAACAGTTAGAAGGAATCCTATCACAATATCATTATTTTTGCTCTTGCATAAAATAATAAGAACATAGCTTAAGTCCAGAGAACGAGAGTTTGGAGATATGTAGTCCTGTTTTTTAATTGTAGCACGGCAAAATGACTGCCCTATGCCTGATGGTAAGCACAGTACAGTCTAAAAACAATGGCGACCACCGAGTGACACACTATCCATCGCCGGCCGCCATTGTCATTCCGGCCTGCGAAAAGCTGGATATGCACAATGCACAGGCTGATCCCGAAACGCGACCCGCAGAAGCGAATCACTATGACGGGTTTTTTCGCCATATACATGGTGGTTGCGACCCTACCACCTCAAGTCCTGAACTTTGAACCTATTTCAGACTTCAGGCGTCACAATCATTTTCCCTGTAACCGTACTGTTATATAAAATTTATACTTTTGTTGTTCATAAATAATATACTGTATATTTTTAACTGTGCAAATGAGAGGTCAACTGATTTTTTTTAAATGCCATGATTTTGTCACGACATTTATCTGCACCGAAATTTCCGGCCCGTTGCAATATTTTAACCTATGTCATTCAACACAATGTCAGAATATGATACCATGGAGCTATCATAGCTTCAAGGATTTAAACTTATATAGATAGTGAGGTCATACAAATTACACTGTAAACATAAAAAAAGTTTAATAAGGAATAATAATAAACTTGAAAATGTAATAGGTCCACATAATATATACCTAATGTATTACATACATTCCACTATCGATGTACTTATAGTATAATAATCATTAGATTTGTAGTCAATAATTACTGGAAATGATAAATAAATGGCTTTTAATATACGTACAAATTTTAGGTCCAACTCTGAAACGATGAGTTCCGACCTTAATATTTTAAACCACCAGTAAACCCCGTCGGCAAGTTTTTGTGACATCCATTCGCGGTTGAATCGTGAGTGGTATTGCTTACGTGATGGAGGTATATATGACACTGTAGCATGCAAGTTGCATTAATGATTCTATGTAAATCCGGTTGTTATGGACATATATACTGTATTGTAAATATGGTACAAAATAAATTACGAAACGTTAAGTGTAACTATTATTTTTTGTAATTGTAATAAAATAAATTAGCACGGTGAAACAAAATACCCGACTGGGAAAATACTATTTTTTAAGTTCAAAATCTAATATTCATATTTCTTCGACTTTTATATTTTTAGGCCCTATTTAAATATTGTATAGTTTTTATTTTATTTTAGTTTGGCAAAATGACTGCATCACGGCTGATGGTAAGCACAATACAATCCAAAAACAATGGCGACCATCGAGTGACACAATATTCATCGCTAGTCGCCGCTGTCATGCCAGCCTGCGAAAAGCTGGATATGCACAGGCTGATCCCGAAACGCGACCCGCAGAAGCGAATCACTATGACGGGCTTTTTCGCCATGTACATGGTGGTTGCGATCCAATCAGGATGTAAAACCCTACCACCCCGCTTTCGCCATTGCCTCATTTGTTATTCAGCAGGGTGCACCGCGTGCAGGTGAGTTGGCTTGGGTGTCTCAAGTCTTATGATGTTATTCGACACCCCTTACACCTTATCTCACACCACAACAATTAATATGAATCTAACATCTCATGAATTCAAATACATCAAATCTTCTATATATATATATATAATATATATATATAAAGTATGTAAGTATAACTGTATTTTTAGATCTTTGTGAAAAAAAAATGTTGCAGGTGTCTTGAAATAAGTTATAAAATACATTTCAATATTTTTTTGGAATGTCTGTCCGTTTGTTTGAACACGCATTACTGCTAAAGTACTCCGTTTCCGATAAAGATGGAAATCACAAAGAAAATAAAATCATATCCTCGAGTACCATTTAGTCTTGGTTTGATTAGAATCCGATCACGCTACCAAAAGTTATTGCAATTTTAATGACGACGCGACTTAAGTACGAAATAAAAGTAGGTAAGTAAATTGACTTAATATAAACAGACTATTTCATTAGTCATTGGTTTTTACATTAGGTTTAGGTTCCACGCCGACGGAGTCACGGGCACAACTAGTTAGTAAACGTATTAAAGAAATAGACATACATAGTCGAGAACGATTACCCCAATTCTGTTTAGTCGTGTAAAACACAAGGTAAAAAAGATAGATCAATTTAATAACTTTTAATTTGGTAAATGTTTGCTTCCCAGTAATTACGTGCGCAGTGTAAACGGCACTTTAACCTGCCCACACATTTTTCAGGCCGGCCCGTTGCGATGCTATCAATAATTGGCGTATCTGTGAACCGGCACACGGTAGATCATTTAATTTTCTTAATAATTTTCTATCGTAGCTAGCCGGCGGCGATGCGCGCCTGTCCAGCGGCTTCTTGTTTTGTACTTTTTAGTAATGCAATATAATCAATCTCGTTATACAGATGCTTAGACCGAGATGTAGCATTGGCGATAAGTGTTCCTGTTTTGCTTTCTTTAGAATAGTATACTATATTTAAACAAACATTATTTATTATACTAAATATATTGCTTAATTGGATTTTAAATGTTGAATTATCGTTCAATTTATTTAGGACTGACTAGTTTCTTAATTTTAGTTATATCGTCCTACGTTTAAATGTCACATCATTCCAAAAATATTGATTGATGTTTTAACAAACCTAAATAGATTTGTAAACTCCTTGGATCTCGGACCAGTTTTACACTTACTAAAGCACTGTAAGTGCTACATGTAAGTGATATATAAAGTCTAGTTAACCATTTGTGAAGTTCCATTAATTAGTTTTCTGTAATATTCTAAGCCAAAACTTAGTTGTATATACATATGATCTTTCGAAACTTGGAAATTCATTTTATACATTTTTTTACGATTTGCAATTGATAAATAATTAAGTGTGACCGTAGGTAGCTGCGCTGCGATTGTTATTATCCGTTGCTACTATTATGTATATATTTATTAAAAATATCAGCAAGATTTACACCAGGACAATTCAATACGTACATATGAAAAGAATGACTTTCAGCAAGTACAACTTTGATTATCATAGCATGGTGTGAGCAAATAACTAAGAAAAGGTTAAAAACATAAATTATGTTAACAATATGTACGAACCAGTTTTTTGAAGTTATTACTTATTTAGGTATATTTTATCTATGCTTTATATTTGGTGAGACTGGTAGTGAAGATGTCTTAGAATATATATGTCGAAAGTGTTAAATTTATCATTGTAATATTCTATTTATTAGATATTAAAGGCTAATATTTATTTGGTAATTTGTGGCAAAAAATTAAAACGAGAAGTCCTAGGTACCTCATTTGTGGTAATAATAAATTGTTATTAATATGTGAGCCATAGTAGAATGGGTATTGTGTAAATATTCTGCGTATTTAAATACCAACACATACCAGTTTTTATAATATTCGATTTAATTGTACAGAAGTGGTTATACCACAACGCTATGTAATGGCGAAAAAAATAAACATACATTTCTCCATTATAAAACATGTCACGTCTTTCGTGGTGATGAATCAAAATTTTGTCGGTAAAATTTTAGAGTATACATAAAAATTCAGATGTTTACTAAGAGTGTATGCCATTAATAAAATTAATCATATTCTGTTACATCCCCGATATCCTGTTGATATCTCAACATCCGGTTTACTTTCCTCGCAATAGGAATGGATTACCATTAGTGATTTATATAGGCCTCTATTCCGCCTAACATTACGCTTTATCTCACTAAGCTTATATGAAGTAATTCCGATATAAATATTTTTACATCACGTGGTTATTTTTTTTACTTCCTCTACTAGACTCCATAAATTAACTAATATTTCATTGAATTATAAAGTCTTTACTTTGCGGAAATCCGTTGTGAGTAGTTGATTTAATTCTTACCATTTCACGTAGGTAGATGTAGCAGAAGTGAATTAATTACAGATGGAAACAGATAAGTATAATCAAATCAACTATTGATATGTAGTTTTTTTCAGTAGTATTAGTATATTATACTATATTAGAAGTATTATTATACTATTTCAGTAGTATACAACTTTTAGGCAAATAAAAGTGTAATATGGTACTTTGAAATAACATGTATTTTATCATTAACTATCTGCCGTTAAAAAAAATTGAGCATATGAATACCTGTAGTAAATAGCAACAAAAGAAGTATAAACATTAAAGTAGAACTACAGAAAGGAACTAAAAACATACAATCTATACTAATATTATAAAGAGGTAAAGTTTGTGACTTTGTAGGGGGTAATCTCAGGAACTACTATTCCGATTTAAAAACTCTTTCAGTGTTATATAGTTCATTTATCGAGGAAGGTTATAGGCTATATATCATCACGCTAAAACCAATAGGAGTGAAGCACCAATGAAGAATGTATCAAAATCGGGTATTTTTTCCACTAGAGAGCTTCCGCTGCGTGTTAGCCTTAGCCCATAGTAGCTATTCCACGCGAACGAAGTAGCGGGCAGAGGCGAGTAAGAAATAAAGACAAAATAAAACACGGAAATCAAATCACCCCAAAGCAGAAAATAATAACTATGCAAAAAATATAAAATGTAGACAAAAACCCAATAACCACAAAAGTGACTAATTCCCCTTCTAGAAAAAATCTCGGAATATCCGCGTCTGAGGGAAAAGCGCAGTAGCCGCTATCATTGCAACTCCAATAAAAAAAAAACCTATAATTATTTCTAAAGAACTCGTAATTCTCTTTAGTTACAATATAATCTAACTAATTAACCAATTTAAATGTATGTTTCATATTAATGAACAACTAAACATGCGGAAAGTTCAAAGTTAATATTAAATACAATTTATTATAGAAATTAAGATGTAAAGAGAAATATGTAATTCAAAAATGTACTGAAACACAGAACGCTTTTTGTCAAGACGAGACGTGTAATATGAAAATAATAACCATGTAAACGAAGCAACGGGTAACAGCTAGAATAATAGTGATTGTAGGAAGGCATGCTTCCATCTGTTTTCCTTAATTCCACAAACAAACGTCCGTCGTATGAACGGTCCCGTTTACATCCCGATGCTCTGTAAGCATCTCGGCTCCTGGTTACTGTGCCGGCAATCTGAATCGGTTTCCTTTACTGATTTATAGGACGTGTCCACTATCCCGGCTAACATTCCGCCTTGTCTCGGTACGCTGTAATAAAGGCAATTCCGATATAACCGCCCATGTACTATGATGTACAAAATATCGTTACATTAGAGTAAAATTGGATTTGTATGCGATAAATTCACTGATTAATAATCGTAAATAATCTTATATAAAAAAATTATATAAGTATATTGAATAATATAAGAATGCTCACGCAAAAACTATTAAATAGATTTCTATAATTTTTGTTCGTTTCATTTTTTTGACATTTGGTTCTTGATTAATATATTATCACGAGATAGCTTCATTTAAAATACAGTTATTAAAGATTTATGAAACAACGATTTTTTGTAAGTACTACGCGTTTTCAGTGGTGTATGTTTTCTTGCCATGGACATATGGGCCAAGCGGTGTGGTACGTATACTAGGAGAGGTAGGGGGGGGGGGGGGAAGTAGGCGGATAACGTAGTTTACAGAAAAGAATTGTAAGCAAAGTGTACCCTTGCTTTAATCTTTTGTTCCTCTATACGTACCATTTATTATTGAGATAAACATAATAACGCAATTGCAGTTGCGGATATGTGCCAGTTAAAAATAATTATCTTTTGATAAAGCCAATTAAAATGTTTGATTGTTACGCTCTCACGTCTTAACTACTGAATCGATATTATCATAATATTTTACACACACGTTCTCAAGGGTACAAAACAGAACGTAGGGTATATTTTATACAGAAAAAGTATTGCTGCCGTGTGGTAAGTCAAAACTAGTGAATGCGACAGCAGCCGCGAGCAAACATTTGAAGTAATAATAGTTATGATATTAATATTATTGCGATTAATAATTCATCATCAATTATTTTTATTCAGCGGCCAATAAATATAATGACTTTTAAAATTTATTCTCGAAAACTCGCGAAGTCTCCACATAGTAAATAGTAGATAATGTCAATACACTGTGTGCCCCTGCTACTAAGCCAAGAGGTCGTGGAATTAATTCCCATGCATTAAAGACTTTTATGTGATGAGCATAGTTATCGCTTACTTGAGTGTAGGATATCTATATATGTATATGTGCTGTTTATACGATAATACATACTATATTAAATAGTCATGGGTTATTGTATGCTCATTTTTATATTTTCTTATTATATAATATTCAATCAAGGTAAGAAATTTTATTGATTGCTTTCTTGCGCGTTCGTTCCATGTTGACAGTACATTTCCCGTGAGTATTCATACGTTGCATTTGCTATGGTATAACATTTCGTAATAATAATATACGATGTCACGATCTATAAGTAGAATTTCACGCGTCAATTACTATCCAATTTTGTGCTCTTCCGACTTTTGTCACCTCTCGTCACGTGCCTACTGACTATCCACCTTATCGGGTCTGTTTTTTTAACGAATCAAATGGAAAACGTGTTTCACCTTTTACCAATAAAAGTTCATTGTTTGACCGAGATTATTATCTTTTTTTTCTGGTTCGTTTAGTTATTTTAAATATGTTCATCTATATTGTTTAAAAGAAGGATTTTATGGTCTCGACCTTTAATAAGATAAAGTAAGTATTGCACTATATTTTACCGACTGAATCGATATTTTAATTTGTCTCATTCAAGATCACAGTGTATATATAGTTGTCAGGAATATAACATTCCGGCATGACATCCACAATTGCCGATTGATTACATTATGCTACTTATCATAAATTATAGTGTCGACACTTATGCTGACTTCTGCTGCGTTGTTTATTATCTTTATATTTTATGTATCTACAGAGAGGAATTAACATGAAAATTTCAAACCAAAAATATGCTTTGCTTACTTTGTTTGCGTTTACTTTCCCTGACCTGCGCATGTAGAACATGCCGCTTGCCCCACTTAATATAGCTGGACGAGTAGTGCTTTCAACAATTAGTAGTTTTTAAAACTTATTTAGGCTCGTTGAGCGGTATTTTTTGGCAAGAGATAAACTTATGGTTTCCCGTCATGACATACTACTAAGCGTGACCGACTGTATTGCGCTTGTGCGGCTTACGTCAGCCTAGCGACGCGTAGTAAGCGACCTGTGCTCCGACTGCCAATAGACGTGAAAATCAGACTAGTGTTAATAATTTCAGTAGGTTTACAAATTCTTAAATTGAAATAATTAAAACTGTAATTAATTTAATAATTCAAAACAGAACACAGTTATTCGATTGTTTTAAGTTTCCACTTCTATCAGCAGTCCTTATCACTACATTTTATTTTTAATAAGTATTAAGAGCAGTTAAACTAGAAAAAAAAACGAAATCTATACAGGAACTTTTGCGTGGTGCGCCTTTTATGGTAGGTTTATATTATGTTATCTATATAGATTGTTTAAAAATTACATATAAAGAAATATAATATTTTTATATTTACGATGACGAATCGTTTTAAAATGTGTAAGAATCAATTAGTGTTCCATAACTAGGGTACAAACAGGCCGTCACTCCGATCTTATCTAGATCAGATTAAATCTAGTAACTGATTAACTGGCTCTGATTAAAATGCATAAGCGAGTTTCTCTATACGGTTTAATTCGATTAAGGGTTTATGGCATAGGATTAGAAGCACATGTCAATCACTTTATGAGCAATTTAAATTTGTTGGTGTAATAGAGTTCGTGGACGGCGTCAATTAAGTTATAAAATTGTTACTGATTATGTGATTGATAATTGTTAAATTTATTATTATTTTTCGACCGCCTACGCAGTTTTAGGGTTAAGGTGTTTCATTGAATAGCAGGTAAAGAATATTACAGGTTACAAATCTCGAAAGAGTTTGTGTTATAACTGTTAGATTAAATTATGTTATGCATTACTGAACAGTAAAACCATTAATCGTTCAAATATACTACAGATTTACTATATTTTCATGCGTTTTGGAAAGATACTGAAGTGAGATTTTGGAATGAGATTTCGACCGCTTACGCACTTAGTACTAGAATGTTTTATTGAATTATAGCTAAACAATATGTTTTTTTTATGCCACAGGAGGCAAACGGACTGGTGGTTCACCTGATGTTAAGTGATCACCACCGTCCATAGACACTTACACACTTGCAATACCAGGGGAGTCGCTGTAAGGGGGGAGGGGAAGAGGAAGGGAGGTGGGTCTCCGGCGCTCTCACTGACCGATCGGAACGCAGCAATGCAAGCATTGTTACTTCACGTCGGTTTTCTGTGAGGGGGTGGTACTACCCCGGGTGAGCCGACCCATTCATGCTGAAACCAGTAATAGCTTCAGCGTGGCTCTACCACCTACAAAACTTATAAGAGCAAGTTTGTGTTACAACTGTTTTACAAAGTTATTTCAGCATTCGAATTATACTAAATCTATTTTCATACACTTTGCAAAGACACATGTATTCTTGTGTCAAATGTTCTGTGTGAAAATAAAACTACTATAAATAAAAAAATATACTTTAAAATATTTATGTTGCGTTGATTACAATTTAGACTATTTTAAAAGTAATCAATAATGGACTTGCTTTTTATCCGGGTTGATCTTTGAAATAAGTAAACCGATTTAAATGAGACATTTATTAGAATATAGAGCACTGAAAGGAGTATTATCTAGGCTAATTATTCTTACATTTTATGTAGGGGCTAAGTAATAATCATGAAATCTAAAACAGATAACTTAAGGTGGATGGTGTTTATGGATTAATTAATTAAGATTAAAATAGAATTAATAATAAAATATATCATTACATGAATCCAAATAAAATGCGTAGTTCCCTTGAAACAGCTAAAAACACTATCACGTGTGCGAGGTTGCGGGCACTATTTAGTACAATTATACTAAAGGGACCCGGAAATCATAAATCTTAAATTAGTTTTGAATCTGTATGTATCCTAGTCTATACTAATATAATAAAGTTGAAGAGTTTGTTTGCTTGAACGCGCTAATCTCAGAAACTACTGGTCCGATTTGAAATTCTTTCAGTGTTAGATAACTCATTTAACGAGAAAGGCTATAGGCTATATATCACGCTAAGACCAATAGGAGCGGAGCAGCAATGAAGAATGTTTCAAAATTGGGGTTAACGTATGTATTATTTAAAAATATTTTCACCTTCTACGTAAACGAAGTCGCGTGTTAAAATTAGCGTTTTTTTATAGTAGCATGGCAAAATGACTGCACTGTGCCTGATGGTAAGCACAGTACAATCCAAAAACAATGGCGACCACCGAGTGACACAGTATCCATCGCAGGTCGCCGCTGTCATGCCGGCCTGCGAAAAGCTGGATATGCACAGGCTGATCCCGAAACGCGACCCGCAAAAGCGAATCACTATGGCGGGCTTTTTCGCCATATACGTGGTGGTTGCGACCCAGTCAAGCTGTAAAACCCTACCACCCTACCCTACCCCGCTTTCGCCATTGCCTCGTTCGTTATTCAGCAGGGTGCACCACGTGCAGGTGAGGTTGGCTTGGATGTCTCAAGTCTTCAATGTTATTCGACACCCCTTACGGGTGTAAGCGCCACAGCGTTATACCAAAGTAACTACACCACGCGTACGAAGTCGCGGCCAGAAGCTGTTCATAAATAAATCGAGAAAGTATAATATATGCGAGTACTTTTAAACGCGTAAAGATAAATGATTATTTATTTACTTGGGCTCTTCATAAAATATTTCGAATTAAGTTATTCATAAATTTATTGAAATAATAAATAAGAATATTTGAATATTTAATTGCTTCGAGACCCTTGTTTACAAATGCAATTCGTTCCAATGAAATATTTGTTAATTAACTCCCTAAATTCAGATTTACATTTTATCAGAGCCTGTTTGTAGCACCTTTTTAAAAATGTATAAGACGGAATATTTAAGAACTTGTTGCCTTATATATCTCCAGTATTGTCACAAAACAGTAGGGATAAGAACATTTTTGTATTAAAAAAAATTGCTCACAAATGCTACCGACATAAAATGTTCGATTTTAAAGTTACAACCAGAATAACATCGGTATCTTAATTAATTAATCTTCTTATTGTTATTATCAGCCTGTAAGAGACCCACTGCAAGGCCATAAGCCTCTTCCCTAAGAAAAGTATGGCCATAATCACCACGCCAGCCCACGACGTATTAACGATTTCAAACTCTGATAAATCCAAATTTCTACGTTTTTCCACATACAGTGCACTACAAGAACATTTCTCAGGTTCAGATTTCCTCATGATGTATTCCTCCACCGTCAGCCAATTTAAACTAATTTAAATTAGTAAATGTAAGCGAATCCCGAAACTTCATTGTACTGTACTTCATCGTACATGCGGACAGCGGAATGATATTCCACTGGTCAAGCCACTAGACTACCAAGGCTTCAATACATTAATCTTTTTGATTTTATTTAATTTCCCCATCCTCTATATGCAACTGCCATATAAGTTGATTGACACGGAAAACATAGATTTTTTCATCAGGCTGTCCTTTTCATTTTATTATACAGTTTGATGAGATACATTCCAAATGCGAGGTAATAAGAAGTCGTTCGGCATCCTTGTTCGAAGTCACCTTTGCACAAACGAATTTCATTACAATTGGATATTCAATTCACCAATACCTCGGTTCACCAATAATTTAATTGTGGCGTTTGGATTGAATTTTATAGCTTAATATTGGATCATTGTTTATGACCTTGCTTTTCAAATAATTCAAATGAAACTTAACGGGTTATGCGGCTATATTTAAATACAGATAAAATGATTTAGGTACTTTTTTTGTGCGGTTATAGTATACTATCTTCTACCTGCGACTTCGTTGGCGTAATAGATTTGGTACCTGGTAATGCGTATTTCAAATATCATAATGGTTGGTTGAGTAGTTGTAGTAGTTAGTAGTTGCGGCTTAAAACATAACAAAGAAACAGAGTTATGGCTTAAAATATAACAAAGAATGTAGATGTAGATATAATGTAGAATGTAGATAGAAGATAAAGTTTTTGCTTAACATCAATACCGCTGGTTAGCTGGAAGAAAATGCCTTATGGCATTACGCTCGCCAGTGTACAAATCAAAAGTGCAATAAAGAATTCATTCATTCATTCAAAGAAACAGTGCCATGTAAAAGTTTAATATTTAAATACTCGACAACGCGTGACATACAAACGTCTACAAAGTTTAACATTATTGAATTAATAATAAACGTAACAGAATTAATAAGAACTTAAGTAAAGATAATTAGAATAAAATATTTTGAGCTTAAAAGAACTGAGACTTTACAAAAGGCTAGGTTTTAAGTTATAATACAGAAAAAAGCATGATTAGGTCTTTAAATTCGGCGAATACAACGTAAAACTAGAAACTTTCCTATAACTATAACTGTTAAGTAACGATATGCGTCTTAAGATACGCGGCGGCATTAATTCCATAAATTGGCCAATTTAATTGGATAAACGCATATTGCCGGCCTTTTTGGTACCCTTCCCACCCCCAACCTCTTCCTATTCCTTTAACAATGACTCTCGTGCGGCACTCCTACGAATACGCCATCTACGAATAATCCAAAACAAATTTAAACTTTGCTGCGGTGCTTTCCAAGTCTCCAGTAATCACTCAAATAATCCGATGAGTAAATGTGATTATCTAAGAGTAACACACTTCTAGGAACTTAGTATCGACGATTATGGAAGTAGAAATTAATAAGATAAAGGAATGATGACGTAAGTGTGTTCGGGCACCAAGTCGATCGATGTAGGTTCGAATCTTTGCGAATCAGATGGAGCTTTCGGTAAAGGAAAATATCGTTATGAAACATAATGGATGTATTCCAGCATTACACTTGAGAACCCGTCTCTCTAGGTTTATCGTATTTACCATCTTAGATCACACCGTCAAATAAAATCAGTTTGTGGTCAAAACGCTAAAAACTGCAAATATATTAATTATATTTTTGATTTGTTGACTATTTTACTACACAGTAAAGCTTGCAACATAAATCGAGGGATTTAACGACTACAACAGACACCGAAGGTTTCGCGATTGGACTAATTATAATTGCTTTTCGGTATTTACACTCCATGTTAAATCGAAGCGCGTCGCACCTAGGTAGACATCTACTTTTTATCGTTTTAAAACCATAGCCGTAATAATTTACAATACACAGAGGGCTTTGACGTGAATCGTAAATAAACAGGGATTTAATGTAAATACCATCTTACTGTTTGATTTAACTTTAGTGTTTAAACAGTCTACGGATCTACAGTCTAATAAATAGGATATTACCACTTCTTTTGGTTTCTCATTTACTATAGTCACATATTATAATAACATGCGAATCTATCTAATAGGATAAATGTGTATGTGAGTTTGGTACGCTTTCACATCTTAACTACTAATACTATAATGATTGAATATTGTATACACGTCATCAGGGTTGCAGAAAATGATAAAAACGTGCACCTAAATTAAGTCTAATCTATTTTATATAAAAGTTACCAAAGCCGCAGGTAAAAGCTAGTAAACTATGGGTGTTCTGCAGGTGGTAGAACCACACTGAAGCTATTAATATATAATAATTATAAATAAATGATGTCGCGGTTACACATATCGTTCTTGATAGATTTAATCGGAGTTTAAAAGTGACACACTGGATAATTTTTGTTTGACTGTCAATTCAGGTAATCCTAAAATGGAATTAAGACTTTTACAATTATTGAAATTTATTCATCTTAAGTGCCTAAAATGATGAATGCTTTTCTTAATACCGCTAACAAAACTTATTGTTATGTAGTATTATCGGAGATACTTTCTTATGAATAATCAATGTTTTAAGATAATTAAGTGAACAAGTGGTGGTAGAGCCACGCTGAAGTTATTATTGGTTTCAGCATGAATGGGCCGGCTAGCCCGGGGTGATACCACCCTTTCATAGAAAACCGATATGAAGTAACAGTGCTTGCATTGTGCGTTTCGTTAGGTCAGTGACCTACCTCACCTACCACCTACCACCTCTCCTACCTCTCCTCTCCCTTCCCAACACAGGCTGGCAACGCACTTTCAACTCCCCTAGTGTTGTTAGTGTCTATAGACGGTGGTTATCACTTAACATCAAGTGAGCCACCTGGTCGTTTGCCTGCTATGACATACAAAAAAACTATTAAACAGTAGGCATAAAAACAAAAATCATGACACATTATCCAATTCATAATGATTACTCATCTCGTTTTTCACAAAAGTATAATGATGGCAATTCGGAATAATTTTTTTGTTATTATTAAAAACAAAATGGAATGACTGCGAATTGCTGAGTTTCGGAAACTCTGTCTCTCTCAAAGAATAAGTACAAAAGTACACTAAATATTCCTTTAGATTATACTGTATTAAATCAATAAAAACATGCCAACGTTACCTCCGTAGAATAAAACATTTGCAGAATGTTAATCATATTTTGACATCGGGACTGGCGCTGATTTTTGAGCTCAAGTTTTGATCTCGCATAGGAACTCGGATAATATATACAATTATGCGCATATCAATATCCGCTTGTTATAACGAGCAAAAATTCTATCGCAGCTTTCTATGGGAGGTGTGGCTTAACTTATCCGTGCTTTATCAAACGATACCGTTTTGATATGACAAATTCAAAGAGGCGATTCATATTTTATTCATTAATCGTGCTCGACAATGCTACATATGATTTATTATATTCCTAATAGTTAATGGTTCTATTCTTGGAGACGTATTCAGTTTAAAAACGTATTAGTTTGTCAACATTATATCTATTTTTTATACAACGACAGTAGCAAACAAGCATGCGGGCCGCCTGATGTAAAGCGGTCACCGCAGCCTATGGACGCTTGTAACATCAGAAGTGTTACATGCGCGTTGCTGACCCTTAAATAACCTATTTATTTTCCCCTTGAAGTAATCCATTCTGTAGTCCCCAGGAAAAAAACTTCAGCAGGAAGCTCATTCCACAACCGGATGCCCGGGGATGAAGTACTGTTTCGCCTTATTCAGAATACCGAGCAGTTTGGATGCCAGCTTAACTCTGTCTTCCAGATGACTGCGAAACTGAACGTCACTAGAGATGTTGACACCAAGGATCCCTATTGGGATGCGATGTGTTCTGGAATTGTGAGATCAGAATCTTTGGATCTGTTTTTCTTTAGGTTCTTAGTTACTACGTACTATCGTTAAATTATTTGGTTATTATAACCGTCAATACATCGCGCTATTGTGTGGACTACATCGCGATATTATAATTTTCTTTGGTAAGAATGCAATTAGTTCTCCTTATTCTTTACTACACTAATTCCTAATAATCGATACCGATAATAAAAATATTTTAAAAAACAAGCCCAAATCCCTAAATGAGAATACAGAGTAAAAAAAACCTATATATTTTAAAGTTTGTCAATATATTTTAACACCTTCTGACCGAATAACTTATAACAGTTCGAACGTTTTCTCATGAGTTCATATCCGCACCCTTCCTAGAATAAAGCCGCATCATAAGAAAAAAAGGCCTATTTACTGGAGCGTGAAAATTGTCCTATATATTCATTAAATTCTAGAAAGAATTCGTTGACAGTCAATAGAAAATAATCGGAGCCACACATTATGAAAATGATTTTATTTGTATTCGATTCATTGTACTTTCATAAAAATCTAAAATAGTTTGTCGAAACGGTAAACATATTCGCTGATTTTTTTTCCATCTATTCTGTATAGGTATAATAAAAATGAAGTATCTGTATGTAATATCAAAATAACATTTTTTTACTGATTGGGTGTGAAAGTATACACGCAAAATAACATTTTTTTACTGATTGGGTGTTTTTTTTTTTTTTTCTCGAACTGACTATGCTATTGACCCGGCAGGATCTTCACAGCTTCACCGGACTACTAAGGTTGGCGCTAAAGGCACACAACCGATTTGGGTTTTACACAAGGGTGCACGCACACCATATCTCGAGCCTAGGTCGTCCCCGCGCGGAGCCCTCGTGATATTATTATCGCGATACAGTGACTCACCTACATCACTTGAACACACATATGAGATCATCTCTCTCACACACGTGCACATATATACACATGGTGGGAGGGTTTTGTTTTTTTCCCTCATCGAACTGAATCGAATAGTTTTAGTTCGTTTCAATCCGATATACACGTATTCATTTGTGAATCATGCAATTTCGATTGTATGGTTCACAAATGTATATATGTATGAATAGTTTAGAATAGTTAGCTAGGACAGACGCGTTGAAAAAACTTTAGAAGGTGTAGCGACACGCACACATACATCAATTGTAGTATGCGCGTATTACACTAATTTACACTAGGAAGCAAAAGCGACAATCTCCAAAGGCCAAGGACAAGACCGATTAAGTACGCACCCGGGACCAGTAAAAGTACAGACCTCAAACAATCGAGCTTCGTTTTTTTTATACCGACTTCAAAAAAAGGAAGAGTTTACTATGTTCGGCTGTATGTGCTTCTTTTTATGAACGTTTTTGTTCTTAGGTCAACGAAACTGTGTTTAATCTTACAATTTGAAATTATATATTATCTAAATATAATTAAAATTAATCACTTCTAGATGTAAACATACATTACATTGTTGAACCGGTGCGTATGTAGAAAAAATACCAGGTGAATGTTTAGACAGTAGCAATATTTATGGGGGACACTATGGACTCTATTATCGTTCTAAATCAATAAAAAAATAGGCGTTTAATATTTGACCTAAATATATAGAAACATACAACAATTATACTTAATCCTATAAGCGTCTATGTTAAAGCAGTGTCAATGACCGTCGGGTGGACTCCGTGGTTGCGTGGACTGCGTTCAGGCGGCGATGAACACAATCTATGCTATTCAAAAATGATTGATGAATAATTGAAATAATTGTCTGTAAGCAGCGTACGCATCGTAATCGTCTACGAGACGAGGACAGATGCTGGATATAAAACCGCGGAGGCTAATAAGTTCGGTCTCTAAGAGGCCGACTTCTTGATCGGAGGCCATACTGGGGCCTGAGGAGGGGAGTGGGGCGGAGGAAGACATGTGAAACCTCCCTGCCAGAGGGGCAGGGGGGCGCGCCTTAATGAATTTAACGGCCTATCCCGAGTCCAGATCAAAGGGAGCTGTTTAAAACTAAACAAAATAGGAAAACAACGCAAATAAGTAACTGAGCGAGACAGGGGAAAAATAACATAAGACTACTTAAATAAACAAACAATAAAAAGAAAATAAATCACTGAAGAATTAAAGAAATACGCAAATAAATAGATAAACAAAAGAGTAAATAAATAAATATACCAAGAAATAGATAAAGCAATAAATAAATACAAGGAAAGGTCTCACTCAGTTCCAAGAAAAAGAACGCAGGTGCAGCGCACCTGTGAAACGCAGGTGTGCCGGATCGAAACAACCGTAGTTTACGCTCCTCTTCGAGAGAGTGCGTGAAATAGCCCCACTGGTTGTCCCGAAGGAAACGAGTGAGGTTGCGATGGGCGGTGGACGTGGCTACCTTCACCTGAATACCTACAGCGGTATTCACGGCGGAGGTGTAAGGGATACCTGCCGTTTCCAGCAGGCTAGAAATCTCAACCCAAGACGCTTTGTCTTGGATCGTAACGGGGGGCGGTGGGCGGGGCTTTTTGCCCGAAACTGCGGAACCCGCTGTTTTAGGCGAAGCGGGTCTACTGGGCGCTTGTGTCGTCTTTGGCACTTTCGCGCCATTGACGTTAACGATCTTTTTGGAAGGCAAGTGGCCTTCCGGATCGGACGAGGAGTTTGAGCGCTTCTTGCGCGGTTTGCGGTGCGTGACGGTGGTGAAGCCATCGTCCGCAGCAGGGGCTTGCTCAGCCTGAGGGGCTTGCTCGGCAGAGGGATCCCGGAGATGTTGGAGCCAGAGTCGGAGTTGGAGTCATCGCTATCGCGATCGGCTGGGATTGGGAAGTTGTTAGAAGCCTCGATCTTGGTATAGATCGAGGGAGCGGGCTTCGAGGAATGAGGGAGCTCGGTGCGATGCTTTGCAGCGTACGCATCGTAATCGTCTTCGAGACGAGGACAGATAGCGGCTATGAAGCCGCGGAGGCTAATGAGCTCAGTCTCTAAGAGACTGATCTCTTGTTCAGCGGCCATACCGGGGCCTGAGGAGGGGAGTGGCGTGGGGGAAGACATGTGAAACCTCCCTGCCAGAGGGGCAGGGGGGCGCTCCTTAATGAATTTAACGGACTATCCCGAGTCCGGATCAAAGGGAGCTGTTTAAAACTAAACAAAATAGGAAAACAACGCAAATAAGTACCTGAGCGAGACAGGGGAAAAATAACATAAGACTACTTAAATAAACAAATAATAAAAAGAAAATAAATGTAAAAATAAATCACTGAAGAATTAAAGAAATACGTAAATAAATAGATAAATAAATGAGTAAATAAATAAATATACCAAGAAATAGATAAAGCAATAAATAAATACAATGAAAGGTCTCACTCAGTTCCAAGAAAAAGAACGCAGGTGCAGCGCAGGTGTGCCGGATCGAAACAACACAACAAAACAAACAATAACTGACGTCACTAAATCACGAGTATTAAATCGAACTTAGCGCGCGCAGCAAAACGGACAACAGCTCGAGTCGACGGTTCGATCGGAACTCCTGATTGGGTGTGAAAGTATACACGCAACTGGTAACAAAATGTAATTTTTAAAATTTTTGTCGGTCTGTCTGTTTGTCTGTATGTTCCGGGTAATCTCCGAAATGGCTGGACCGATTTGGACGGGAATATCACTGGCAGATAGCAAATTATAGTGGGTTACTTAGGCTACTTTAAATTACTCTACCTGTTAATCTCGGCTTCGTTCGCAATGCTATCTACAACACGGTATGACCGATCTTCACGAAACTTTTACTGTAAGATAGCTGACCTCATAAAAAGTAATTTAGGCAATTTTAATTATAATAATAATAATAATATTTACTAAAAACAAAGCAAATGACAAAGATAGTTACTTAATCTATGACACTGAATTTAATTGAATAACCTATGTATTATCATCGTACCAATAGTAATTATCGTTGACATCTGTACTAGTGTTCAACTGTATCACAGATGTCAAAATTTACACTAGGTGTTAACCGTGGCTTCCTTCGTCCGCAGTGTTATCTCCAAAACGGTTGGACTGATCTTCACGAAACTTTCACTAACAGATAGCTGACCTTATAAAAAGTAATTCAAGCAATTTCAGTTTACACTACCTGTTAACCGTGGCTTTGCCCGCAGTGGTATTTTAAAATGGTTTGGCCGATCTTCACAAGACTTTCACTGGCAGATAGTTGACCTTATAAAAAGTAATTCAAGCAATTTTAGTTTATACTAGCTGTTAATCTTTGCTTTGCCCGCAGCGCTATCTACAAAACGGTATGACCGATCTTTACGAGACTTTCACTGTAAGATAGCTGACCTTATAAGAAGTAATTTAGGCTATTGTAATTTACACTAGGTGTTGACCGTGGCTTCGCCCGCAGTGCTATCTACAAAACGGTTCGACCGAATTTTACGAGACTTTTACCGGCAGAAAGTGGATATTATGAAAAGTAATTTAGTCTTTTTTAATTACGCTAGGTGTTAACCGCGGCTACGCCCCCAATGATATCTTCAAAACGATTGAACCGATTTTCTCGGGACCTTCACTGGCAGATAGCTGACCGTATAAGAGGTAATTTAGGTTATTCTATTTTAGATTAGCTTACCCGCGACATCGTCCGCATGAAATTTAGCAAAAATATGTTATTCACTATAAGCATGTGTGTAAGACGTGCATTGTACTGGACTCCAAGAATAAATATAACTGAAATTCATATGTCTGTATGTATTCTGAATTATATTCTCTTTTTTGATCATATTTTTTTAATATCATTTCTTTTTCATTCATCATCATTCATCTTTTATATCATCATCATTATTTTATTTATATCATATCACCACCGTTCATATACACTTGCAACACCAGGGGAGTCGCAAGTGCGTTGCCAGCCTGTGTTGGGGGGAGGGGGGAGAGAGGAACGGAAGGGGAAGTGGAAAGGGAGGGGAGATGGGGCTCCGGCGCTCTCACTGACCCAAATGAACGCAACAATGCAAGCACTGTTACTTCACGTCAGTTTTCTGTGAGAGGGTGGTACTACCCCGGGCGAGCCGACCCATTCATGCTGAAACCAGTAATAGCTTCAGCGTGGCTCTACCACCTACAAAAAGCTCATTTTAGCAGCCATTTTATTTTATTTACCGCGCTTTCGTCTAGATAACTCAGGAACCACAATAACATATAAGAATATTGTATCGAGTTTAATGAGCACTATTTGAATTGTCAAATATTAAAAACTGCTTAGACAGATATATAATGATACATCGTGATTTATATTTATGCAAAATTTCAAGACGTCAGCTCATTCATTGTTTACAATACAATAGTATAATTATTAATAATAATTTTAAAGATAGAAGAGGTCTTTCTAATATGATATTAGACCAATAATTAAATATACTTATTGACAATATGGACATATTATTTTATTATATCATTATCTATCTTTAAATTTTTTTTATTCTTTCCTTATACAATGTAAGTGAGCACTGAGGTAGTTCTATGGTGGGTTAAGGTTCCAAATATGTTGCTGATGATAAACCTCAATTTGACACACTGTTAGTATTTATATATCTAATGTATACGTTACATGTTACTCGTCGTACTTACAATAGTTTTTAAAGAGCATCATATATATTAATACGTGAAGCCTAAACTTTGTATCCCTTTTTAACGGAATTGGGCGAACGGATGAACGTGAAATTTGGCATAGTTAAAGTTTATATGGAGGAGAAGTGCAGAAAGCTATTTATTTTATATAAAATGCATTAGAAGTACATTAAATTAATTAAAATATGCATTACTCACACTACTGCTTCAATTTTACACAACATATACACACATGTAAATAAAAAAGACATTTTGACATCTGTCAATAAAGGACTTCAAAAAAGGTTGCGAAGGAGGTTGCTATGCTCGACTGTATGTATTATTTTACTCTTACGTTCCAATTACCCTTTTTCATTCTACATTCAACAATGATATTATAACATAATAATACCCTTTGACAAAAGAATCCTAATAAAATTCAAACTTTAAAAAATCAATGAACTATGGTCGAATGTCGACCTCTGGGCGCCCACTAGTTTCTATAATTGTACATGGTCTCACAATTTTATACTTTTTTTATACAATTAAAAAAACGCGTGGTGAGCCGCGGTTGCAGCTAGTTCTATAATATTTTATTAAATTTATATTTATTTCTTGATATTTACTCCATATAAATAAACGGTTCATATAACTTTTGTTAATATGACAAAAATCTTAACTTTTGAATTATTATCCCACAGTTACAAGCAGTATATTTTACGAGATTACTAACACGTGCCACTATAATCCAGCCACTAGCTTCCGCGTTATGAAGGAATATAGAGAAGTTTTAATTTACTTACAGAGAATAATACAGAATGAGGTTAACATAAAAAAAACTTACAGGAGTGTTATATGTGAAGATTAATATTTCTAAAATTTCTTACAATAAAAATGTCACAAGTTTTTTAGAATACTGCCACGTCGTATCTACGAGCTTTAAGATACGGAGACCGGATCTCTGTTTTGATTCGAGACTTTTATAAATTGTTGTTTTACTGTGATATATTGTTTTGAAAGGGAAGACGTGAGCACGGGATTTGTTTTCTACATTATTTTTGTATTTTATAAGCAGATCGCTGCTACAGATAAAACTATGATAAATATGGTTGTATATTGTTTTCGAATTGTATTTCTGAGATGTCTGTCTGTTGGCATATTCATAAATTTCTTGAGTTCTTATCAAGTATTAATATTTATTTCAGCTTATTAATTTAGACTCAAGAGACGTATTTACTCCATATAAATTCAATTTAAACCATTTCAATGACTTTATCTGTCATGAATTTGAATAGATTTCTATAAATTATTTCCAAAAATATAACATAGTCTTAGCAAGATAAATTTGATATATGATAGTTGACGCGGAACTCCTACGCTTGGCTCTTTGTGTTGCATATCGGGGACATTATTTATCATTGATTTATAGCTAGATTATGTTTGGCTGATGCTTCTGTGTTTTATAGAAAAGTCAATCACTATGACATTGAGGTAAATATATATATAATATATAATATATTTTATATATAAACTAGCTGACCCGCGCAACGTCGTTTGCGTGAAATCGCTTACTACTGGTTCCAGTTGTATTTCTAAACTCGATAAATCTAAAAAAATCTAGAACCCTATTACAGCGCCTCCCACCGATTCCAGTTGTGAAACCAAACAATTCACTGACTCACTGAAACACATACCACCTGGTTTAGCGAATGACTTACTTTAAGGTACGTTAATTGTAGTTTATCTGTTCAATAGCGTTATCGCGTCGATAACTTGTCAATTTGCGTTCCTGAACACACAATCATACGATAAATGTCAGTAAAACTCAACGGGCCATATGACAGTTTATCTTATGGATAACTTTGTTGAGTCAATAACTATTGGTAGTTTAACCGAGTATCTCAGAAACCGGGCATAAGTCAGAGGTATATACTTATAGGTAATTCCGTTTTCAATTTATTATATTTAAATCTAGTTTTCAGTAGTTTGTAGGTACAGTAAAGGTGGTAGAACCACGCTGAAGCTACTACTGGTTTCAGGATGAAGCCGACGTGAAGTAACAGTGCTTGCATTGTTGAGTTTCATTCGGTCAGTGAGAGCGCCGGATACCCAACTCCCCTCTCCCCTCCCCACTGCCCCCCTCCTCCTTCTCCCAACCACAGGCTGGCAACGCACTTGGGACTCTTCTGGTGTTGCAAGTGTCTATGGACAGTGGTGATCACTTAACATCAGGCGACCTGTTCATTTGCCTGCTACGACATAAAAAAAAAATTGGTGACATTGAATTATGTAACTAATTATGATAAGCTAACATTTGCGCGCGGCTTCGCTCGCATTAATGTAGATTAAAACGATCCCTTGGGAACAGTAAATTCATACTTTTTTTCTATAACCCAGACAACTTGTATGCAAAATTTCATAATGATCGCTTAAGTAGCTGAGGCGTATAAGCGTAACAAATAAATAAACAAAGTCGCTTTAGCATTTATAATAATAATGTGGATTTTTTCGCGAAAATTTAATTGCAATAAAATTATAAGATTTTCTTTTCGTATCTGTAGCTGTAACATTCGAAATAAAATTTGTCCTCGAATAAGAATCGGAGCATGTTTCTACATTAAGATTATAATTTCGCTTCATTCGAGAGCAATAAGTGGCAATAAGGTCCCACTCACGTAGCGTTGAGACGGCGAAAGGCACGTATTTTTCGCATTATCGGCTAAATTATTATAAAAGGAACAGACGTGTGGCTGCCAGTAATTCTTAGGGAAACTCTGTTACTGCGAGACGCGGTGCGGCGGCGCGAAACAATTGCCACGGAAATAGCAAAGTTCGACATTTTTATCGACTTCGAAACTATTTCAGAACTCCTACATATTGTATATTTCTCTCTTATATAACTCCTTTGTATATTTTAAAACCGCAAGAATGTTTCAAAGAGCAAAAGTTAATAATTTTATCAGCTGCAGTTACATCGATACATTCACTTGTTTAAATATGCAGTTTTATATTAGTAAAAGTGTTAATTATAATATGAATTAGAAAAAAAAATTAGAGGCAGTTATAAAGAGATGAAATGACTGTGTTTTTGACATTTAACTGTGTTTTTTTCTTTTGAATTTTTAAACTAATTATAGTGTGAAAGACAGTATTTAAATTATAGAATTGATATTTTGACATTATTGATATTAGTGTGGTTTTCATATCTATTGGCACTCGGGAGCAATAATTACATACATTTTTATAAAATCTATTTATCAATCAAACGTATGATGACCTACAGAATATCAATATTACGTGTACACCGGCCCTTATAATGCGCGTCTTTAGCCGGACGCAACACGGCCGGTCACGCCTACTAACATGTCATGACGCTAAATTATAAATTTATCTCCTACCTAAAACACAGCTCATCGCGCCTAAAGAAGTTTTCAGTTCAAAATAATAACAGATATATCTTTACAAAATGTCTTAGTAAATAATATTATCATTTTAGTTTCTCTCTTCTCTCTTCTTCTCACACGACAAGAAAACAAATCACCGAACGTTTAGTGCTTGTAAATTCGTAATTTCTTAAAATTCAACTTTGTATTGGAATAGAGGGCCCGGAGGACGTTGTCCCGCCCTGATAATAAAAAAACCTTGACAAATTATATACCTAACCTTTCCTCGGGAATCACTTTATTTATTGGTGAAAACCGTATATCATATAACATTTTTAGTCTCCGAATGTAATATTGTATATTTATATGTGTTTAAAAGCAAAAAAAAAATGTAACCACATATCTAAATAACTTAAGATACTTCGACTTCTATTATTGTATCTCGTTTAATATTGCTATATATTTGTAAGATCAATAACTCTCCAAGTACAATATAATAATTATGTTTTTAGAAAAAAGCTTTACACAATACACATTTTATAGGCTTCAAGTTTTACTATATTTTTATCTCATGTTAACTAACTATTTGGTCCAGTAACATATTAAGCCTAGACGAACTTGACTCTGAACAGCAGCTGTCGGAACACACCTCTTTCAACTTTCTCACCATTTTTAACACACAGATTTTTAATTTTAGGGTGGTGGTGCCTAGCGAAATGCTCTATCGCCTTGCTATGATAGCATTATAATGTTTCTTTTCATCTACAACTCAAGTTCTTTGTAGAATTCCGATGTAGCTTGACCAACGCGATGTCCATACACCTAACATATTAACAGTGCCATCGTATTAATCCAAAGGGTAGTCAAAAAAAGGTAAATTAGAAAAATGACACTGAAAGTTTTTCTCTAATATGTTTTGCTTTTATGAAAAATATGCCCTTGATTATTATGTTGCATATATCATATCATATAGTAAGAAAATGAATGTAGACTGAATTGAAGTTAAACTTATTAACAACTTTAAGTAGGAAAACGAAACTCTAACAAACTGTCATCTCAATTACCACGGTTGAGATGGTTTCGAAATGTTATGTTCTAAAGGTTTATCTGTATGATCTTCCCATGGTTGGATCTTAATTTACAATCTTTATTGTTGATTATTAAATGATAAAACAGGTTTTTGAAATTATTATAAAGAATAATTGTATAATCAATTTCAACACAAAAACATATATTTTGAACACGAGAATATTATGTTTCTTATCGAATAGAATGAATATATGTTCTTCATTTAAACATAATTTCCATACTATAACATCAGTACGATATGATTGAATTAACATTTCCTATTCACAATCACGCGATCATGTAGCCACGTCAAAAAACTTGTAAGTTATCACAGAACAATGACTTGCACCGCGAACAATTTGTTTTGATTTGTTACAAGCGTACAAACGTACCTGAAGTCTTTTTTATATTATTTTCAATATATAAAAATTCCAAAGCATACGCCCCGCAGATAATAATATAACGGTTCGATTAAAAATATTGTAGAACATTTTAGAAGTTAACGTTTTCACCTCCACGTGTTTCCGATTTAATATTTATGATGGTGACACAAACAAAACATCGCACCGCATTAGTATTCGATCGTGCTTTAAATTTTAGATTCGTAAACCGCTTTATCAAAGGCAATATCATCTATGTATTAAACATTAGATCGGTACCTAAGTTTTAAATGCGACCGAAGTAGGGACACTTTGCTTGGGAAACTTTTGGAGGAGTGGGGATTCTCGGAATTTTTTAGACTAATAACTGTCGCAGCGAACCCTGCATACTAAAGACATCTCGTGCATGGTAATAAGAACACTCGGTGAATATAAAATACGCAGTATCTCTCTCTACCTATCATTTCAAAGCGCCGCTGTCAGAGTGTTTAAGATAACTCAGAACGTGACACCTGTGTCAGAGCACTCTCAAAAACCATAACACAATTTCTGTGGCATAAAGTTACATAAAAATTGTCATGCTAAGCAAATGAACCGTGATCAATTAGTGTATTAAAAACAACCTATATTTTTACCACTACACACTAAACATTTTAAAGTACATGGAAAATATATTTTGGTTACAAATCATATCATAATAGTGATGCATCATATAATAGAAATAAGCTAGCAAGGTAAATAACACACATGGACGGAAGTTTTTTTTAAGTATTATATGAGGCAAACGAACAGGTGGGTCACCTGATGTTAAGTGATCACCATCGTCCATAGGCATTTGCAACACCAGGGGAGTCGTTAGTGCGTTGCCAGCCTGTGTTTGGGGGTGGGGGAGGGGGAGGGGAGGAGGCCTTCCGGCGCTCTCACTGACCGAACGAAACGCAACAATGGCAAGCACTGTTACTTCGTGTCGGTTTTATGTGAGAGGGTGGTATTACCCCGGGTGAGCCGACCCATTAATGCTGAAACTAGTAATAGCTTCAGCGTAGCTCTACCACCTACTATTTTGTTCTCAAGCACTGGACATGCCCAGTTTTGATATACTTATACCTTTTGTGTGAATTGTGAAAGTACATCTGTTTATTAAGAAACAATTATGGCTCAGTGTTGGCATCTTCAGACTATCTCTCAATTAACGCAGGTTCGAATGAATTATTAATCTATAAAAAACCGTGATGAAAATAAACTATAGTGGTAGAGCTTTTTAATGCCTCTTTGTCTACAACCGCCCTCGCGTTGTCAATCTGATTCCAAGCATCTATATGTGTGATCTGTCAACTGCATTTGAAAGTCAGTTTTTAGTATTTAGGCTTAGCCTATTACCGTTTGAGATCACACCAAAACTTAATATAAGGTGAAATTTTGTCTAAATAGTAAAATAAGTAAACAACAAAAAATCTGTGATTCCCAATTGCAGTTGAACTTCCTGACGAATTCCAAATAGGACATTGTTTTTCTATCGTTTTGGTAACAGCTAAGGGTTAAGCAGTCGTGGTAAGGACTTGTATTCCTGATTTGTGGTGAAATACTAGATGCAATATAGCGCCCATTGTAGAGCATTAGCCTGCCACCTCAAGACCGTAGTGCATTGTGAAGAGCCTACATTCCATTCGAGGTAATCCTTTCTTGCAGGACGCTAACCACTTAAAATGTTACAGAGGATGACGAGACAATCTCGGTAAAAACACGGATGACCTTCGCAAGGCGTTTCCTTCACTGTCAGGCTGTACCAAGGGGAGAAATGATGTGGGATCTGACCTTGCAGTGCACTGGTTCAGCGGAAGGAGAGACAATTTGGTCGACATGACGTTTTTGCTGGACCTTTCCGCCGGGAGTCATGGTCCTATGATCTCCGCTAGCTCTTCAGATGGTTAACCGAGGGTTTTAGTTGATAGGAGTCCGAAACTACCCACTTCTTCCCATAGACCGTGGGTGTTCTATGTAGAATTTCCCCTCGTTAAAACAAGGTTTCATGTTTCCAAGATTCTTCGTACTGATCAGCTATAAATACATGGATAGCGCTGTAACACGTATATCAATCAAACCAAGATCAAACAACGTTATCCTATAGGAATTCTTTTCAGTAACTTCTTGTATCTTCAGGCCAAAATTTTAAAATTTAATAGCAAAATCTTTACTTAAGTAGAGTGCTCTTTATACACATTTCAATACATTACTTATTTATAACCATAAAAACAATTATAAAACTAAGAAATGAAACAGAAATATATTATAAAAAAGCACACGTTATTTAGATCCAAAATTCTTAAAAAATGAGCAAAGATTCTTTTTCTTGATAAATTGAACCGGGACTAGCTAAAATACAATGTTATATATGACATAAATAACTTGAACGTCATTAGGTATGTATTCTAAAACAGCATTTCTACGAAACTTTAATTTGTTGGTTTTGATAAAAAAAAGATACCATTCTACCACAAGAGGTATGTTACCATTTGCACTGATTACTGTCTCCAAGAACAGAAGGCGATGCTATTAAATTGTCATTAAAGTCGTAGCAGTGTCATCTGCGGACTCCGTTTTCGTGAGACCCGCTTTTTTGTTGCAGTTTTTAGTTTTATTACCTGTTTTGAACTGTAAAAATTGTTCAAATTTGGACCGTGTTTACAGGAGCTTAAGACTTATCGTTATGAGTAGTAAATAAAATATGGTTATGTTCCGTTAATGACAGTTGGAGCAATTTAATGTAAATTGACCAATAGTTAAGACAGGCGCCGGTCATGCAACATGTCACCTATATTATTATCATAAATGTAATCCTGATGTATTTTTATCGCAGCCTTTTTTTCATGATACTCGACTTACAAGACATAAAAGTTCTTGGTTATGAATTAATAAATTTTCTTTTAAAAAATACAACTAGTTTTTAATAAGTAAAAATTTTAATTTATAAGTTTTGATAGAAGACCGTATTTATTATTGTTTATAAATGTTAGAGCTTTACCACAATCCTAGCTGATGCTAAGTGACAATATACCGCATTGTGGTAAACACGCTAAGACTAGGAGAAACTGGTTCTTAAGGGCCTCTGCCTGAACACTCCTCAGGTGCTTAGCGACAGACTTTCAAATTGAGGGTGGTACTCAGCCAGCAAAACATTGAAAAGGCTATACTACCATGCCATGCTTTCACCACGATGTTTTCGTTCACTAAGAACTCGGGTACATTTTAAAAATTCATAACTACGTGGATTAACGTTGTATCCAAAGATACTTATCATGCAAAGAGTGATTGCTCATTGTAAAAGTTTTTATGCAATTAAGACAGGTACTTTAGGAAACGTTACAAGTATTCAACTGAATTCAGAGCCAAAATAAATCAGTACCTTAATTAGTAAAAACGGAACTATATACGTTAGTATTTAATTATGCTACAGTGCAGGTCAAACGAACCTTACATAACCATAAAGTTATATGTATAATATAAAGAGAATGATATAAGGAACATTTAATTAAAGCTTAAACGAATAACAATGGCGCGGTATACAAATAAAACAAAAATGTTATAGTAAACTTTAACGTGTTTTATAAATTATCGATCACGCAATCAGATTAAGAGAATCGATGATCTCCTTGTTACCTCCAGTCGAGACCGTAAAATTTTATCGATGACAGTCATGGTAATTCCATAGCGGGATATTATCTGGTAACGGAATTGCCTTCCCAACCTCCTCCACTCTTTAATGTGCGATGTGACCGCGATATCTTAATAAGAGGTTTTTGATCAATTTCCATGAAAGAAAGCTCACAATTTGCATAATTATGCGATGATTTTTAACATAAGTCCCATCTAAAATTACCGAATGATGTATGAAATTTGGCTTATTACAGTTGCACGTGGATAAATCGAAAACCTCTACAATTTCAAACGTCACAAACCCTCATTTACTTGAAGTATGAGTCCTCGACATGTCCCAGTACTCAATATTTCCCTATAAGGTATTCGATCAAGTAGATACACATTTTTTCTCTTTACCTCGAACATATCAATGTCTTATTCTACTATCACCATAATACAATGATTTTGAATTAACGGTCCCTATAGCAGTATACTTTCTTAGAAATAATTAACTATTACGTTAACACACATTAAACAATACTTTACATTACTCCTGTAACAAAAATGCTTCTTTATTTTCCCTCAGTTACCCGAAATTAGATATGATAGCGTCTAAACCTCTGCAAGTCGAATATATGCTACGAATAAATGTAGTCCGGTGAATATGTGCATGCCCATCAGGCTAATGGCGTAGTCAGTTCCAAAAAAATACCATTAATATACACATATATAAGTCAAGACGGATTATTTGCACGGCAAAATGACTGCACTATGCCTGATGGGAAGCACAGTACAATGCAAAAACAATGGCGACCACCGAGTGACACACTATCCATCGCCGGGCGCCGCTGTCATGCCGGCCTGTGAAAAGCTGGATATGCACAGCCTGATTCCGAAACGCGACCCGCAGAAGCAAATTACTATGACGGGCTTTTTCGCCATATACATGGTGGTTGCGACCCAGTCAGGCTGTAAAACCCTACCACCCCGCTTTCGCCATTGCCTCATTCGTTATTCAGCAGGGTGAACCACGTTGGCTTGGGTGTTTCAAGTCTTATGATGTTATTCGACACCCCGTACACCTCCTCCCATTACCGTAGCCGAGCCTGAGGGGATTGTTCGGGGTTGCCAATTCCTCATTGCACAAGTGAGGCTGACGAGGGGAGACGACTGGTTGTGTACCCAGTAATCTCTCTATAGTAGGACGAAACCTGGCGTTCACACACCAGGCTGCCGCAGGAACAGTTTCATGAAAAGATAGTAGATTTGATCCCTGGCCGCCCCTACAATGCGGCGGTCAGTATACCCTGGGGTTTTAGTCCGTGCGAGTAGGACATAACCCACTCTCTCCCCCGAGATAGTGGCGTATCCATAAAGGATCCTTTCCCCACGTTAATAATATTTTAAAAAACTCGCATCACCACCGCTTGGTCCACTTCATACATCGCTGAACGCGTAGTCCTTATAAAAGTCGCAGTTTCTTTTATCTTTAATTTTTTTTAAAACAAGTACTTAGCTTTTATTTAGGACATGAAAATGAAAAAAAATGTGAAAACCATCCAGTTTTTGCGTGAAAACAGACCTGCATAATTTTATTTAAAAATGATCCTTTATTTTAGAAGAATCTCCTTAAAGAGATGAACCAAAATAAAACAATGTAGCAATTGTTTTTAAAAACAATCTAAAATATTTTCCGAGACTTGTACCATTCAAAATACTAGGAAATAATAAAAAAACAAACCTCTTTGTATACAAAGCTGTGTTCTACTAAACGGGATTGTGTTCTAAACTTGTGACCCAAGTAATTTGAATTTAAGAATATCAAGTAGGTGCTTTTCACTTAAAGTTGTAGGAACAAAATAATTCAAGACCAACTCTTTAAAACAGGAGACCTATTATCATGAACATACATTCCTAATTTAATCAAATCTTATATAGATTTAGTATAGAAATCCTCCGGTTCTCAACCGATTTCCATTTTTTTTTATAGCTCTTGACAAGCTTTCCTATTCATTTTAAAAATAGTTTCTTTTACCCATATCATCCACAAGTCGCCATATCGTCACCAGCCTTTGTTTACAAGTCTTTATTCGTCATAGTTCACGCACCTTATATCCACAATCTACAATATTTATACAATACTCAAGACAATTTTTGCCATTTAGAAAAAAAAGTGTATGTGTACTTATGTACACGCGTTAGAAGTTATACTTCTTTAGCGTAACAAGATAAAAATTATCCGGCGCTCTCCCTGACCGAACGAAACGCAACAATGCAAGCACTGTTACTTCATGTCGGTTTTCTGTGAGAAGGTGGTACTACCCCGGGCGAGCTGACCCATTCATGCTGAAACCACTGATAGCTTCAGCGTGGCTCCACCACTACCAGAAACCACGCTTATGGTCTGATTTATTTAAATTTGTTAATTGGCACTCGGAGCAATAGTTAAATACATCTCTTATACAGTTATAAAGTAATAAAAAATATGATGGGCAAAATCTCAATATCACATAGCACACGGCACAGGCCGCTATACTACGAGCGCAATACGTCAGAAGGATGTCGAGGTTATTGGTAACGCGAAACCATAAGTTTTTACTCTAGCAAATATATATTTTTACATCGTTCAACGCGGCTACAAAAGTTTTCATTTCACAAAATAAAGATAGCCCAGAATTACTATCTATGAATCTAAAAACAAATCTATGAAACAATAATAATATTTTCAGGAGAACGAAGTCGTGCGTATAACTTAGTGGATATTTCAACAATTCAATTCGCTATAAATTCAAAGCGTTATTACAACTGAACGGTAAATCTTATTCGAGCACGCTTGCTTTGCGTTCCTATCATAAATAATACTTGCACTCGTGCATGACCGAGTTTTTGCTCATTAAATTGCAAAACTAAATGAGCTTCATGCTTCTGGACGGACAGATAAAAAACTAAATAGATTGAATATACTGGGCCCCTTATGTTATTACAAAAGACCAAAGAAATTCGACCGGTTTACATTATTAATGTCATGATTGGGTACTAATAAAAACGTTATCGATTTATGAGTAATATTTATTTTTATAATTGTATAAGTTTCATGTTTTTAATAAGCTTAAGTTGAAATAATTATTTCTTATATTTAAAATTTTGTAAGAGGTTATTTTTCTACAACTACATCTCTTATATTCTTGTTCTCTCTAGTAGTGTATTATAATATAAAGTTTGCTTCTATTATTGAGGTAGTCCGGTGAAGCTATTAAGGTCTTGCTAGGCCAATAGCGTAGTCAATTCGGAAAAAACTCCTGTCTTGAGCCACGCAATTAATGATTTAATTTCGGCATATGACCCTCTTTTGTGAACGAATACAATTGTCAGTTCTAAGTACGTAGTTCTTCTAATTGTAAGTTATCATAGTGTTAAATATCTATATATGTATGTATGTCCATCACCGTTCTTAAAGTATCAAGCCATAAATTTAATTGGCGAGTTGCGGAACTGAGTCAAATATACAAATATAATATTTGATTTTTAAAAAATCGAAGTCATAATGGTTCAGTGGTTACAGTGTTCGGATATCTCATCGATCGACGCAGGTTTAAATCCTAGCTGGGGTTTTCGTTGAAGGAAGACATCGTAATGAAACCATAGACGGAATGGTAGTAGGGCTTTACTAAGACAGCCTATTTCTATGATATATAAAGATTCTGTCAATAAGCACTTATATGTGAGTCCTGAACAGGTGCAATTGAGTGCCAGCTCCAACATTTACTGGATTTACCATTTGAGACCACGTCGTTCTTTAAAATCAAGCGAGGTTGTGGTCAACGTTAAAACTTATAAGCATTAAAAGCTACGCCTAAAATTCTCAATTATATATTTATGTAAAATACCCGTTATCTTAGTGAAGCTGAGACAAGCTCCCGTCAATCAATAATAATAGCGATAGGCCAATGCCTCGAGACGCATGCAAACTAGGTAGCTGTACAGGAACCAATGTTTGTTATTACCGCTGCTCTAACTGTTATTTATGATGCTGCTTTATAATTCTCAGTTACACATCAAAGGGAAGTTCATAAATTTTGTTCGAGTATTTGTGAGAGTAAAAACGAACTGTTATGTAATACTTGTTGATGGCTTTTATAATTTACTATTCATATTTTTTTACGATTAATTTCTTGATCGAAGTTCTATAATCTTTAGAAGTGGAAAAAGGGAATGGACAGAAAGTTTTAAGTTATCTAACCTTGTTTTAAAAATACATATTTTTAATCTAAATATTTCATAAACATTTTAAAGGTTTAAAATTAAAAACTATTAATAAATAGTTATTTCTCGTTTTTATTTATAAATTCTTTACCGCGGTTTTGATCAAATGGAAATTGTTTTGTTGTTTTATGGGACCTACATGTCAGATTTAATTCTTCAATAGTTTTTAAATGCGACATTGTCATTATTAGTAACCATATAATTCTTTCGCAATTTTGATTTTGTATTTGTTAATCTTTGTTATGGCTGCTTAGTAGCT
>MU158946.1:46907-103129 GCA_015888305.1 Antheraea pernyi
AGCGTAAAGATTCAATGAAAGAAGTAATAATATGAATTGTGCTCTTATGTCCTCTACCTGGCTGTATAATTCTCCCCAAATGTTTTAGCCCGGAGGACGGATAAATATTTGACACTTTAATTTTATCTATATGTATAGATTGCGTCAGATTAAAAAAATAATACATTATCAAAAGTATATAAAAAAATAATCGTTTTATTACACTGAAATATCTGTATCTGTAAAGAATATAAGATCACTTATAAATTGATAAAAATATTCGAATTTGTTTACACCTATATTATTAATGTTTCTATTTGTATAATTCAATAATTCGTATGCCAATGGCTATAACATTTACCACAAAGTAATATCGATAAATCTAATAATTTATTATAAGAATTTATGATACTGTCCGATATGATTTATTTAAAATTGCAAATAGACGCTTCGAAAAGGGTGACATTGATACACCCCGCTGTTTCTTTATATTTAATGTTATTAGGCCAAAATGGGCTCCCTTTGAATAGTACCAAGAGAGACCTTTTCATTATAAAGCAAATGATAATGGTAATGTTCGGACACCATGTTGCGCTTTGTTGGGAATCAAGGCAATAAAGTTTGTAGAAGGGGCACGAGTCAGGTGTCAAAAGCTGGTGATTTGTATGGAAATTAAATCTTTTGTTACACTCTTATAATGTCCGTTAAATCTATTTTTGTTTGTTTTTTTAACTACAATATATGATTTAAGAAAACCGTTTTTTTATATGAACCACAGCAGAATTATTTTTCATCACATTGTTGGAAATAAATATTTATATTCAATCAAGTGTACCATCTTAATGGTGGTAGAGCCACGTTGAAACTATTACTGGTTTCAGCATGAATGGGACGACTCGTCCGGGGTAGTACCACCCTCTCATAGACAACCGACGTGAACTAACAGTGCTTGCATTGTTGTGTTTCGTTTCGGTCAATGAGAGCGCTGGAGGCCCACCTCCCCTCCCCTCTCCTCTCTCCTCTCCCTCTCCCTCCCCTAACCCTTCCCCCCAAAGGGTGGCAACGCACTTGCAACTCCTCTGGAGTTGTTAGTGTCCATGGACGGTGGTGATCACTTAACATTAGGTGACCCACCTGTTCGTTTGCCACCTATGACATAAAAAAAATCATTTTAAAGTTTTCGCGACGGTTCGCGAGGTTTTAATAATTGGAGTTGAGAATTCAGTAATAAAAATAAAGTTAGTAGGAATAATATTTGGATCGGTTTCAATTGGAAGTTGTTTAGTTTTATTACCTAACTAGCCTCTGCCTGCTGCTTCGTCCGGGTGGAATAGTTATTTTGCGCTAACGCTATCACGCAGCGGAAGCTCTCAAGAGGAAAAAAACACCGATCTTGAAACATTCTTCATTGGTGCTCCGCCCCTATTGGTTTTAGCGTGATGAAATATAGCCTATAACCTGTCTCGATAAATGAACTATATAACACTGAAATAAATTTTCAAGACGGATCAGTAGTTCCTGAGATTACCTCCTACAGCGTCACAAACTCACAAACTTTACCTCTTTATAATATTAGTATAGATTTGGTATGAATTTAATAAAACATTTTTCATTTTGAATTAATTTACTCATAAAAAAAATGTACACAAACAAATGATATAATCTCCCAATTCCATATTAGTGTGGTAATTAACAATTTAGCCTTTTTATTATTAGATTTGTATGTGATAGATATGTTAATTAACCGTGAAACAAAAACACATCTCACATTCATAGCCTGTCCGGGAATTTATCGAACCCCATTGTTGCTTTGATCAAAATCTCATTATAAGAAAAAACTCTTTATAGTCCAAATAAGATGTTCTTTTTTGCCAGTACAGTATACAATATTGACTTTAGAAACCAGTTGCTGTATAAATGTGGAAGCAAAAAGTTTATTTGTAATTGCGCAGATCTTTGTCCAATAAATTAAGTGGACTCCTTCCAGGTAACAATTAGGTTCGACATTGTGATAAGGCAAATATCGTTAATTAAAGTAACTTATAAGAGTTTTGTAAACATTAAGAGCCAAGTAACTTTTGCTTAGATTATAACTGGATACCCTGATATAGAGTCACGCTGATAAAGGTGGCATATAATGATCCTTTTAATATTATACGTGAATGTTTGTTTGTTTATTTCTTTGCTACGTTTTTACCCCCTTATTAAAAAAAAGTACCGCTCCAGGGGCTAAAGCAAATCTACATTAACGCTAACGAAGCCACAGGCAAAAGCTAGATAATAATATATGTAACAACAAACAAACATAGTTTCGCATTTATAATATTACTTAGTATTGCTGTACCAGCGTTTTTTTTAAATCGTATTAAAGAATTATAGAATTGTGAGACTATGTACAGTTACAGAAACGCTTTTTAAAGTGAATTGGAAGTACGACGCGCACGCCATTAAAAGTAACATGTAACGTGTACATTAGATATATAAATATTAACAGCGTACCAAATGGGGTTTGTCATCAGCAACATATGTGAAACCTTAACCCACCATATAATTACCTCAGTGCTCAGTTACAGTGTATAAGGAACTAATGAAATAATAACTTTAAAAAGATTTTGTGACTATACAAAAAATAAACGCCTGTCTGTTCCGCAAGAAATTGTATTATGGAACTCTTTACGTAATACGTTTATAATCTAAGATCTTATTAGGAAGACCTCTATATCATTAATGTTATTAATAACTATAATGTCGAATTGTAAACAATAAGCCGATAATTATTTCTCTTATTAAAAATAAAGAATGAGTTGAAATCTTGCTAAATTTTATGTAGACAAAGCGGGTAAAAGCTAGTCTAAAATAGAATAACCTCAATTACTTTTTATTAGGTTCGCTATCTACCAGTGAAAGTCCCATGAAAATCAGTCAAACTGTTTTGGAGAAAGCACTGTGGGCGAAGCCACGGTTAACAGCTAGTATAAACTAACATTGCCTAAATAACTTTTTGTAAAGTCAGCTATGTGCCAGTAAAAGTCTCGTGAAAATTGGTCTAACCGTTTTTGGGATAGCATTGTGGGCGAAACCACGGTTAACAGCTAGTGTAAACTAAAATTGCTTAAATTATTTTTTATAGATCAGCTATCTGCCAGTGAAAGTTATGTGAAGATCGGTCGAACCGTTTTGGAGATACTACTGCGGTCGCAGCCACAGTTAACAGCTAGTTTAAATTAAAATAGACTAAATTACTTGTTATGATGTCCGCTATCTCTTGGTGAAAGTTTCTTGAAAATCGATCTAACCGTTTAGGAGATAGCATTGCGGACGAAGCCGCGGTTAATAGCTAGTGTAATTTGGAGTAGCCTAAGTAACCCACTGTAATTACAGGTATCTCCTAGTGAAGTTCCCGTCAAAATCGGTCCAGCCGTTTCGGAGATTAGCCTGAACAAACAGACAGACAGGCAGACCGACAAAAATTTTAAAAATTGCATTTTTGCTTTCAGTGTCGTCTATACTTTTCGTACCCAATCAGTAAAAAATAATAATTTTGATATTACATACAGACACTTCATTTTTATTATATGTATAGAAGATTACTAAATACTGTAACTATGAATGTACGGTACAAGTACAATATACAGGTTATAACAAATGTTATAAACGTCATTAATAGTATTGTTTTTTAAATCGATATTCATAAATTTACCACTAAAGACAATATTATTTCTCAATGTATCATCGTTTATGTGAACGGATGAGCTAATATTATAGCAAGTAAATGTAACGTCAACCATGTTTCTGTTTATGTTCTGTGAAGCTATGAAATCTCCGTCTGATGTCGGAATCAACATTCCCTCTGCCCGCATCGGTTAACCGCAACTGACCTGCGGGCGACATGCCTCTCAGCTTCATAATTCTACCAATAACATTGTTATTGCATTCGTGTTACTGTCAAATTGTTTTGTTGAATATCGATTAGGGTACAGTCACGGTTATGGTGTTCAACTAACTCGTGTAGGTTAGTTTATATTTACAACTTCACACAAGACGAGATCTTCCATACGCTTATTTTTTTAAAGTTTATTACCTCAGAACTTTGTCATTTATAAACCGACTAGCCGTGCCCGCGACTTCATCCGCGTGGAATAGTGTCTTTAGATAGCATTTTTAATTATTTACATTTATTATTTTACGCATAAGACATAAGTATACATACTTTAATAAGCTATTTGCAGTAAATCACTGCAAAGAGCTTATTAAATGATAAGTTCATAAGGTATAAAGTATGAATATGATTTTATTTAAGTCCATTTTTATAAACTACGTATTTTGTTTTCCCATCTTTTGCCAAAACATAAATTATTGTAAACTATTGAGGTAAAAGTTTACTTTTACATACTTTGAATGTCATATTTATTTATATCGAAACAACGGCCTATAAAGTAAGTATCAGGACTTTAGCTCTACAAATGATGATATAAATCCATACAACTTTTCACCCCCCCTTTCAACCCCTTATAACCCTTTTTACCGCATTGGCTGGAAACCTATGTATAGCAGTGACGGATCCTAGAAGAGGATTTCGGACGGTTTCTTCGTATGCCGAGATCTCGTGGAAGATGAGTAATTGACCTGCGTAGTCAATACTCGATAGGGCGAAGGAATAGGCGGGGTGCTCCTGTGAAGGATTAGCCGCCGGAGGTATGGGAATGGGCTGGGACGCAGGCTTAGGAGCCCACGGAGCCTGAAGGGCCCGGTGGGGCAGGGGGGGCGCGCTAGTCGCGGGTGCGGACGCTGCCGGTGCACGAGACGTGCTCGGCAGGCTCGGAAATGCCTCTCGGGACATGAGAAGGGGGGGGGGGGGTCGGGGGCGGGCGGGAGCGGCGGCCCCCTTAGACGGCGACGCCTGCCTGGGGTAGCGAGGGCGCTTTGTGCGTGGGGCGCGGGGACATCCGCGATAATTCGCGGTATGACCCACGCCGCGGCACAGAACACAGCTCGGGGGATCGGGGGAGTCTTTAGTGCGAGAACACTCCTTGGTGGAGTGGTCGCCGAGGCACTTAACGCACCTGGGTTTCAGGAGACAGTTTCGTGCGGAGTGTCCGTACACCTGGCAGTTGTGACACTGCGAGGGCACAGACGTTTTGCGCGGCGGCTCGACGATAACGCCGGAGAGGCCGCAGAGGGATGTGAGATTGAAGATCGCTTTCCCTTGAGGGGTGCGATCGAGGACAACGAGAACCATTTCGTATGGAGCCCTGGTGAGCGGAGAGCGCATACGATGTACCTCGCGAACAGGAATCTTCTGTTCTTTGAGGTCGTCGGATAAAATAATTGTATAATTCTCAGTCTCCATACTAATTATAAGTAATTTGGTCTGAGTAGGCTTTCAAATTAACTCTGTACGTAGTAATAAAAATAAGAGAATAACAAGCATGCAGTTAACTCGCATTTTTAAGGAGAAAGAGGGAAAAGGGTAAAATGTTAAGGTAATAAGATTGTTTAAACAATTAATGTTCGTGGGAATATGAAAAAATGAAAATATTGTGAACCGCAAAACAATGTAACAATTTTAAAGTCGATACCTTAAATTTGTAACACGCCTAAGAAATTTTGTTTGTGTACTACTTTTACCAAACAGCAAACACGTAATTGTGGATATCTCAATGTCGGAAATTACTGGATGTCGTGGGTTGGTGAGTTGATTAAAGCCCTTGTTCAGTAGTGGGAAACATTTAAACCGGTTTTGCTATAATAATAAGTGTAGAAATATGACGTAACTATTATGTACGTTGAGTTTTTTTCACTATAATCAGTGTTGTCGCTAAATAATTATGTCGTTTATGTTAATTACCTGCCAGAATGGAATTCTGTGATAACAGCTTTATTCCTATTTTGATGTCAATTTATTGTTCATCTCATAATCATGTTCATTTAAGAAAGTTATGAAATTAACGTATAAATATTATAATAAGGTTTACTTTAATATCTTACTACATTAGATACATTGTTGTAAATGATTCAAATTCTGTTTTATAGCGGAATTTATAGTAGCACATATTTGGTGGGTGACAGAGTACGATAATAGTGTTTTATTTTTTGAACTGACGGCTGAACGACTCTTTAGAAATAATTGGGCGTGAGAGACTTTAGGTACACCCAGATCGACAATCGTATTTGATTGGATAGTACCACTATATATCTACAGCAGTATTTAAAACAGTTTTACGTTAAGACATGACACGTTCTTGGATCAGCCCACGTGGAACCAGAAACGAAAGGGCGATAGAAATTTGTACCTGACTTTGTCCCGAATATCACGCGCAAGGAGGTAAGTCCGTTTTTTAATGGAGGGTTCCGATCGAACGGTCGACTTGAGCGGTTGTCCGTTTTGCTGCGGAAAATAAATTTAAAAATAAATCACTGAAGAATTAAAGAAATACGTAAATAAATAGATAAACAAAAGAGTAAATAAATAAATATACCAAGAAATAGATAAAGCAATAAATAAATACAAGGAAAGGTCTCACTCAGTTCCAAGAAAAAGAACGCAGGTGCAGCGCACCTGTGAAGCGCAGGTGTGCCGGATCGAAACAAACAATAACTGACGTCACTAAATCACGAGTATTAAAATCTAACTTAGCGCGCGCAGCAAAACGGACAACCGCTCAAGTCGACGGTTCGATCGGAACCAAAGGAGCAAACCTTTAAAATAAATGTATCAATTACTCTTCTGTTAATTTTATTTAATACCTACAGCTTGAACTATGTCTGCTCTTCATATACAGAGGACCTATAACATTACAAAATTATGTTTTTCTTTTATAAAATAGAATATGAAAATCGTAAGTAAAATCCACAAAACTATGTGCCGCAATACTCTGTACAACATATAAATAGGGATTTTTTTGTAATTATCTACTGTAAACGATACTCATAAAGAAATCACATGTAAAGCAAGTATTGTAGAAATTACAAATCGAGTTCGTGTACACAGTGAACTGTATTAAACTTAGATAAAAGCAATTTGAGATGTGGTAGTGTATACAATTATTGATTCAAATGAAAAAACATTTTTTATAACATAAAATAACTCATGAACACAAAATAATTAATATCAAAAGTATTATTTATTACAGAATGGATAATTTGTAACAATAGTGATGAGTTTTTGGCGGGAATTGGAATATCATGTAGTGGATTTTATATTTTACTAGCGACCCGCCCCAGCTTCGCATGGGTGCAATGTAGATACTAATATGGGGCAGTGTGGAGTGATTAATTATTTAATATATACAATTCCGTAGTATATTAATTTCTTTTATATCGTAATGTTTAGCAAGCGTTTGCGATTTGCGCACAAAAATATGTTTGTTACAATATCACATTCCAAATTTTTGAATTTGTCGGGGTTCTGTACTATGGATATGCATGTATAAAATCCTTCCTCTTAAATCACTCTATCTATTGCTGAAAACTGTTTTTTTTTTCTCGAACTGACTACGCTATTGACCTAGCAAGGTCTTACCAGCTTCACTGGAGTCGAACAAAAACGTTTCTTATGAACGCTGCCTTAACGATGAGAGATATACTCGTATGATTGAGTTGTAGAGCTTGATAATGCCTACAAAAAAGTCAACGACATGCTGTCTAATTTCAAAGTATTTTTGTATGAAGGCGGGACAACATCGGTTCAAAATATTAAAATTAACAATATTTTTTGTAACGTAACAAATATTTAATAAACATACTGTATTAAATAATACTTAATGGTTGTAAAGAGCAACCGCATAAAGTCGTAAGAGACATATAAACCGCACCCGACCGCACCCCAAACTCTTTAACATAACAATGGGCCAATTTACTCCGCGGCTAAAATTCATATGAATTCGCAACACGAACACTCAGCTATAATCGCATACTTTCTGATTTATCGTTTACATATTAATCGTAACAGCTGTAGATTTTATTCGTATTTTTAATACCGCTAAACAATTTTTATTATTATCTATATATTAATACGTGAAGCCTAATCTTTGGGTCCGATCGAACCGTCGACTTGAGCGGTTGTCCGTTTTGCTGCGCGCGCTAAGTTCGATTTTAATACTCGTGATTTAGTGACGTCAGTTATTGTTTGTTTCGATCCGGCACACCTGCGCTGCACCTGCGTACTTTTTCTTGGAACTGAGTGAGACCATTCCTTGTATTTATTTATTGCTTTATCTATTTCTTGGTATATTTATTTATTTACTCTTTTGTTTATCTATTTATTTACGTATTTCTTTAATTCTTCAGTGATTTATTTTTAAATTTATTTTCTATTCCGCTACTAGGTGCCGTCACGGCAATCCATAGATTTCCAGCCATCGCGGCTACACTACAACGGCTCGCGCGCGCAGCTTTTAAAAAATAAATAACTCAAATAAGATAGAGTAAATCGCGTATTTACGTCTATCTTCCCCTAAAATAACCGTTCAATAATAATAATAATTTTTGTTATGTCTATTTTTAGACTTCGGTGCCGTCACCGTTAGTAAATTTAAATTCAATCTTATAAAATGCGTGTTGCGCCCACGCTTTTGTAATCGATCCCTATTAGCTCCCGCACACTTCGCGGTTCTCAATAATATCTCGAGCCTAGGTCGTCCCCGCGCGGAGCCCTCTTGATATTATTTTCGCGATACAGTGACTCACCTACATCACTTGAACAGACATATGAGATCATCTCTCTCACACACGTGCACATATATACACATGGTGGGAGGGTTTTGTTTTTTTTTCCCTCATCGAACTGAATCGAATAGTTTAAGTTCGTTTCAATCCGATATACACGTATTCATTTGTGAATCATGCAATTTCGATTGTATGGTTCACAAATGTATATATGTATGAATAGCTTAGAATAGTTAGCTAGGACAGACGTGTCTTTTTCCAGGAAACAGCCCAAGCCGAGGTGTGCGTGCACCCTTGTGTATGTTACCCAAAACCAAAATCGGCTGAGTGCCCTAAGCGCTCGGCCTTAGTAGTCCGGTGAAGCTGTAAAGACCTTGCCAGGTCAATAGCATAGTCAGTTCGAAAAAAAAAAATCCGTTTTTTAATTGCCATGTTTCGAAATCAGCCAGTGTATATCCATCAATCAGGAAGTTTCAAAATCAACATTAGCCACCGATTAATGCCGATGTTCACCATTGTTTTTAGATTACTCTGTGTTTATCATCAAGTGTACTGTCATTGCTTTGTCATGATGAAGTAAAAATCAATTGAAAATTATTATTGATTATCATTATATATATTAATACGTTAAGCCTAATCTTTGTACCCCTTTTTAACGGAATTGGGCGAACGGATGAACGTGAAAGTTGGCATAGTTAAAGTTTATATGGAGGAGAAGTGCAGAAAGCTATTTATTTTGTATAAAATGCATTAGAAGTACATTAAATTAATTAAAATATCCATTACTCACACTACTGCTTCAATTTTACACAACATATATACACATGTAAATAAAAAAGACATTTTGACATCTGTCAATAAAGGACTTCAAAAAAGGTTGTGACTGTATGTATTATTTAGCTCTTACGTTCCAATTACCCTTTTTCATTCTACATTCAACAATGATATTATAACATACAACTATTACTATAATATTTATCCCTTTAAAAACTCAATGAACTATAGTCGAATGTCGACCACTGGACTAGTATATTTAAATAGTTATTCTGTTTCGACAAACACCAATTGGAAATACATAGATACAACACCGGTTGATTTTTCGCGCCGAACTACAGATATGTCAATAATGAATGGGGTTAAACTAAATCAGATACACTTAAAGTAAAATTCGACAATTTTTTGTGAGAGGTGCCTAATCAAAGTCCAATAGAGTCACTCGAAAGGCATAACAAGGAATCGATATACTAAAAAAAAAATAAGAACTCCTGCTTTTACTAATGAAAATAGCACCTTATTGAAGTCTTAGTTTATTTATCACAAATTACTAAAATATAATAAGAGATACAAAAGCGTTTTAGTAATCAGTCAATTAAACAACCTAGAAAATGCCTCTCTCCAAAAAAATATTTCAATCGTAGATTAGCATATTTTCTTAGACCAGGAAAATCAATTGTAGTCGTTAATTTTATGAATATCCAGATCCCGAGTTTGAGTAAGGTGTTTGTTGCCTTCGTCCTCAACCGATAGCCTCATCGATTCAGTTTATATTATTAGGTTCCTTGAACTAAGAGCATTGGCTCGATAATTCACTATTCTATCCATTCGACGGAAAAGACAAGAATATTATTTTGCTTTCAAACAATGTTAGTCTTGTGTCGTATTAATACGTCTTTAGTTTTTACACTGTAGATAATAAGCAGTAGGGATGTACATAATAAATATGATGGTTTACGTAAAGCAAATATAATATAAGAAGTCAATTTATCTCTGCCATCTAAAATTCCAAGCACGTTTTATAGAACTGGTCGTATATTTTTGGCATTTATAATATAGAGTTTATTAAACAATATCTCGGCAGTTTATTATTTTTTACAAAAACAGTTCGTTATTTCATAGTGGCGCTTATCTTAGTAATGTTCTAACGAAGACAAATAAACTTGGGTTTTATTTGCTCTCGCTGGTAAAATTTTTTAGTTTAGAATGTACGTTTAAACATCAGAACCGACTAATATAACTAAATTAATTAAAGTGATGAAATTGTGGTTTTTAAGTTTTAGGGGTGTATAAAAAATGGGAGGCGATGAAAAATAATGGATTTTCAAAAGGGGCGGTAAAAGAAATAAGTTTGATAATCACTGGTCTATAGTATGTTATACTGTGAACTACAAAAAATCAGTACCTCATTATGTATGTCGAATTTAGTAAATTAAACAACATAATAGAGAACGTACGTTTTATTATAAAAGTAGCTTCTGCCCGCGACTTCGTCCGCGTGGAATAGTTACTTTGGGCTAACGCTAACACGCAGCGTAAGCTCTCAAAAGGAAAAAAAACCTTTAAAAAATTTTTGTAACATTCTTCATTGGTGTTCCGCTCTTATTGGTCTTAGTTTCACGTTCATCCGTTCGCCAAATTCCGTTAAAAAGGGATACAAAGTTTAGGCTTCACGTATTAATATAATGATGTCGGATTATAGGGGGTAGCGGATTAGACAAGGGCCGGATTACCGGGAGTCCGATGTATTTCCAAAGAACTGTTCAGAATGCCTATCGATATTAATTGAAGCATTATTTATATTGAGGATCAGATAATTAAAAGTATGTAGTATCATAAGCATATCATTTCCCAATAAAACACTTAAAGTCAGCCTTCCATAACATATAATCAAACTTGAATAAAACGAACAACTGTTACAATAGATACTTACATGTTACTGTGCCTTCGATTCATTAAACCGATTACAATTCAGGTTTTGCGAAATGCACGAATGTTGACAGATCGCCTGCCAGTAACAGGTTGGCCGTAATGAATTCCGCAATTACAAGGAGTCCATTTATAAATGTACCAAATTCAATGTGCTGTCAATGTCAACTCTGTGCTATGAGGAATAAAGCTTCCTTTATCTTGTTCGCTTTATAAATTAGAAGTAGTGTTTAATTCACGATTCAATGATACGATAAGTCAGGGGATAAGAATTTAATAGGTAGACTAAGGCATTACTGGAGTGTTATGAAATATAATCAACCACAAGGCAACTGCGCAACTGTTAGAGATAATTTTTGTCAGACCAAGCTCTCTTCATATTTTGTATACGATATTATTTTTATTCTTTTGTTCTACCAGTTTCATTGTATTCTCTAAAACAATGTTTTAACTTGTTTTGAATGTATTGTGTATCATTACATAGTATAAAACAAAGTTCCCTACCGCGTCTGTTTGTCTGTCTGTTCGCCATAAACTCAAAAACTACCGAACGTATTGTCATGCGGTTTTCACCGGTGGATAGAGTGATTGATGAGGAACGTTTTAGTATATAATTTGTCAAGGATTTTTTCATAATTAGGGCGGGACAACGTCTGCCGGGTCCACTAGTAGTATATATTAGTGAATTACGAATGTAGAATTTAAGTACGATACTTGCTTATATTCAACCATCTTATAGTTTCTGCTTAAGATTTTGTGGATTGCTATCATTAAATACTATCTTCTGCCCGCGACTTCCTTCGACTTCTTACTTTGGGCTAACGCTAACATTAACTCCCGACTTCGTTTACGTAGAAGAGGGAAATATTTTTAAATAATACGTACGTCAACCCCGATTTTGAAACATTCTTCATCGATGCTCCCCTCCTATTGATCTGAGCGTGATGATATATATAGCCTATAACTTTCCTCGATAACTAACTTTCTAACACTGAAAGAATTCTAATTTCAAATCATATTAGTAGTTAATGAGATTAGCGCGTTCAAGTAAACAACTCTTTAGCTTTACAATACTAATATTGTAACAAGGGGAGCAATAGGGGGGACTATACTACTAATAGTATAGTTCTAATAAAATAGTTTTAGTAAATACAGATTCATCGTAGTTCTTCATAAAAAAGTACATGTACTAAATCAAATCTGACTATTTTATAAATTGACTTATATCTTTTTTTTATATAATATATTATAGGAGGCAAGGAAGTGACGGGTCACCTGATGGTAAGTGATCACCTGCGTTCAAAGACACGAGCAATACCAAGGGTGCCGCAAGTGTGTTGCCAGCCTGTGTTTGGGAGGATGGAAGGATTTGGGAGGGGAGAGAGAGGGAAAGGAGCGATGGGCCTCCAGCGGTCTTACTGACCGAACGAAATGCAGGCGCTGATACTTCACGTCGGTGTTTCTGGTTTTTTTTTTCGAACTGACCACGCTATTGATCTAGCAAGGTCCTTAACAGGTTCATAGGACTACCGGTGTTTCTGTGGGTCGGGTAGTAGTACCACCTACAAATGACCTACCACCTTAACATGTGCGTTAAAGCTTATCATGTGAAGATATATAATGCTTATACGGCGTGCGATTTCATTAAAAGAAATATTTAATATTACAAAAGTTTCAACATACAAATTTAAAAGTGGTAACAATTCTTACACTGTATAAATTCAGTCACTCGCCGTAACGTAATAGGGCCTTAAGCATAAAATAGTAGAAACTTAATTCCTACGTAAATGTGGACTTGGCGTGTTAAAAATTTATAGCTCTGTGAGAATTGTAGGCGCTTAAATAATACCTTGGAAGCATATAATACGGCAGAATAACGTCTACACTTTTCTTATGGCTTCATGAATATCATTTTTACTTTAATAAGAAATCACATAGGTAATATATTATTATAATTGATATAGTATAACTATTTTTGGGGTGTAAGGGGTGTCGAATAACAACATAAGACTTGAGACACCCAAGTCAACCTCACCTGCACGTGGTTCACCCTGCTGAATAACGAACAAGGCAATGGCGAAAGCGTGGTGGTAGGGTTTTATAGCCTGACTGGGTCGCAACCACCATGCATATGGCGAGACAGCCCGTCATAGTGATTCGCTTCTGCGGGTCGCGTTTCGGGATCAGCCTGTGCATATCCAGCTTTTCGCAGGCCGGCATGACAGCGGTGACCGGCGATGGATAGTGTATCTCTCGGTGGTCGCCATTATTTTCGGATTGTACAGTGCTTACCATCAGGTATTAGTACAGTCACTTTGCCATGCTACAATAAAAAAAAAATATTTATATAGATATGTTACTTTATTGATGGATGCTAATAAATAGACCGATGGTGGTTCAGGTTATAGTTCTAGTGTATGGATCTCAAATTGGTCATTGTAAGTTCAAATTGTACAACATCGTAAATACATAACCGGTCTATAATCACTTTTAGGTATGTTTCTTCAGTTGCATATGATAGTCAGACCTAGCCTTTATTACCATGTTATCGTTATAATCACAGCAGGTGACTAGCACCGGTAGCCGACACTGCGGGACAAACATATTGGGCATGCCATTGTCATTATATCATTATCATTACATAGTATAAAACAAAGTCCCCTACGGTGTATGTTTGTTCGCGATAAACTCAAAAACTATTGCACGGGTTTTCATGCGGTTTTCACCAGTAGATAAAGTTATTCATGAAGTTTTGGTATATAATTTGTCAAGGATATTTTTTATAATCAGGGCGGGACAACATCTGCCGGGCCCGCTAGTCAATAATAATCAATTATATCAATAAACATATATTTTCGTTTAAGATTAATTAAATGCTGTATTTGTATTTGTATTATTGTATGCTGTATTAAATATGTGTTGTACGATACGAATATTAATTAAAAAATAAATTTATTTAGCTGAAGGTATATTTAGTCGCATGTAGTTTCCTATTTTATAAGCATTTTTACAAGGTATTAATAAAGTCTCCCAATTAAAAGAGGTGTGGATCTAAACTCTGCAGAACATGTTTGTATTAAAAATTAGTATCTAGTTAAGGTCGTGGACAAATAGTAAGAATACAAAGAAAAGAATAAAAATTAACGATACCTTTTGTATTGCGTTTTATGTAAATATATCATTTTTCAATAACATTTCAGTAATGTACATTTCAAAACAATAATTCTAGGAAAGACAAGCGAATAACCAAATAGATACTGGATGGTTGAACGTCAATCGTAATATATAGTCGTGTATTATAATCTTTGCTAAAATTTCAACCTAAATCCGTTTGACTACGGTTATAAATCGCGTAATGATCAGGACCGTGTTTATTATACCCTCGAACGTGACGTCATATGCAGAGCTCTTCCCACTGGAAGTTCCATCTGTACTTGGCAGATGGTAAAATAATTATACTAGAATAAGATGTGTAAACTTTTATCTTAAAATTATTATGTTTAAATTCACACAAATATAATAAAATGTAGCAGTAATTTATAAGAACATAAAACACATTTTTAACGTATGTTAGGTTTTTAAATACTGCTTTTGTATAAGTTACTTGCTATCTATATGTGTCTTCGATTGTCTTTATTATTCGTACGCCTGTGCCTAATAGCGAATTGTAAACAGTCACGCATATTTCAAATATAAATACAATTAAATTATAAAGATGACAAGTTTGAAAAATAATATATTCTAGTAAAAAAAACTCAAGGCAGTCATAAGGACTGCTGACAGAAATTAAAACTTAAAACAATGAAATAAATGTGTGCTCTTTTGAATTTTGAAATTAATTATAGTGTGAATGACAATATTTAAATTTTAGAATTTGTTTATTGAGAGCTTATATTATTAACATTAGTATAGTTTTCATATCTATTAGCATTTTTTTTTATAGTAGCACGGCAAAGTGACTGCATTGTGCCTGATGGTAAGCATAGTACAATCCAAAAACAATGGCGACCACGGAGTGACATACTATACATCGCCGATTACCGCTGTGATGCCGGCCTGCAAAAAGCTGGATATGCACAGGCTGATCTCGAAACGCGACCCGCAAAAGCGAATCACTATAACGGGCTTTTTCGCCATATACATGGTGGTTGCGACCCAGTCAGGCTGTAAAACCCTACCACCCCACTTTTGCCATTACCTCGTTCGTTATTCAGCAGGGTGCACCACGTGCAGGTGAGGTTGGCATGGATGTCTCAAGTGTTTGATGTTATTTGACACCCCTTACACCCCGAAAATAACAATAATTACCTATATACATTTTTTTAAATCTATTAATTCAATCATATGTATGATAAGGCTGCAAAATATCAATACTACATGACGCATGACGCGTACTTATAAATTTATCTCCAGCGAAAAATACTGCTCATCGCCCCTTATAAAATTTTCACTTAAAAAAAGAGAATTTCAAGAGTGCTGTTAATATAACTTAATTTGATTTTTTATAGAAATAATAAATATATTTGCATACGTATAACTCAAGAGCTCGCTAGTATATTCGTATATTGTTATCAGTGAGTGTAGTAAGATTTTCATTATACATTAATCTTTATAAAAAACCCTAGATGACGTTTGGTTACAACCAATGAGATGTAAAACCAAAATTCGTATAATCAACATGTACCAAAAAAAAATTGAAACATAAATTCATTAATTGATTTCAATCATTTAATGGTACTAGTGGGCGCCCAGAGGTCGACATTCGACCATAGTTCATTGATTATTTTAATTTTAAAATTTAATTTTAAGTTTGAATTTTATTAGGGTTAATATCATTGTTGAATGTAGAATGAAAAAGGGTAATTGGAACATAAGAGTAAAATAATACATACAGTCGAGCATTGCAACCTCTTTCGCAACCTTTTTTGAAGTTCTTTATTGACGGATGTCAAATTGTCTTTTTTATTTACATGTGTGTATATGTTGTGTAAAATTGAAGCATTCGTGGGAGTAATGCATATTTTAATTAATTTAATGTACTTCTAATGCGTTTTATATAAAATAAATAGGTTTCTGCACTTCTCCTCCATATAAACTTTAACTATGCCAAATTTCACGTTCATCTGTTCGCGCAATTCCGTTAAAAAGGGATACAAAGTTTAGGCTTCACGTATTAATATAATGATAGTACTATTGGCATATAAGATGTTTTTAGTATAGCCATATTGCAGAAAAAATACAAAACAGTACTAAACATCTCATCCTTTTTTGTGATCAATATTTTGTGGGTTGCCTTGGTGATTGCTTTGCTTCAAGGAGTGGCCTTGACTCGGCTGTGAGATATTTATTAAACAGTATTAGAATTTATATTACAATTAATAATAAATACCAAAAAAAGCTTGTTAATTTGTTCCGTGTTCTCTCGTAAGCATTAACCGATCTATGTATTTTATAAAAGTTGGTTTACAACAAATCGCCCACACACTAATAATAAAAAAGAAAATTTACAACCAAAGATTTTAAAGGAGATTATTTATTTTAATTACAAGTATTAATAAGATAAAATGAATTAAACGTTAGCGGCGAATAGACGAATACAAAGAATGATACTCCTTACGTCCAACCTTTGCATGTTCGTATGACGTTATTGGCTTCCGAATGATTACATTAATGGATTCAACATTTTAACGATCTTTTAGCTCTTGAAATTGACTATAAAAGAGATACAGTTTAATTTACGAGCATTAAGATTGTTATTCTAACTAGCTAGTCTGGAATAACTCCCATGCGAATTGTGATCCGTTTTGTAATTATAGGTATTTAACCTCTTTTTATAGAACCTAGTAAGAAACTAAAATAAGTGTTATATCTATACTAATATATAAAGCTGAAGTGTTTGTTTGTTTGTTTGTTTGTTTGTTTGTTTGTTTGTTTGTTTGTTTGTTTGGTTGAACGCTATGATCTCAGGAACTACCAGTCCGATTTGGTTTGTTTGTTTGTTTGTTTGTTTGTTTGTTTGTTTGTTTGTTTGTTTGTTTGTTTGTTTGTTTGTTTGTTTGTTTGTTTGTTTGTTTGTTTGTTTGTTTGTTTGTTTGTTTGTTTGTTTGTTTGTTTGTTTGTTTGTTTGTTTGTTTGTTTGTTTGTTTGTTTGTTTGTTTGTTTGTTTGTTTGTTTGTTTGTTTGTTTGTTTGTTTGTTTGTTTGTTTGTTTGTTTGTTTGTTTGTTTGTTTGTTTGTTTGTTTGTTTGTTTGTTTGTTTGTTTGTTTGTTTGTTTGTTTGTTTGTTTGTTTGTTTGTTTGTTTGTTTGTTTGTTTGTTTGTTTGTTTGTTTGTTTGTTTGTTTGTTTGTTTGTTTGTTTGTTTGTTTGTTTGTTTGTTTGTTTGTTTGTTTGTTTGTTTGTTTGTTTGTTTGTTTGTTTGTTTGTTTGTTTGTTTGTTTGTTTGTTTGTTTGTTTGTTTGTTTGTTTGTTTGTTTGTTTGTTTGTTTGTTTGTTTGTTTGTTTGTTTGTTTGTTTGTTTGTTTGTTTGTTTGTTTGTTTGTTTGTTTGTTTGTTTGTTTGTTTGTTTGTTTGTTTGTTTGTTTGTTTGTTTGTTTGTTTGTTTGTTTGTTTGTTTGTTTGTTTGTTTGTTTGTTTGTTTGTTTGTTTGTTTGTTTGTTTGTTTGTTTGTTTGTTTGTTTGTTTGTTTGTTTGTTTGTTTGTTTGTTTGTTTGTTTGTTTGTTTGTTTGTTTGTTTGTTTGTTTGTTTGTTTGTTTGTTTGTTTGTTTGTTTGTTTGTTTGTTTGTTTGTTTGTTTGTTTGTTTGTTTGTTTGTTTGTTTGTTTGTTTGTTTGTTTGTTTGTTTGTTTGTTTGTTTGTTTGTTTGTTTGTTTGTTTGTTTGTTTGTTTGTTTGTTTGTTTGTTTGTTTGTTTGTTTGTTTGTTTGTTTGTTTGTTTGTTTGTTTGTTTGTTTGTTTGTTTGTTTGTTTGTTTGTTTGTTTGTTTGTTTGTTTGTTTGTTTGTTTGTTTGTTTGTTTGTTTGTTTGTTTGTTTGTTTGTTTGTTTGTTTGTTTGTTTGTTTGTTTGTTTGTTTGTTTGTTTGTTTGTTTGTTTGTTTGTTTGTTTGTTTGTTTGTTTGTTTGTTTGTTTGTTTGTTTGTTTGTTTGTTTGTTTGTTTGTTTGTTTGTTTGTTTGTTTGTTTGTTTGTTTGTTTGTTTGTTTGTTTGTTTGTTTGTTTGTTTGTTTGTTTGTTTGTTTGTTTGTTTGTTTGTTTGTTTGTTTGTTTGTTTGTTTGTTTGTTTGTTTGTTTGTTTGTTTGTTTGTTTGTTTGTTTGTTTGTTTGTTTGTTTGTTTGTTTGTTTGTTTGTTTGTTTGTTTGTTTGTTTGTTTGTTTGTTTGTTTGTTTGTTTGTTTGTTTGTTTGTTTGTTTGTTTGTTTGTTTGTTTGTTTGTTTGTTTGTTTGTTTGTTTGTTTGTTTGTTTGTTTGTTTGTTTGTTTGTTTGTTTGTTTGTTTGTTTGTTTGTTTGTTTGTTTGTTATATACTATTTGTATTCATATATCTAATGTACACGTTACATGTTACAGTTGGCGTGATTGTCGTAGTTACAAATGTTTTTGAAAAAACTTTTCTGTAATGTACACACCCACTCACAATTTTCCATTTCTTTAATACATTTTTTAAAAAGCGCTCGCGGAGCCGCGGGTAACAGCTAGTATATATATATATATATATATATATGCAAATGCAATAATGTAACGTCGACTATAATCATCATTATATATTAATACGTGAAGCCTAAACTTTGTATCCCTTTTTAACGGAATTGGGCGAACGGATGAACGTGAAATTTGGCATAGTTAAAGTTTATATGGAGGAGAAGTGCAGAAAGATATTTATTTTATATAATATGCATTAGAAGTACATTAAATTAATTAAAATATGCATTGCTCACACTAATGCTTCAATTTTACACAACATATACACACATGTAAATAAAAAAGACATTTTGACATCTGTCAATAAAGGACTTCAAAAAAGGTTGTGAAGGAGGTTGCTATGTATTATTTTACTCTTACGTTCCAATTACCCTTTTTCATTCTACATTCAACAATGATTTTATAACATACAACTATTATTATAATAACTGAGTAACCATGATAAAAACCTTTGATTATAGAAGTAAGTTGACAAAAGAACCCTAATAAAGTTCAAACTTTAAAAAATCAATGAACTATGGTCGAATGTCGACCACTGGGCGCCCACTAGTATATATAATAATATGAATATATCGTAAGACCAAATGAAAGAAAAGATAATAGTAAAAGAATGTAAATAATTGTAAGAATTGCAAATAATCGTAAGAACTGAAATAACAAACATTACGCAATATATACAAATAATAATACATAGGACAATTACATGAACTAAGTAAAGAAACAGGGAGAGAAAGAACCAGAACACTAAACAAATACTCGGATCTATGTCTGACGTCAAGAGGCGACTAAAAAACCACTTTTTATAAAAACCCATATAACAGTAATGTGTTGGTAAACATTTTAAACGCTTAAAATCCTTATGCCTTACGATCCATGCAATTTAAATAATTTTAAAACTGAAGTTGTAAATCACCACATCACTCTATATCCAACTTTATGATGCCACACTAAAGCTCCAGTTAAATAAATAACCGCAAAATTCAATTCAACACACCGTTATAAAATAAGCTCGAGGCAACAAAGTCAAATCGTTTCACGCGGTTAACCGCACCGCTTTCTGTCAGGTAAACCATGGATTTGAAAGTTTACGTTTAGATTCCTATGAAACCGTATCGTCTAATATCCAAACAACAGAATAATGTAAGAAAAATTCAAGCAATAGTTGTCCAACGGTTGCTCAACTTTGGTAGTAACTTTGATGCCTTTCGACGGTGTGAATCGCATCATCGAATGCAGATTTACGATTGTAATGTATAGCTGAGAGATATATATGTATGAGAGATAACAATTGATACAGCTGTCTTTAGGATGATAATTTTGGCAGCTCACGCTTATCAAATATCCTACTTCATTTAATCAAATGTAGTACAACATATGTCGTACTTCATTGATGGGAAATGTCCACTTATTGTAATTCGACTTTTAATATTTCAGAAAATTTAAAACTACTAAAATAAAAAAGTGCGTGCGTACAAAGTACACATGTCAAAAGTGAAACTTCTTTGGCTAACTAATTTATAAGTCTTGTTTATATTTATACAAATCTAAAACTTTAGATTTCCGAGACTTGAAAAATAGATGAAAAATCTGCATTTACTGCAAATGACGTCACTTCCGTTGCATACCTGCGTGACGTTACATCTGTAAAAATTTTACCCTCATGCGCCTAAAAAAGTTTCACTTCAATAATTATGTTAATCGTAATTTATTGATTAAAAAGTATATGGCTTTGTATTAAAAACAGACACGTATTCAATATTTAAACCGAATATTATTAATGATTGAGGTTTTAATTATACATTTGATGTTATTATTTCTTGGTTTTTTGCACTACCTACAGTTATCTATCAGTTGGAAGAAAATACCTTGTGACATTAAGCTACCAATTACACGTACTAAAAGTGCAATAAATTATTAATTTATTCATAAGTAACAGAAAACCAAACTGAGACATTACTGAGATTGAGACAAGCCAAATCCATGTAAATTGTAATTCAGAATAATCCTAATAAGCAATCAAGTAATTTCAAAATTATCTACATTCTTGGTTGTAATGTATTAGGACATTAAATCAATAAAATAATCAATTATATATTATTAAAAGCGTGTGATAATCATAGTCTGACATTAAATCTGGAAATGTATTTTGTACGTATGTATATTTAATTCAATAGAAAAAATGGTTTATTATGTTCCATATATAGCATATTGTGTGAACAATTGTCGATTCCAAGTATTATTAGAATAACAATTGATAATCGAAAAAACAGGTGCGTGTCCGATTCACACACGATAGAAGTGAAACTTCAGTAAATCGACAAAAGAATGAGATGAATATATATAACAAGGGTAGGATAATTACAAAGTTTATTTGTTTAAAAACGAAAGTATTTTGATTAATTTTAAAAAAATATTTTCATTCAATAAAATAGTAAACTTACGATGAATTTTCTTTACGTTTTAAAAAAATCTGTTCGAAAATAATAACCGCCATAATTTTGTAACCGACGAACGAAAATACGGCGAAAAGTTGTTACGTCACTTACCTGTCGTTTTTCCGTTGCATTCGGTTTGAAATCACAACGATTCAAAAGAAGTTTCACTTCAACAATTTATTTTACGGTTACACAACCCCATCCCTATTCAAAGCTGTCAAAATTATCATTCTAAATTTGACAAAAAATAGGGTATTTTATTGGTTAGCTTCGACTTACCAATCTATGGCCTATCTATCTATCAAGTTTCTACACTCATACTGAAATATCTGTCTCAGTGTTCAGCAATTCCGAAATATACTCTTACCTTCTTCGGCCACATTATCGTTCGACGGAAACCGTAGTGAACCGATAATCTATATAATTAAAAATAAACATTGATGTGACTGGTGTATTACCAATTAAAACGGTTCAGTTCAATACAATATCTAAAGTCGTTTGCTTCGCTTTTATGTTTTCATTCAATCACCTCTGTAGGTTTTTGTAAGCTCGGCCTGTCGCTCTCTGACAAAAAGTTACTTTAAATTATTGCCGCGATATACGTTCCCGTGCGCGTCTTGAAAACGTCCCCCGGCTATCCCTAATACCCGACGAAACCAATTTGAATTCAATTTAGCTTTTTTTGGGCAAGCTTTTGTTGGCTCTCAGTTCTGTTTACCTTATTCGATTTCTGTAATTTCATTCATAACAAACTGGATTTGGGGTTCCAAAAGCCCATCGGGTTTGACAGGGGCGTTTGAAATAATATTCTCTTTGATAAGAACCGGTTTGGTGCGGCATAAGTGGTGGGGTCCTTGCTATCAAGCCCATAGATTTCGAACGGGATTTGTCAGAGTGAAGTGACAAAAACTAATTATTTCCTCAATGAGTCGGTAAGGGTACGTGGATTGTGATAAAATCGTTGACATATCAGTTTCTATATTAATTAGATTAGCATAATAACGATAGTAATATATTATTTGAATGGTATATTTGCATTTAACGCATTCTAATCAAATTTAAAATTATCAGTTATTGCGGTAAACTAGCATTGAGAGACTTGTTCCTCTTACGACATAACATTCAAGTTTTCATTTAGTGCCGTTATACCACAATAAATAGTGTGGGTAGAATATAGTTTCTTACTATTTTACTTTTTAATTATAATATGCTATTTTCTACTTTATTTTATCAACTATCAGTTTAAAATGCAAGTAATTTATACCTACACTTATTTTATAGAATAGCAATAAAGTTGTTATCTTCGTGCCTTTATTCCATAGTCGATGGTATTAGCACAACATGTTTTCATACTACTTTCTACTCTCAAATATCAGCTCGGTAAGGAGACCTTCTATGTTCATATAATTATTCACACTATTCATCCACACTCCTACATTCGTCCACTTTCATTATAGGATCTTTGTCCCTTCTTACTTAGTCTTCACTTATCTATATGTCACAGTATAACATTTACATATTTATTACTAGAACTTTAATAATACTAAGATCGACCGACTACACTAATTTTAGTGATCTTAGCATGTAATGTATTTGGGCGTTCTCCATATAATATGTAAAAAAAATCTTACTAATTTTATAATGTAAACATACACTAATTTCAATGGAACACATTTATAGTGAGTCATTTTTATGATATTAAAGGCAATATTAATAGCTATTTATCTATAGCGAGTTTAACATGAACGGAAATATCGCAGGAAGTGTTGACAATCTTAGCAACTGAATGTAGACACTAAGCTAAATCTCATAAGAAAAAGTATTGTGCCGACACTACTTAGGTGGGATTAAGACAAAAAACGTAGTAGGTACATCTGATGCTATTTTATTATTTATAATATTGTGCATTTATACATGAAAATATTTTGCAGAATCATTATATAAAGTAGTAGCCTCTGCCCGCGACTTCGTTCGCGTGGAATTAGTTATTTTGGGCTCACACGCAGCGGAAGCTCTCAAAAGGAAAAAATACCCCGATTTTGAAACATTCTTCATTGGTGCTCCGCTCTTATTGGTTTTAGCGTGATGATATATAGCTTATAACCTTTCTCGATAAATGAGCTATATAACACTGACAGAATTTTTCAAATGGGATCAGTAGTTCCTGAGATTACCCCCTACAATGTCACAAACTCACAAACTTTACCTCATTATAATATTACTATTATTGGTATAGATTTAGATATAATATTAGAAAAGCATTTACATACCTACTCTAGAAAATCTTTTATAGGTAATATTTTAGTCAATTTGTTCCAACTATATTAGAACAGCGTCCTGCTGCGAGAATGGGACAAGACAAACAATAACAGGCACCCTACGGACGCTTATTGTCTCACAACGGCACCGATTATATCTCATCTCAGTGTTAATAGAGTATTGACAGGCCGCTATTTATGTATTAATTGAATGAAAACATGGTTTTGGATTTAGGTAAATATTATGTATATATTATAATTATACGTCTTAATTAGTAAATACTACCTACTTAAAATAAAATATCTATAAATTTATCATAACCTCCATATATATTCATATGTATGTATAGTTTTATGATTTATCATATTTCTTTAACACAAATTATTAAAAAAATATAAAAAAACATCGTAATATACTTTTGACAAATAAACATTAATAATACACATAATAAAAATACATACATACACACTAATGTGAAGAATTAAATGAATTAAAAAAAAACAACAATAAAGCCATTCAGACTTATGTTATAATACTAGCTGTTACTGGCAATTTCTTCTGCTACACACTGCATCTATGCACTTCTTTTATATTGGCGTGGTATACTCTTTCTTTCTTAAATAAAAGCAACGTATATTAAACCTTATAATATTTGTCAATGAACATCCCGTCAAATTATATCCAACCGATTCGGAGATTAGTCGAAACAAGCAAACAGAGAGACGAAAATTACATATTTTTTTTGTTATATATATACTTTCATATTCATTTAGTATAAAGCTGTTATTTTGGCATTGCAAAAAAAACCAAAAAACTTCGAATTTATTTATTTGTATAATGAATACCAAGAAATTATAACAATAATAACACAGTTGAACTATGCTTTTTATCACTAATTTTAACAAAATAAAATATCAATTTCATTACATTTATCTAAAACCGTTTTTAGTCATTTAAGTTAATTAATGAAATAATTGACTACAGTATTTATTTTATCAAAATTAAATTTGAACTCGAATATTTTCAGTTCAATATCACTACAATGAAAACCAATTTTGTTGAAATACGAGCTTATGATAAAAATATTAACATTTAATTATTGAAGCGTATACATAATAGACAAGTAAGATTTTGTTTAAAATAATTATTTTTTGTTCATCTAAACTGAATGAAGTACTTTCGTATTGTTGTAGTGTGTCCTAATCCTGGCTAGTATTATAAATGCGATTATCATTTTGTTTGTTTGTTACATACGCATTGTCAGAAATACAAAAAAGGACGTAAAATACCTTTCTTCAAGAAAAAAGTGCTATTCTCGACCGATAGCTCAAGTCTATATTATCGTAAGCGAAGCCGTGAGCAGAAGCTAGTTTATCATACATAAGTCTTAGGGTTAACATAGCCGGTAGCAGAATTTGCCCTCTACCTATTGTCCCTTTTATCACAGACCCATACTCCTAATGCTCATTATAGGGAAAGAATGCCGTGTTTGTAGTCCGATAAAATATTTTTTTATACCTGCCGGCTGCCCTTTGTCAGTTTTATAATACAAGTATTTATTGAAATGTCGGTACGGGTGACTCATATATACAAAATATATAGGCATGTTTTATTCAATTATTTATTAGTCATAGATTCTGATTTTATTATTTTAAAATCAAAAATATTTATTAACTTCACAACTATCGTCGGTTCGGAAAACAACCCAGTCTCGAGAATAACCGGCAAGTAAATCGATCTGATATATCTTTTTATCATATAAATTTTTACAAACACACATACAGTGTAAAGTCTTTATAACGAAAAAAAATCTATAATAAAAATTAATTACATATATCACGTACACACACGTGCACGCCTACACGCATACACGTTTGTTTTTTCCTTTTTCATAGAAATAAATAACAAGGAGTTCTACCCTTATTTTTTCCTATCTAAACTTGTATAGTTTAGAGAAATTTATCCAATTCAAATCAGCTATAGGAGTTATTGAGGTATGTATTCTTGATACACATATATGTTTCAATAACTCATATACGTATGACTAGGTAGCTTAGCTAAGCTCAGATAGGTCGCAATTTTTGCATATAATAGGCGACAGCCCGAGCTGAGGTGTGCCGCGCACCCCTGTGCTAGTCGCCCAAACAAAATCGGCTAAGTGCCTTCAGCGCTCGCCTCTGTAGTTTAGCTGTCCAGGTCAACAGCGTAATCAGTTCGAGAAAAATAATAATAATAATAGAAATTAATAATATTATAATAGAAATTACTTCAGTTTGTTTGGATTACCATAAAACCATTTATTTGTTCTCTTGCGTCCGTATAACGAAAACTCTTAATATCGAAAAAATAATGCTCGGTATTCTTGAAATTCGGCATAAAGAGCTTACACTGTAGTTACATGCATTTATGGCTGATGCACAGACAGGGGGTTATTTCCAGACGTCAATCTCAGTTATTTGTTATCAATAACCAATAGTACAAAAAAGTATTAGCAAAATAAAAGGTTCGTATATTGAGCCGGTAATAATACTTGTGAATTACAAAAAGATGGAAACCCTAATTAGTGATATATTATAAGTGCGGATTTGTGTTTGTTTGTTAGACGTTCACTCTTCAACCACTCGAGAGAACATTATGAGGTTTTGCACAGACGTTATCAGGGGTATAAAAAAATCATATAGGGTACATTTCGTCCAGAAAGAAGTACTATTATCGAAGGATAAGTCAAATCTATATTATATATAATATAGATATATATATCTATAAAGGGTGAATATATGAGAAAGCTTTTATTGTTTAACAGATTTTCCTTACGTCTTATTTACCATTAGCTGACCCGGCTACGCGTTGCTGTGGCTTAGGTATTATATCATTACATATTGATAAGAATTCATAATTGTTGTTGATAATATGACCAATAAACATCACTTCATGATTTTTTTTATATAAACTACTTTTTGTGACTTAGATATACAAGTTAGATATATGCTGTCACTGACTTTGTTGTAGGAATCATCATGCTCTAGAACTCAATCATATATCTCTCGTCGTTAAATTAGCGTTCGTTCCGTACCAAACGCTGCGCGTTGTAAAAGACGTCCGCGACATATTTTTACCGACCCTCCCGATGAAATAACGGCAGTGAACGATCAGTACCAGCCTGTCTCTCTAAACAGAGCGTGCTCACGCCCACACCCGCATAACCACAGATCACGCCGCCGTGGTCTGGGGGTTAATTTCGCTCCCGCACACCAGACTAGGCCCCAGCGGCAGCAGCTCAAGCCTAGGTCCGTTCCCTCGGCGTGGAGCCCTTGAGTACGCTGCTCGCGCGATACAGTGACACAAAATCTTACATGAGATAGTTGTCAAAGTAAAATCGGCTGAGTGCCTTAAGCGCTCGCCTTAGTAGTCCGGTGAAGCTGTTAAGACCTTGCTTGGTCAATAGCATAGTCAGTTCGAGAAAAAAAATAAAAAAATTAGCGTTCTTATGAAACGTTTTCATTCGACCGTTTTTTTTCCGACTTGCTTTGCAAATCCGACTACCAAAAAAAAGTCTTTCCATTTTTCGAGTCAATATATAGCCTATGACACTTACAAATAACGTGGCTTTCTATTGGTCATTTTCAAAATCAGTTTAGTAGATCCAGATAATACCCCTTACAACCTCACAAATCCACAAACTTTACCTCTTTATAATATTAGTATAGAAGTAAAGATAACGTTACGAACTTAGGTACCTATGTAATCAAAATAAACGATTACGTTTCACATCTATTAAAAGCAAACATTATAAATCAAATGGAAGTAATTGTGCTTTGTTTCGCCCCGGGTCAGTGTAATCAGCCTTTTAGTACTTTATTTTGTTCCGAAGCTCGACCATATTAAGTATTCATCGATGAGCGTACCTACACCTACGCAATAATTCATACGTAGACATTTATATTAAAAGTCATAAATTAATTTGTAAAACTTGATTACTACCTTACACTGCTTATTATGGCATTCCAAAATTGTCTATTTTAAGATTGGTTTAGAGTTTGATAATTGTTTTTTTTTCGATTTATTATCTCTTGTAGATATTATTTATGTATGACTGTTTTAATGCCATTTCATTGAAACATCAAATGCATTTTGTTAGAATGTTTTCAAAGGAAAGTCGTCATAAGTTTTTAGTGGACCTTAGAGTTTATGTATATAATGTTACTGTGATTGTTTTGATAAACTATTATATACTGCTTTATATTTTTGGATATAAATAATGACACCAGACTTTATGTTTGTGTAACTTTGACAATATACATAGCGCACACCGAAATAGGTGTTAGATTGCAGAATTTTTTCAACGTTACTTGATACTTATCGTTATATCTTGGTCAATCTAAACAATAAATTTATAAATTATAGTTACATAGAATAACACATAGTTATATAAGCTATAATTACCGTAAAATTTTATTAAATCCGTTTACTACTTTTTCCGTGAAAGAGTGATAAACTTCCTCATCTATATATATAATAAAAATTTAAACCCAACTTGTCTGTACTTTTTTGATTTTCGTATAGAAAACTGATGTCTAAGAATAAGTAATAGAATACATTTCAATCATTTTTTTAAATGTCTGTCTGTCTGTTTGTTTGGAAACGCATCACTGTTAAAGTGATGATAAATATCACGATAAAGCATATCTTCGAGGACCATTTAGTTTTTATTTCATTAAACTCGGTTCGATCTATCAAAAGTTATTGTAATTTAATGACGACGCAACTTAAGTAGGAGAGAAAAGTAGATAAGTAAATGGACTTAATACATTCCGATGACTTTATTAATCATTGTTTTTTATATAAGGTTCCACGCGGACGAAGTCACTCGCACAGCTAGTTTAAAATATTAATAGGATATAGAAAAGGTAGTTTTTATCTAATGATAATTTACTCCATAAATTTAAAGACACTTTGCCAATTAAGTTTTCGCATTGACGACACTGCATAAATTTAATCCCTGGACTATCCAAAACAATAATCGTGTTATTCCAAAACAGTTAAATACGTATTAAATACTTGGTTTAAAAAACGTTTCCTAATAAATGCACCGCGCTCGACGGAGGCAAGTTCGCGTTATCCTTTTTCACAAGTCTAACCTAACGTAACCAAAGAGTGACAAAAGAGCAAGATGGCGAACAATCAGCGACCGCAGTGCATTTATTACGAGACCTTTTTAAAGCCAGGGTTCAATACGTATTTAACTTTTTTTTGTAATAACACCGTAAATGTTTAAGTTCAATACAAATGAATGTAACCCTAACGATACACTAGTCAACTGTTACTGTGCAGCATAAGTTTATATAAAAAAACATATTTATTACAAAATTTGAACAATAACAAAGTAAGTAATATAGAATTAGTATTTAAAAAAATGGCTTGTTACTTAAAAACATGATACATCATTTTAAAATCGGGGTTTTTAAATAATCAGCGGAGAGGTTGATGATCAAATTAATAAATAATATTAATTTGAAAGGCTCTATATATTACTATCTAATAATCTTGTTCACACACGTATAAGTACATAATAACCTCATCTACATAGAACTGTCGAACACGGGGAAACTTTCTAATAGGTCTTAAGGTGTTATAGAGGCAGTCTCACATAGGACAGTTAATTAATTCTAAGGTAATCTTGCAAGTTGATCGACGTTATCCAAACTATCTACTACGGCATCTAGATCCGATACAGAGATTGTTAATGCTGTGTAACAAGTATAACAAGCGTATAACGAATAATGTCGCGGTTACACATATCGTATTTGATAGATTTAATCGGAGTTTAAAAGTGACACACTGGTTAATTTTTGTTTGACTGTCAATTCAGTACCTAATTCTAAAATGGAATTAAGGGTCCCTCCTTTTTACAATTTTTGAAATGTATTCTTCTTAAATGCTAAAAATGATGAATGCTTTTCTTAATACCGCTAACAAAACTTTTTTTTTCTCGAACTGACTATGCTATTGACCTGGCAAAGTCTTTACAGCTTCACCGGACTACTAAGGCGAGCGCTTAAGGCACTCAGCCGATTTGTCACAAAACTTATTGTTATGTAGTGTTATCGGAGATTAGTTTCTTATGATTAATCAATGTTTTAAGATAATTAAGTGAACAAGTGGTGGTAGAGTCACGCTGAAGCTATTATTGGTTTCAGCATGAATGGGTTGGCTCGCCCGTTGTAGTACCACCGTCCCATAGAAAACTGACGTGAAGTAACAGTGCTTGCATTGTTGCGTTTTGTTAGGTCAGTGAGAGCGCTGGAGGCCCACCTCCCCTCCGCTTCGCACTCCTCTCTCCCCTCCCTTCCCTTTCCCCAAACACAGGCTGGAAACGCACTTTCGACTCCCCTGGTGTTGTTAGTGTCTATTGACGGTGGTGATCTCTTAACATCAGGTGACCAACCTGTTCGTTTTCCTGCTATGACATAAAAAGAACTATTTGAGAAATAGAATTCATTAAAACGATATCAAGTAGTTTTATCAAAAGACAACATAAAAATGGTATTTTATATATTTTGTAATATTGAAAGTCACTTGAATCAAATTTGAAATATCAACATCTTATGATATTTCGTGAGTTTTCGGTAAAAAAGTAACATGATGAAAATGTCTAGTGTCCACCAGGCAATCTAAAACTCATAAGTAGAAAACAAATCTACAAGCGTATGTAAATATTTTCTTTCATCAGCAATAAAGATACAGTTTTATTCTATCTTACAATATTTTCAACTTTCATTTTCAATAATATCTTCACTTTATATGTAATGTTAGTTTATCCATAGTTGACAACGTGCTAATTAAATTGGTACAGTAATTAATAATTCCAATCTATTTCTCCTGAAATCCTTATGAACGGGGTTCAGAAACACCTGCAGCTAAGGGAGAAATGTTATAAGCTGATAAGAGGCAGTTACGTTACGGATCTAGTTACGGCCTACTAAATGCTTAGCACTAAGATAGTCAATATCGTTGACCCGAAGTGCTTTTGGGATATATTCTCTGCACCAATTAAGTGACCACTGACCAGCGTTGGATAATATCAATATCCTTATCCAGACTTTATATAATCTTGTAATCTATACAAAATAGTAAGTAGTATCTTATCATATTTTTGTAGAATTTTAGATTTTTATAAATCGTTACTAATATATAAAGCTGATCTATACTAATATATAAAACTGAAGAGTTTGTTTGTTTGGTTGAACGCTATGATCTCAGGAACTAACAGTCCGATTTGAGAAAATCCTTCGGTTTTAAATAACTCATTTATATATCATCTATATCATCATGCTAAGACCAATAGAAGCAGAGCACCAATGAAGAATGTTTCAAAATCGGGCACTTTTGAGAGATTTCGTTAGCATTAGTATTATATACGTTGTCATAGTAACGTGGTAAGTTCCTATCGCAAACATTTTCAAAGTTTATTTTGTTTTCCTATGCAAAAAGTTTATACTACTTTTATTTCCAATTTTTTATTTGTTCTCTATTACGTATTATAAAAATAAAGTTTGTGTATGTACAATTAAAATAACAACTTTTTGATGAATGGATATGGCTGCAAATGACCAAAAAAAAATTTTTCTTTATACTTTGTCTATATTTTTATATTTTGTCTGTCTGTTCGTTTGTTCCGGGTAATCTCCAAATTGGCTGGACCTATTTAAATGAGAATTTTACTTTTTACTGCCAGATAGCCGAAATTATAGCGGTTGACATATTCTATTTTATTTGTCCGCGGCTTCGTCCGCATGGCTATTTCCAAAATGGTTGGACCGATTTTCACAGGGTATTCACTGGTAGATAGCAGACCTCATAAAAAGTAATTTAGGTTTTTTATACGCCTTCCACCACAGTCGAATATCCGTAATGCTTGAATGAATTTTCCCGGGACTTTCACTGGCAGATAGCTCACCTTATAAGAAGTAACTTAGACTATTTTATTTTGTTATTCAAGACTTCGTCCGCAATATCCTACTATCTCCTAATTGGTTGGACCGACTTTCACGGGGCTTTTACGGGCAGATAACTAGCGGGCGCGGAAAACGTTGTCCCGCCCCGATAATAAAATGAAAACCTTGACAAATTATACCTAAACCTTCCCCATGAATTATCATTCTATCTACTGGTGAAAACAGCATGAAAATGGTAGTTTTTGACTTTATCGCGAACAGATAAGCTGACAGAGGACTTTTTTTAACCGACTTCGAAAAAGGAGGAGGTTACTATGTTCGGTTGTATGTATTTTTTTATGTATGTTAATCGATATTTTAGTTAATTGTGAACCGATTTTAATGATTCTTTTTTTATTTGAATTGGTACACTATGTAGTGATTAACTGCTACCTATGTATTCGTCCGTGTGAAATTGATCAAAAATATGTTACAACTGCGTGAGACGTGTGCCTTACTGACTCCAAGAATAAATATACATAATTGAAAGTCATATATTTGTATGTAATATGAATTATATCATCTTTTTGGTCAATTTGGCGGCCATATTGTTTTATTTACCACGTTTGCTTCTACATAACTCAGTTATTATAGCAACGTATAAGAATAACTTAAGTATATCGACAATAGGAGCATATTATATCTATATAATAAAAGATTTAAGATATATTGTTCGATAATGTATAATAGCTTATAATTTTCATTACTTTCTTATATAGTGTTAGCGAACACTGAGTTTGGTATATAGTAGGTTGAAGTTCCAGGTATGTGTGCTGATGATAAATCCCATCCCATTCGATATACTATTTCTATTCATATATCTAATGTACACGTTACATGTTACAGTTGACGTGCGGGTTTTTGAAAAAGCATCTCTGTAATGTACACACCCACTCACAATTTTACATTTCTTTAATATATTTTTAAAAGCGCGTGCGAAGCCGCGGGTAACTGCTAGTAAGTAATAAAATACATTTCAGTCATTTTTAGAGGTGTCTGCCTTTCTGTTTGTATGGACACGCATCACTGCTAAAGTACTGAGTTCAAAATAATAAACCATATCTTCGGGAGTAACTTAATCTTTGTTTCATTAAAATTGGTCCACTGTATCATAAGTTATTTTAATTTGAATGACGACTAGTACGAGAGAAAAGTCGATAAGTAAATGAACTTAATACATTCAGATGATTTTTTAATCACTGTTTTTTACACATGGTTTCACGCGGACAAAGTCACGGGCACAGCTAGTAATAAATAAAATATAATTATTTTAATTTTCTATATCTTGAATATACCTAATTATATTTAAAACTTTATATCTATCCACTTATGGTATATTATTGCCAATTACTCTTACAACTCAAACCGTGCCATCACACACAAATTCGAAGCAACCAAGTCCGTACATTTGGATCTACACGGTGGCGGTACTCCGTTAAGCCGAGGCTATCTAAATGTCACCTTATTTAACTTTAACACCAGGTTAATTGACCATAAATTAAGTGCTGTCTTAAAGGCTCGCCAACTCACCTTGTTCGTTACCTTCCACGACATTTAGATACGCGAGGTTAAATTTAAACAACAACACTTTGTCCTCTAATTACGTGCCCATTCTGTTGTTGCGTATTGTTGTTTTTTTTCCAACAGGTTTTTTGTTACTTTTAGAGGCAAAAACGATTATTCCAAGTTCAGATAGTAACTCGTTAAAACTTTTACTTTCTATTATGAAAGAGTTAAACCAGTTTTTTTTAAACTGAATGTATAGATGGTAACATTTTGTAACATGCATTATTAATATAATTGTATTAAAAATTAGGAAAGTTCTTTTATTTGTCTCTTCTACTGTACAGTTAAAGTCGTTTATGTCGAACAACCTTTTGGATACCTTGCAATATTTTTTGTAGTCTTAATTCAATGTTTTGAAAGCATTTCAATTACATAGTTATAGAAATACAACTAGCTGTGCCCTCGACTTCGTCTACGTGGAAGTTTATGTAAAAAACGGTGATTAATAGAGTCATCTTAATGTATTAAGTCCATTTACTTGTCTAATTTTCTCTCGTACTTACGCCGAGTCATTAAAACTACAATAACTTTTGCTAGAGTGGACCGATTTTAATGAAACAAGAATTAAGTTATAACTAAGTTCTCGGAGATATGCTTTATGATTTTCTTGGTGAGGGTTTATTGTGAACCCAGTACTTTAGTACCGATGCGTATTCATACAAACAAAGTAGGGGTGTAAGGGGTGTCGAATAACATCTAAGAGATGAGACACTCAAGCTAACCTCACCTGCGCGTGGTGCACCCTGCTGTATAACGAACGAGGCAATGGCGATAGCGGGGTGGTAGGGTTTTACAGCCTGACTGGGTCGCAACCACCATGTATATGGCGAAAAAGCCCGTCATAGTGATTTGCTTCTCTAGGTCGCGTTTCGGGATCAGCCTGTGCATATCCACAGCGGCGACCGGCGATGGATAGTGTGTCACTCGGTGGTCGCCATTGTTTTTGGATTGTACTGTGCTTACCACCAGGCACAGTGCAATCATTTTGCTGTGCTACAATAATTAAAAAAAACAAACAGACAGACATTTCTAAAAATGATTGAAATGTATAACTTATTCCTAGACACCTGAAACAATTTTTTTTCACAAAGATCGAAAAGTACAGTCATGCTAGATTAACATTCCGATTATATGTATAGATTATTAGTTATATATCTAACTACTACCACTCCATATTTTAGTCTAGAAACAGAATAATATGAAGCTGTAATTATTTCTACCATTACAAAAGTGAAGTCTACTATCATTGGAATTCTTGCAAACACAACTTGATAATGAAATAAAATCCTATTTAAGACAAAAGGAAAATTAAAAACTGATGTGTTAATAAATATATATTTATTATTATTTAATTAGAAGATGGAACAGTTGTATTTCGATACAAACCGATGACGGCTCACTTACAGTCTGTTTCAATATCGATGATGATCAACGCAGAATTCGAATCCTGCAATCAACCGGAGCTCACGGTCAGGAAACATTATAATGAAATCATGGCTTTGTGATAGCGATTTTTCTAATATCTGCCTGTCAGTCTACTATCATAGAGTTTAAAATATGTCACCAAACATTTATTTGGTTTTTTTTTCGAACTGACTACGCTATTTACCAAGCGAGGTCTTAACAGCTTCACCGGACTACTAAGGCGAGCGCTTAAGGCACCCAGCCGATTTTATTTTGACAACTAGCTCAAGGGTGCGCGGCACACCTCGGCTTTGGCTGTTGCCTGTTACATGCATTTATTTGGTATGTTCCGGCTGCTACACTAGCGAATTAGTCTGGGGCTATATTTCCGCACCGTCGCTTAACTTCAGTCGAGATGAATAAATTGCTAAAATTTACAAATCGTCGATCAAAGATTCTTTCTCTCATGCCCGGTTTCTGACGTACTTTAATTGTAGTTTATCTTTTCAATAGCGTTATCGGTTCGATAAGTTGTCATATTCCGTTTCTGAGCACAAAATCATACGATAAATGTCAGTAAAACTCGACGGGCCTTTTGACAGTTTATCCTACGGATAACTTTGTTGAATCAATAACTATTGGTAGGTTAACCGAGTGCGTCAGAAACCGGGCATAAGAGATTTAAAATATGTATAATTTGTCCATTATTGTTATTATCCCGTATTCATATGTATTGTATTTGACACAATTATCGGTTACTTATTCTATAAATCCTGTATTTCAATATAAATGTTCCACTGATATGTTACTGTTATATGAAAACGATTCATCAATTATACTAATAAAATTACCATGACACATTATCGTTATCAAAATTGACGTATCGATGCAAAAATTCAGTAAAGTCTTGACTTATTTAAAAGTTGGGGAGTACGAGTCACGATGACTCAGCAATTCTGAAACAGAGAAACCCCTATTTCGAATATAACTACTGCATATCGCCGGGAATTACTTTTACTAATGGAATCCGTTCTTCCGTTCTATACTAATTTTTGATGTCGGCCTGATCGATTCCTCAATCGTTTTTTTTTATGTCATAAGTGGCAAACGAATATGTGGGTCACCTGCTGTTAAGTGATCACCACCGTCCATGGACACTAACCACACCAGAGGAGTCGCAAGTGCGTTGCCATCTTTTGGAGGGAAGGGTTAGGTGAGGGAAGGGGAGAGGAGAGGGGAGGGGAGGTGGGCCTCCGGCGCTCTCATTGACCGAACGAAACGCAACAATGCAAGCACTGTCACTTCACGTTGGTTTTCTATGAGAGGGTGGTACTACCCCGGACGAGCCGACCCATTCATGCTGAAACCAATAATAGTTTCAGCGTGGCTCTACCATTATTATTTATTAGAATTAGATTTGAAGAATTAGAATTGATTAGAATTGATTAGAATTAGAATTGATTAGAATTGATTGTGAACATGACCACATGAAACATATAAAGATACGGATATCCTAAAAACAATAAATTGTATCAAAACAATAAAACATATTCTTTTGCGTATTGCTGAACTCAATTAGCGTTAGGCAGGTCACTTGGCCATATATAGTGATGGTATGTAAAGTAGGTTCCTGACGGAATAGTAGCCGATAGAAGACACGCGAAATATGGGAAGCTCAGAAGTAAGACGGGTGGACGACGTCACATGTCTTCTGGAAAAACCTGGACAAGACTAGCACATAGATAACAGTGGTGTAAGCGAAGATTTATGCTCTGTACTTGACAAAGAGATGTCCCTGATGATGACGATGAACTCATAACTCTATTCAATGCATAATATGAACATTATTTACCTTATAGGGAAAACGTATTACGCTTTTAAAACCATTATTAATAACATTATACAAATAATATAAATACATATAAACAGCAGGGATTCTAATAAAATTAATATAATTAAATAAATACAAGAGTGATAATATCAAAAGGGGTTCTAAATTATTTAGCTGTAAAACAATTCAGTAACAAAATTACGTCGATCGTTTACTTAAGGTTCGTCGATAAATATCTCGAGTCCGCTACTTTACGAACGAATATAATAAGTCACGTAGTATATTTTTGAAATTTAAATTACTTTGACGTTTACTATTTTCTTAATACGATAAATTTAACATTGTATTTAATCATTTGTTATGATGAAAGATTAATTTTCATTAGATATCCGTGATTCTTGTATCGTACGCCTCATTGGTAAGGATCCTCAACTCCTGGGTTCCTGGGTTGGGTAATTGGTCTTTTCATATTTCAAGCATCACTTAAGAGTGTGGAAAGTATATTAATTTTTTTTCTGACTTATTTATCTCATATTCATAATATAATATTGTGTTATAAAATATAGGTTACAACAATAGCATTGTTCCTAATAAGTTACAATAAGTTTGATTCAATTAATCTATTATAATTGGACTATATATTGTTTTTTTTTTTTTTTATGTCATAGGTGGCAAACGAACAGGTGGGTCACCTGCTGTTAAGTGATCACCACCATCCATGCACACTAACAACCCCAGAGGAGTCGTAAGTGCATTGCCATCTTTCGGAGGGAAGGGTTAGGGGAGGGAAAAGGAGAGGAGAGAGGAGACGGGAGGGGAGATGGGTCTCCGGCGCTCTCACTGACCGAACGAAACGCAACAATGCAAGCACTGTTACTTCACGTCGGTTTTCTATGAGAGGGTGGTACTACCCCGGGCGAGCCGACCCATTCATGCTGAAACCAATAATAGTTTCAGCGTGGCTCTACCACCATTAAAAATTGTAATATACTATACCTCTTTATTAACATAGTCTAAATTTACATCAAGTTAGTACCTATTATTAACAGTTAAGTTATTAATCTTATAATCAACTGTCATAATAGTCCTCGTTTCGCTTCAAATGCATTTTAAGTTCTCAATTTGACACTACACTAAGCAAAAATGTTTTATTTGATTCTCAAATGTTTTTAACAAATTTATTACCATTACATATGGTATTCACCAATTAATATGCTTTCAGTTTAACAACAAGCACAAATATATCGGTTTCTCTCCATTTCTCTTCCAATTTGCTACAAAACGCCTCGTTTTTGCCATAATCCGTCTTCACGGTACATTTAAAAAGGTTGTTATATCCTGCAAAATACGAAAAACTCGTGACAAAATAACATGATTTACGCTCGAAACAAAATCTCTTGTGAATTATGTTCTTTTAAGCGCGACAGCTGCTAACAATGCAGCTTTCTCTTTGTTTTTTTTTGGTAGATAATTTTCAACACAATAAATATATATTGTATGATAGAACTCTCTGGGAATTTAATATTTTTTTACACGTTATCAATGCGGTAAGGGTTATCGTGTGATAAAAACAAATTATTATGAACATCACGATCAATAAGCATCATTGAATGTGACATTATGCGTTCGTAATTGTTTTATTTCTGAACGCAGACATAATCGCGTTCACCATCAAGGGTCGCGTCGCGTCGGCGACATATCGCGCTTGACGTTCGAAATTCAAAACAATAATACGTTAACGTTCCTTTATTTTTTACTGATAAATTATTCATATCATAATCCGAGTGATGGGAGCGATCGCGAGACCGCGTTCCGTCGACTCATCCGACAAGTTTAATTTAATGCGTGCATTTATTATTGGTAATGGAATTAACTGAGCCCTATTATCATATGATTTGATGGACGCACTATCTTACGATCGCGCAACCGCCCACTGCACTTACAAAAACCGACCGGGTTCACAGGCAACGTGGTCATTACCGCTAATTATTGTTATCTTTATGGTAGCAATCGGTCCGTCGGTATCCATTTAGGAGATGATAAAACGCTACTTTATAACGCGAATTCTTTGTCATTTTTTGTCATCCGTATAAGGTTGAAAGGTTTTTTCAGTTACCATTTGGCGGTAATTTTTTATTGTAATAATAGCCCGAGGCCCGATTACTGGCTGTCCGATTGTACGTTGCTTTCATTACTCGTAGTGATACGGATATTCTCGCTTTTTTTAGTTAAAATTATAGAATGAATTATTTCAATTATAGTCGAATTAGGGTTTTTTGGTTGTACGTGTAGTTTTTTTTATTCTGAAAATTTCGAAACATAATGTTACTATATAAGAAGTATGGAACTTAATCTAAAAACTTGTTATGTTACGGTGTTTTACATTGCGTTTAATGTATACTACAGGAATTGTATAGTAATATAATTCTAGAATAATTATAACATCAAGTATAAAGGTAATTAGTAAGTAATATATGCTATTTTTCTACAAAATATTCTTTATTTCAAAGCTGTTATAAGACTGTAGAATAGTTTTCTTTTAATATTCTAAAATTTTACTATGCACGTACCAGAATCTCATACTTTAGTGAAGGTAAATGGAACAATGCTCAATTTGGCTGGCGTAACTAAAGAGCAGCTGCGTTGGACGTGACCGCCGCGGTTATACCAGGGTAGCAGGTTGAGGGGAAATTAAAAAAGAAAATTATATTTGAAGTTGAGAAGGTATAACGTACTCTATTAGCTCGAAACAGCTTTTGGAGTCACGTCTCGGAGATATAGTTTAAAAAGTTACGTGCGGTGAACTTGTAGCGCAAATGAGATTTTATGGAACTGTCCAAAGCGGTTTGCTTTATGATTTCTTTTTGAGTTTTTAAATGTTTTTAATATTAAATGTAACATAATATTTTCAGAAAATAAACTTATACATAAACGTTGAAAATAGAAATGTAGCTGTATTTATGTTTTACAGTTGAACATTATGAGATAAAGTTAATTTTCAAAAAAAAAGTATTAACCGACTTCAATATCAATCAAAAACCCATAAGGCACTAAAAAGCGGAAAATAAATAGTTTATCAAATTAACCAAATTAAATAAAACATATGAATATGTGTGCTACCTAGAGATGTATTGGAAGTCGGTGCCAAGCTTAGGTTAGCTCAGATAGATCGCGAATTGCATGTATCAGGCAACAGCCAAAGCCGAGGTGTGCCGTGAAACCTTGAGCTAGTTGTCAACATAAAATCGGCTGAGTGCCTTAAGCGCTCGCCTTAGTAGCCCGGTGAAGCTGTTAAGACCTTGCTGGGTCAATAGCGTAGTCAGTTCGAAAAAAAAAGGTAAGAAACTCGATCTGGTTTATCCCTTCACATATATCCCAACATAAACAATTATATTTCCAAACTAGCTGACCCGTGCGACTTCGTCTGCACCAAATCGGTTATTACCGGTTTCGATTGTACTTTTAAACGCGAAAAATCTAAATACTTCTCAAAACCCGATTGCAGCGATACCTACTGTTTCAAATTGTGAATCCCAACTATCCAGGGACTCACTCAAACATATACCCAGTTGGTATGTGAGAAATATTTTAAAATACGCTTTGAACCCGTTCGCAGCATCACCTACCAGGTCCAATTAAGATAACAAATAACCTACATATATTGCCGATAAATGTCTTCCCAGTACGTTGTCCCAGTAACTTCTGTCCCAATAAGCCTACAACCCGTTCGTAACATCATCTACCGGGTTCAATTAAAATAAAAACTAACCTACGTATATTGGCAGTAATGTAAAAAAAGCTTGAGAGGTCCATGGACCTCCAGTTGGAACGTAGTTCCTTTCCCTTTTTTGTAGGCGTTTACTATACGCTCAGTATAGTTTACATTATAAAATATCAAGTTGATAGAGTTAAATTGTAATTTAAACGTTAAAATATATTCATAAAATAAATAATGATAAATTAAACACTGAATGACATCATAACTATTTTCAACTTGTATTAAAACTTTTTCACACTACATTGTATTAAAGAAAAACATAAATATTAAAAAGATATGAGCAACATGTGTCATCTGTCACTTGCCTGTGACTATTTGTCTAAGAGCTAGGCAACGGTTTCGACAGCGAATTGGCTGCCGGTAAACCTTTACAGGCAAAAATATTGAACTTTATATAATTTTAGAATGTTTTGTTTTTCACTAACTTTTAAACGCTACTAAAACGTGAATTTATTATTGCCAGACATTTTTGATATTAACAATAATGTGCCCGATGCAATTTTTTGTAAATAAAGAAGTATGTTCAAACCATGTTAAGATATCTGTAATTTTATTGAAGTTATATTTCTTTTGGCGCGTTAGGGAAAAATGATGAGAGTAAATTTTTACGATGAACGCGCACACCGTAACAAAAAAATGATGAGAGTAAATTTTTACGTTGCGCGCACACACCGTCACGAAAAACCGACACCCTGAAGTTAGCTATAGTCAACATTTTGTTTCTTTGTATTTGTTGTTTGTATTTCTTTATATTAAAACTTTCATTGTATTAAATACCTTTTTTTTATTGTTAGTGTCGTTTTTTCTACAAACGTAGAATAAGGCGCAAGATAAAATTTTTGAAAAGATTTTTACTTGTTACGCCAAAGAAGTATAACTTCTAATGCGTGTACATAAGTACACACACACACTTTTTTTTAATATTATTTTATTTCAACATAAAAAAGGGTAAATTAAAAATATAATGTATTTTTTTATGTCATAGGAGGCAAACGGACAGGTTTTAACACCTAACACTTGGTGTTAAGTAATAACTACCGTCCATAGACACTGGCAACACCAGGAGAGTCGTAAGTGCCTTGCCAACCTGTGTTGGAGGGGGAGGAAGCGGAAGGGGAGAGGAGGAAGGGGAAGAGAGGTGGGCCTCTCCGGTGCTCTCACTAATCGAACGAAACGCACTAATGCAAGCATTGTTACTTCCCGTCGGCTTTTTGTTAGAGGGTGGTACTACCCCGGGCGAGCCGACCCATTCATCCTGAAACCAGTAATAGCTTCAGCGTGGCTCTACCCCCTACCAAAACCTATGTATAGAATAACTTAGTTATAACTCTAGCTTAGCGCAACACTGGCTGTATAATAAAGATAGCCATAATTGTGAAAGAGCCTGGTTAACAAAATGAAATATGTTCTTTGCAAGGGCAATAAAGGCAATAAAGAATATCACCAGGCATATTATTGTCAATAACAAAATTGTCTGGCAGTGAAAAATTCATGTTTTTAATAACGTATAAACGTTAAACTTATAAAAGTTACTGACAAAAAATGTTCCTTAAATTATTTATAAATCAAAATGTTGATCTGTAAAGGTGTAATTCGCATTAAAAAATACAACGTTAACCGGCTACCAGGTATCCTGAATCGTGTTTGGAAGGGCATAATATATCTTCATATTAAAGAACCAACTTTTCTCAAATTCTCGTTCTTCCAACGTTGCTGGCTCTTATACTAAGGTGTCGCAAAAAAGTCTAGTTACATTAACTAATTTCTTTTCTTTCGTTATCCTGGAGAACCCCTTGCGTTTTATGGGTCAAAAAGTATCCTAAATGTAACCTTGTAATGTACAGATTTGGCTTTGTTACAGTTTTATTATAGTATAGATAAATAAATAAATCTTGTCACCTTTGTTTAGCAAACATTTTTTTATACAATGAAATAAATGTAACAACATAAGTGACAGTTTCGTCTACATAAATGTTTCATACGTGGTCGATAATTACGTACAGAAATGTCATGTAGGCGTAGCTCAGTTGTAACGTACGGGGCTTTATATGTTTCGACGGAGCCGACGGTTCGAATCACGGTGGTCGTTTTTTTTTGGTATTTTTTTTTTGAAGTAGCATATGGAAATATAGCTTAATTTTTTAGCTAATCTGTCTGCTATATATAGCACAAAGAAAACTTACCAAAATTCGTCAAGAATATCATGAACTACATTTTTTTTACTTTCGTCCGTTATCCTGGAAAATCCCTTGCGTTTTATGAGATAAAAAGTATCCTAGATGTAACCTTGTAATATTGGTTATTACTGTGCCAAATTTCGTCTAAATTGGTTCAGTACTTTCAGAGTAATACGTGTTTAAAGGGACAGACAAACAGGCAGATCCTGGAGAATCCCTTGCGTTTTATAAGAAAAAAAATATCCTAAATGTAATCTCGTAACATTAGTTATCACTGTGCCAAGTTTCGTCAAGACAAACAACCCAGTCATCCAGATGAACCGGCAAGAAACTCGATTTGGGTTATCTTTTCATGACAGATATTTTTACAAACATAGATAGTCTATGTTCTGTTAGTATTCTGTTTTGGTGGATGCACAGAGAGGAGCGCCATTTCCAGACATCACCATCCTTCACATATTGACCCACCCTATAATAAATAAGCCTTTAGACATTAAGCCCGCTTGACATGGTGCTTGGTCTCACTATCCGGCAAATCGGTAATGTACTTCGGGACTTTGTTATTTATTTATTGAACACTTGAACTCACTATCCTGTAAATCGATAATTTCTTCAGTACTACTGCACTTTAGCGTATAGTAAACTTGTCACGGTGTATTACAAGAAAACAATATATTCTACACTTTACGTTACTTTACTAAAAAGATTTGAATGAATAGTTGAATAAGAGAAAAATCAAAGTTTTTATAGCGTAGGAGTAAGTGTGAAGTGATTAATTGCCGCCACTAGGAGCACATGCGACGGAACGTTATTTTGGAAAGAATGCGAGGAACGTGCTTCCAGACTGACCCCCGCTGCGTAACAAATACCCGTCGTGAGGAGACCGATGTTGGTCATTCGTTACGAGCCCTCATTTGAATTTGGCATTGCGTCTCAATTTCGTATTGTTCCAATTTATTGGTTCGGCTTTATTTGCGTACGGTTATACGGTGATTTATGGTATAACTTATGGTATTTTGTTCAGCTTATTTTAGATACAAATATAGACATTTGTTCTGGTTATAATTCTATGTAGTTTTTATAGTACGCATATTGGTGCTCAGGTTATGAAGGCTTTTTCAATTTTATCTTTATATTTTTTATTTTAGAAATTAAGTTATATAATTTGATATAGTTCATAAAATAATATAAAAAACTAGCTTTTGCAAGCGAACATTTTATTTGCATGTAATGTATCATGTGTCCTTTTCTCTACTCCTAACAATGAGTACACAAAATTGCACGATGATCTGTCCAGTAATAAAGACGAAAATTTAACAAACAAATAAACTTGCATTGCCATTTATAATATTATATAGTATGTATAAAGTAAATTTATATAATAAAACACAGAACTGAGAGATGATTATCATATGAATTGACCTTATGACCTCTCGCATCAATAGTGAAGTCACGCCACGCTACACCATCGGTGTTATTCCAAAAAAGTTAAATACGTATTGAATACTTGCTTTAAAAAGGTTTCGTATTAAATGCACCGCGCTCGCCCGAGGCAAGTTCGCGTTACCCTTTTTCGCAAGTCTAACCTATCGTAACCAAAGCGAGACAAAAAAGCAAGATGGCGAACATTAAGCGGCCGCGGTGCATTAATTACGAGACCTTTTTAATGCAAGTATTCAATACGTATTTAACTTTTTTGTAATAACACCACATGAGTCCTATTAAGTATTTTTTATACTAAGATAATTTCTAATGTTATAAATAATAATAACCGATCCAATGAACACGTACATAGATAATTTATTTTTATTCATCAATTCATTATTTAAGAAACGTATACCAGAAAATCATGACTGTTATATGAAAAGTTGAGTTTTACGTGAGATATGATTCCGCCTAAACTATTGTGTTCACGTTGAAGGAAGCAGGAAACCATTACCGCACCATGGGTGCGGAGTCACGACTTTTGGTTCTACATATGAGTACTTCATATCATTTATCTGTCAGATATATTTTTTAAACGTATTCCTTTGTAAGTTTTAAAGAAATGCCATTGGGCGTCTGTTTTTTACTCTTTATAGGTTTTAGTGCTTGACCACAATCTCATAAGATGTCTTAATGAAGTCTTGGTTCAGTTCCCAATATATTTGCCGGTGAGTGGAAAGAATTGTGATGTTTTTATGATTTTTGTGAACGTCTAGAATGATTACATCATTTTATTATTTAGTACATATTAGGTTAAATATATGTTGATTTATGTGTAAACATTTGATTTACGTACCATGGGTATAGCTGTAACACTATGTAAATAAATAAAAATAAATGTACTTCCTATGAGACGGTAAAATGAGTGTCACGAACGAAGTCGCGGGCACCAGATTGTTATAAACATTACGTGATAATATAAGAATACACTAAATTCGTACTCAAAATTATAACGTAGTAAAATTATTTTAAGAGTGAACACAAGGGAATTAGATCAAGGGAATCTTCTTAGGACCTGTTTGGAGGCAAGTTTTTATAACACTTTTTGTCATTTTTACTGCAAGGGGACTAGCGTTGTCTAATGTTAATTTGTAACAGAGACATTTGAAATAAACTCTGTCACCGTGTCACATGTTTTATATAAATCGTGGTCTTAACGACGTCGACACACTATAAAATTTATTTTTTAATAGCTCCACGGGGCTGGATCTGTATCGTTTTTAACACTTCCACGTATTTAGTACACATTTCCATACAGTTCATCGATATAATGACATTAAATTGTTGTTTATTGCATGTAGGTGGATTTTAATAATTAGGTATACAATTTTCAATCGTGATCGGCGGTTTAAATCACGTCGGAAATAACTCAATTTAAATTCTCCATGGTGATCGTAATTCGATTAAGTTTCTTAATTAAATTATATTCAATGACCGAGTTTATAGCTTTGAGAATGACATTCTGTTCGAGAGTGCGTTTGGTGCGAAGTGGTTTTTAATTATTAACCAACTTCGGCATGTGTTTTTTTGTTGCTTCTTTTTTAACGACGAATTTGGTTATATTAAATCGGCTGTTGTAGGAAAAAACGTCCATTAATATTGTGAAATAACATTATTTATATACTAGCTATACCCGCAGCTACGCACGCGTTTTAAAAATTGTATTAAAGAAATATAAAACTATGAGAACATATACAATTACAGAAATGCTTTTTTTCAAAAATAACTGTGAGTACGACACGCACGTCACCTACAGAAACATGTAACGTGTACATTAGATATATAAATACTATCAGTGTCTCAAACGGGGTTTACCATTAGCAACATATTTTGAACTTTAACCCACCATATAACTATCTCAGTGCTCACTTACACTGTATTAGGAACTAATGAAACAATGACCTAAAGATGTTAATATATGGATATAATATATTGTGGCATGAATGAAAAGCGACTTTGTTTTATGATATTCTTAGATGTATATAAAAAATTGATAATCTTTGGATACCTATATTTTTAAAAGTCTCGGTTGACCCCTAATAATGAAACAGCTCAGTCAGCACATGTAAGATTTTTTGTCAGAGAAGAGATTTTTATGCTATATTTATATTTTACTCTCATACTAGGTGATACTATGCAATTAACATATCGCTATAACATATTGCTGCAGCAAATTAACATATCTATCTTTACCTCCACACATGTGCATGCACAATTGCTTACACATGGAAGTGGAAGGGTTTTAATTTTTGTTTTTGCCTTATAGCACTGAAACAGTTTAGAAAAATTATCCAACACAAAAAGTTTGGGGTGTAAGGGGTGTCGAATAACATCATAAGACTTGAGACACCCACGCCAACCTCACCTGAACGTGGTGCACCGTGCTGAATAACGAACGAGGCAATGGCGATAGCGGGGTGGTAGGGTTTTACAGTCTGACTGGGTCGCAACCACCATGTATATAGCGAAAAAGCACGTCATAGTAATTAGCTTCTGCAGGTCGCGTTTCGGGATCAGCCTGTGCATATCCAGCTTTTCGCAGGCCGGCATGATAGTGGCGACCGGCGATGGATAGTGAGTCACTCGGTGGTCGCCATTGTTTTTGGACTGTACTGTGCTTACCATCAGGCATAGGGCAATCATTTTGCCGTGCTACAATAAAAAAAAAATACATATAAGAGTTGTTAAGGTATGTATGCTTGGTACACATATATGTTTCAATAACTCATGTAAGTATGAATATGTAGCTAAGCTTAGGTTAGCTCAGATAGGTCGCTAATTGCGTGAATCAGACAACAGCCCAAGCCAAGGTGTGCAGCGCATCCGTGAGCTAGTTGTCAAAATGAAATCGGTTGAGTGCCTTAAGCGCTCGCCTTAGTTGTCCGGTGAAGCCGTTACGACCTTGCTAGGGCAATAGAGTAGTCAGTTCGAAAAGAAAAATCTATCTTTCAACAGACCATGAAGGCAATTAGTATGTGTAGGTATTAAAATATACATAATATTTTCACGCGTAATAACCCATCGGGGTCTATATTATCCAACCGACCGCTTTTCAAATAATTAGTGTGAATATATTTAAACAACAAGAATATTTACACAACATCTATTTTGTTCAACAATTAGGCAACTATTTAAACAGTAACAAATAATAACCAACGCGTCAAAATATATAAAGCAAGGATATCTTCCTTAAACATGGATTACAAATTTATGCACTGAACAATGTAGTATAAACTGGCTGTGTCTGTAATATATATAATAGTGAGTTATAATAGCAAAGACAATAACCAGAAAGAGATAATAATCAATCTAAAATCTATCTCGTCGACAATAAAGAAACTTATAACGAGATTAAACAGTTTTCGAACTCAGTTCAGAACGAAAAAAAGAATTATCAATTTCTTAACGTATGACATTGTCAATACGCGGTGAACTGGCGTGGCATGGTGGTTCAATCCGTGCCTGCTATGAATTTAATATAATCAACAAAGCAAATGTAGAGTAATTAACTTAAAGTAACACCAAAGTTATAAGGTTCGTGATATGTAAATTATCGAATTATTTTTCTTACGTATTTTATTAACTGATATAAAATAATTCTTATAAAATCATATTGTGTAAATACCTATTATTAAACCTACATTTAGATATCTAGTGATTATTTCAAAAAGCTGCTGAAAAGAAAATTATACATCAACTAGCGGGCCCGGTGGACGTTGTCTTGTCTTTATAATTTAAAAAATCTAAAATTCAACTGCAGCACCTCCTCTCCGGTCCAAAATAATTCACCAAAATTTGTCCAGAGCTATTTAGTTGGAGTTCAGTCAAATACACACGATCAGAAGAGTTATATATATATCAAGATTTAATATCGCGAATGTTATAAATAGTACGTTAAAGTATCAAGAATGACTATCTCTAACAAGTTTTATGAAACATATTAATAAAATAAAACATACGTAAATATTTTTAACATATTTGCATAAATCGTATGTGTTGAGACAAACATAATAGGCGTGAAAAAAAATGAAATGACATCAGTATGACTGCGAGAGACATTGTTACAAAGGGGAATTTAATATAATCAACAAAGCAAATGTAGAGTAATTAACTTAAAGTAACACCAAAGTTATAAGGTTCGTGATATGTAAATTATCGAATTATTTTTCTTACGTATTTTATTAACTGATATAAAATAATTCTTATAAAATCATATTGTGTAAATACCTATTATTAAACCTACATTTAGATATCTAGTGATTATTTCAAAAAGCTGCTGAAAAGAAAATTATACATCAACTAGCGGGCCCGGTGGACGTTGTCTTGTCTTTATAATTTAAAAAATCTAAAATTCAACTGCAGCACCTCCTCTCCGGTCCAAAATAATTCACCAAAATTTGTCCAGAGCTATTTAGTTGGAGTTCAGTCAAATACACACGATCAGAAGAGTTATATATATATCAAGATTTAATATCGCGAATGTTATAAATAGTACGTTAAAGTATCAAGAATGACTATCTCTAACAAGTTTTATGAAACATATTAATAAAATAAAACATACGTAAATATTTTTAACATATTTGCATAAATCGTATGTGTTGAGACAAACATAATAGGCGTGAAAAAAAATGAAATGACATCAGTATGACTGCGAGAGACATTGTTACAAAGGGCCGGCCCCTAACATGTCGTTTATTGTCTGGATCTCGTTTTAAGAATTATCAAGTTGATCGAAATCAACAGGTCTCACGTTACAATAAGCATATCGGAGCGTACTTCCTGAATTTTACAATGGCCCATCAACAATGCGTCCATTACCTGCGTTACTGTAACCCTAATAATACAATTTTATGTCACACAATTTAAGCGACCTTTTACATGTGCAAGTAAAGCGTTTTATTTAAATAATTTTTATGTTTATTTTTTTCTATTTTAAAAACTTTCGCTTAATTCTGTTTGAGCTCTGAACAATATTATTAGGAAACTCTTTGCTCTCTTAATCTCATTGACCTAGCTAATGAAACTAGTTTATTCATAAAGATAATAATGATTATCGAAATAGAAAGTACCTCTGGTTGTTATGGTAAAGTTATTTTGTATTAATCACTGTTATTATCTTAAGCTTAACACGGTAAGTTAAATCATAACGAGTTTTGACATAGCTATCACTATTGAAATAGAAAAAAATTATATTAAAAAAAATCATTTTTAATTTCATATTATTATAAAAGCGTGTTTTTAAAGTTAAAGTTTTAAAGTTACAATAATAATATATAGAAAATACATCATTTTTCTGTAAATAAATACGTATTATACTGTTCTTATGTTTGCCAAGTCATAACCGCGGCAACAAATCAACAAGTATACAATCACCTTACGCATAACCCATGCTCCGTAACTACCACACTTCCGTGACCAATCGTGACGGATAGGGCTAATTTATCAAATCGTGCTTCAATTTTATAATAACTCGCAGGTTGCGTGTATGACTGAATATTCTATTACTAGCGCCTGAACGATTAATCTTTAAGGTACGTTATTAGTGTCTAAGCTGGATTAATGGCTGTTTGCTGTGTGATCGAGCGCCTTTTTTAATCCTGTAAAAAGTTATACCCACTTAATCACATTGTTTGTATAGTCGCCTTGGGAAACGGAACGTTTTGTTTCATCGGATCATTGTTTCTTAGTAAACATTTCAAATATGTATAATACTTCTTTCTTCTATTTGTATTTTACTATGATTATGCATTGTTTAAATTGGTATGATGTGAAATAATCAAATCCCTACTCATTATTTACCTTTTTTATACTCTTTAGGTTTTAGCGTTGGATTACATACACATGGTACTCCCATACCTGCGTGTATTTTATTTATTTGTATACCTGCGGCATGAAGTTTTGTCTATGATCACACTAAACGCCGATGTGGGAAGATATTATCGTCATGCGTTACGAACTATCGGGCTGCGTGACGATAGACGCAGCACGAGAACTGGGCTGGCGGTTTTTACACAAATGAAAGGAGTTTAGCGGACGCTAATGTCGAGTCATTGGAAAGACACAGGTGTGGCAACGTTTAATCTCGTATCGTTTAATGGGAATGTTTTTTGACGTTAATTTTAGCGTGACAAGTTGTCGAAGCTTTGTTTCGCAGATAAGGGAGTAGAATTACCTGATGTTAAATAACGATGTGGTCATCATCAGCCTATAAGATCAGGATCATAGGCCTCTTCCCAAAGGAAGGTATGCACATAATGATCCCCGCGCCAGCCCATTGGCGATTGGCGATTTCAAACTCTGAGAAATACACGGTTTTTTATTTTGCCACGTACCGTACTGCAACAAGAACATTTCTCATGTTCAAGTTTCCTTGCAATGTTTTCCTTCACCGTCAGCCGATAGTGTTACCAATTTAACATTAGTAAATGTACGCAAATTGTGAAAAATTCGTTGGTACAACGGGGTTCGAACATGCGGACATCAAATTAACATTCCATACTACTAGATTACCAGAACTAAATAACTCTAACTAAATAATAAATCACTCTAGTGCTGGATCTCAAATCGAGCAGCTGGAACATATCTATAGGTGCTAAGTGACAGATTTCCGCTTGTATTTAGTAGCTAGCCAGGTAAGCTTGGAAATATCCCTCCTACCACCATGTTATCCTACCACTAAGTTTTCCCTCACCTAGTGCCTCTAATTGTTCGCAGTACACAAACGACTGAGCTATTATCGCTTCATATTCATATTATGAAGCTGTTGTATATACATTATAGTTCGTAGAGTATCATTAATGAAGTATAAGTTATATTTAAACGCTATAAGTTACCACAGCCACCGTATCCACAGTAAACGCTTTGAAAAACTTATCTCAAAATTATCGGAATCAATTTAGATACCGCAGAGGCTAACGGAAATTGAAAATAGTAGCGTCAGACACGTTTCTGTAGTATCAAGTGGACTTGTAATCTTAGAAGATTACAGTAATGATATTAACCGGCGTAGATTATCACATACCGTCATGGATGCTGTATAGGTAGTTTATACAGTAAAGTAGAAAGACAAAAAACTCTTTAATGGTACAATTAATAGTTAGAAATTATGATTATATATAAACTTAAATAGTATACTGTGTTCACTTTCTGAGATCTAAGTATTAATAAATACACATGTTCTTAATTAATCAAGACAGTAACTTCGTGCTTATATAAATGCCTTAGAATTTAAAATTAATATAAATTTAAACTTACATTATATAGTCTTTAATTACATGTAATTTTTTATTAGGAGAATTATGCATAATTGCTTTTTTCAGACTATAAAAATGGACAAGCTTTCCAAATTAGTAAAGTATTCATTATTGATAGGCAGGCAAGCGTAATAATAATATATATGTTCATGACTATCCAGACGGTGGCCTTGGTTAACGGGACGCTTTTCTGGATAACTCAGCTACAAATATTGATAGTAATTTCATATACAATTTTACGACATTTCTTTGTCCAAGTACCCGAACGTACAATGTTCTGCAGTAATAAATAGCTAGCAAATAAAATTATTATCTCACATTTAGAATATTACTTATAAACTTTACGCGTTAATATAATAGGGCTATTATTTTTTACTTAATAAATCGAGCTATTTATAACTAGATGTTCAATATAAAAATTAAGATTATAACGCCAGGTAAATGTTTAATTACATAGTTTTTAATGTTATATCTCCTCACTACGCATTTATTATTTGACGTCTAGAAGCCTGCAATTGGAGAAAAACGCCCCGGGCTACCGACGTACCATCTATTAGATCTAATTACTATTATCTCTCCAGCTATACGGCTCACATTTATTTTCATTTTTCTTCTAGATAAAGTCACTTAAAAAGGGCAGGAGTCGTGTGACATGAGTAATGAGGACCTTGGTAATTTATGACTGTGAACCGCTTGACCTAGGTCGCTCAAGTGTTCGGAAAGTTTTATATAAAGTTCATATATTGTGTTTAAAATCAATTGAATAGCTACAAAATAAAGTTGCGTGTCAACATTTCTTATAATAATAGCTTGCTACTGCACATTGTAACCGGTTTGAAGTATTAATTTAAGTGATTTTTTGTTCATTGCGATATATAAAGCGATATCAAGATCTCACGAATGTATAATGACAACTATTGTTGATGGAACCTGTCTCTTAACGGGCGCCTTTGTTTTTAGACAACTTCTACAATCAGATACTCTGCAGTCAGTTTATTTTGATCTCATATTATACGAAAAACATGATTTAAAATTGTGTATTCCATACGAGTTTTCTATAAATGTGTCGAACTTAAAAAATATATACGTGTATTAAATTTCTTTACTTGTAAATTATACGTTTGGTCCATAACCATTCTAGCCTTGCTTCGCTTAATATATTAGTCATATCTTGACTTTAGAAAACTAAGCCGTTGTTATGCGGTTTAATTCAAAGCCACTCTCAATTACTAGCTATTGGTCAAAGAAGCGAGATACAAATTTGACGTTATTTTTTAAATTTATTACTTGCTAACGAATATGTCAATAAATTAAATTCCTAAATCCCGTCATATTATACGAAGCAGGTGTTCAAGGTCCGTTTTTCTTCGCTCCGTGTTATAATGGATACTTACCCTTTAATATGAAACCCGCGGCACAGCGTGCCCAGTTTGTTATATTCTTTTATATTATCCTTTTGCTTACATTAGTTCTTGTGATGATCATTGTATTAAAATTTGTTATTATAAGAACTCTAATCCATATTTATTTTTGTTTTACATGATATATTGTAACGTAATAGGAATGGAAAGAATTAATAATAAAAGAAATATGTAGTATGTATTACAAAGTTGCATAGCGCTTTATTTATTCTGCAAGCTTGTACTTAGGTTCCTTATTGCATTCCTCAGAATGTTCATTTAAGAATTATTTTGTTTAAAATTGACACAACAATATATAGAATTGTTTTTATAACATATCAGCTACAGTGTCAAATCCTTATTAATTTTAAAATGTCTGTCCATACATTTAAGTAACCTTAACCAAATTCTGAAATTAGTCGCTCGATATGATACTTCGTTAACATAGGCATTCACACATCTCCTCTTCACCATAACGCAGCCAATCCACCCTCACGTCGGGTTCTTCGCGTTAACGGCACGCTCGCACTGAATCTTCAAGTACTTTGTAACCCAATTATAGTATGGTAATTAAGCCACTCTTAGATATCGCAGCGCAATATTAGATAATATATACCCTTCTCCAATATGCAATCTATGAAAGCCAAAAAAAAACAAATGTGGTATTTCCAGAGGTTAATGTGTTCAAATAAATGAATAGTATGCAATTTCGTGTGTTATATCAATATAGAGATCTTGCAGATATCACTATTATAAAACATTCAATCCGTGATTTTTACGTAGCACTAATTTTATACATGTCATGTTTTTAAATTCATGTCTTAAAATGTTATTTCCGTTACCATATCCAAACCTTTGGAGAGTAGATACGTAAAATAATGAATTTTAATCCCACGCGCTTCAAACAAAGAGACCCTTGATTATTAAAAATAATGACAGCAGTCAGTTATATTGAAAATACACCGAATCCATTCGTAAAACATATTAACAACAGAAAATATTAATTCTCAAGATAATGGTCTCCGTTTATGTGTTTCAATAAGAAATAATAATATTAAAGACACCGCATTATCATAAAACACCAAAATGTAATCCGTTACGTCTGTTTGTTCCAACCGGTCGCGGTTGTGTTTTGATAATTAAAACAAGTCGATGATATTTGCTCATGCATAAAATAAACATAAATATTGCTCATTAGCTAACATTTATCTCGTTAGTTATAGGAGACATTTTTATTGTTGGGTCCAGTAGATTGTTAAGACTATGTTTTTTTATTGCTTCTTATATAACTTTATGATATTACGACCCGAACTAGCGAGGTTTTGGAAAGGTACAGAATCTTTTGGGGAAATGACGCCATTGTCTCAAGTACACGCCACGTGGTATAGTATTAATAAGATTTACCGCCGATACAAGAGTTCGCGAGTGCAATTTCCGTGTCCGGTGAAGTTGTTAAGACCTTGCTAGATCAATAGCGTAGTCAGTTCGAAAAAAAAAAAACAATTTCCGCAAATAACTAATTTTTATGCGCAGCACATATTTCTGTTTGAGTGTGAAGCATCGACTGTTTAGTTACCATAATCCTAATTGTATTAATGCGAATGTGTGTTGGTTTGTTACACTTTCATACATATCAATGTATCTATACCAGTGAAACTAATAGTGAAAACTAGTAAAAGCTATCTTTATCTTGGAATTAAATAGCTGCAGCCGTATTTGGAATTATAATCTTATATTTATTTTTAGGACATATTTATTTATTGCTACATATAACTATTTAGTAGTATTTGGTAGGTGGTAGAGCCACGCTGAATCTTTAACTGGTTTTAGCATGAATGGGTCGACTCGCCCGGGGTAGTACCACCCTCTCATAGAAAACCGACGTGAAGTAACAGTGCTTGGATTGTTGCGTTTCCTTCGGTCATTGAGAGCACCGGAGGCCCACCTCTCCTCTCCTTCCCCGTTCCCATCCTCCCCTTCCCCTCTAGCACAGGATGACAACGCACTTGTGACTCCCCTGGTGTTGCAAGTGTCTATGGTCGGTGGTGATCACTTAACATCAGATGACACACCTATACATTTGCCCCTATATCAAAAAATAATTAAATAGTATGCGAATCTTAGCCAACATTATAGACGCGAATGTGAGTATGTTTGCTTGTTAGGTTCTCACATCTTAATAGCTGAACCTATCATCATGAGATTTTGCAGGCACAGAAAAAGAGTTATAGTAACCCTCATAAAAAAATACTGATCCCGAAGAAATAAGGCTAAAATTAATCACACCAAAAATTCTAATTTTGATAAATATTTACATGGAATACATCCATTTTAAACTGGTTTTGGAGAAATAATTATATTGTTATTATTGATTTATAAACATCACCGACATTTATTATTGAATTTTTATAGCTATACAAAGCAGATCTCGCGCTATCGTTACTATTTTGTTATTTTTAAATATTTATTAATATTGTTAAAATACTTAAAACTTACAAAAATACCTAAAGATACCGAACCCTTTGGAGTTGTCTTACCCAAAAATATTAAATAACATGTATGCTTAATTATTCTTTAGATTAGATCATTTTATCTTATTGATATTAAAACCTACCGTTAATTCTTATTTAATGTATAATGTGACATTTATTATAAAACGCTGAGATTCTTTATCTATCTGTTAGTTGGTTATAACTTAAGAACAACCTTTTAAATTTATGTTTTTTAATTAGTAGATACATTTTCAAACAAGATTTAGATATACATTTGTTAAATATAAAGCAAATTTTACTAACAACTTCCGTTAGCGCGTCCTCTTACAGTGTTTTGCTTAAATAATTTTATTATATGACTAGTTGACCCGTGCTACTTCGTCTGCATTAAATCGTTTAGCACCGGTTTCAATTGTATTTATAAACGCGAAAAATTTTAATAAACCTAAAACTCGATTGCAGCCACACCTATCGATTCCCATTGTAAATCCAAACTATCAAGGGACTCCCTCAAACATATACCCAGGTGATATGTGAGAAATCTTTTAAAATAAGTCTACAACCCGTTCGTAACATCATTTACCGGGTTCAATTAAAATAAAAACTAACCTACGTATATTGGCGGTAATGTAAAAAAAGCTTGAGAGGTCTATGGACCTCCAATTGGAACGAAGTGCCTTTCCCTTTTTTGTAGGCGTTTACTATACAGTCAGTATAGTTTACATTATAAAATATCAAGTTGATAGACTTAAGTTGTAATTAAAACGATAAAATATATTCATGTAATAAATAATTATAAATTAAACACTGAATGACATGATAACTATTTTGAACTTGTATTAAAACTTTTTCACACTACATTGTATTAAAGAAAAATATAAATATTAAAAAGATATGAGCAAGATGCGTCAACTGTCACTTGCCTGTGACTATTTGTCTAAGAGCTAGGCAACGGTTTCGACAGCGAATTGGCTGCCGGTAAACCTTTACAGGCAAAAATATTGAACTTTATATAATTATAGAAATAATTTTAGAATGTTTTGTTTTTGAAACGCTACTAAAACATGAAATTATTATTGCCAGACATTTTTGTTATTAAAAATAAT
>MU158946.1:103290-119665 GCA_015888305.1 Antheraea pernyi
GGACTTGGTGAACCGATTTTGATTATTCTTTTTTTATTTGAAAGCTGGTACTTCCAGTGTGGTCCCATTTTAATTTGGTACAGTTCCGACCACGGCATCCAGTGCAAAACCGTATAAGTTTTAAATTTGCATTAAGTATGTACACGACAAATAGACGAATAACTCAATATCACGCTAACCGATTTCGATGATTCATTTTTTATTGGAAAGGATGTACTTCAAGGGTAGTTTGATGAGAGTTTGGTTAGGTTCTGATTATGGGATCCGTGACAAAGTAAGTAAACTTTCAAGAAACGAGCCTACTCCTTTCTTAAGGGCCGGCAACGCATCTGTGTTTCCTCTCGTGTCGCAATTGTCCATGGGCGGCCGTGATCACTTACCATCAGGTGACCCGTATGTTCGTTTGCCACCAATATTATAAAAAAAACTCTTCAATTCTTAGGAGCCTATTGTGCTTATGTTCGTTGCTGTGTTGCAACATGACGCAAGCATTGTAATTACATTACTTAAGGTGTATAATGTGTGAAGCGATGGTAGCCGAGTTGGTGGTAGAAACTATCGCGGTTTATTGATAAGGTTGCGTTCGTACCAAACGTTACTTATTGTACAACCAATTGAAACCATATCGCATACCATACCGATAGATACCATACCGCAAAAATGCGCATATTTTAATATACTTAAGGCGGAACGGAGTTTGCGGGCACTGCTAGTAAAATATATTTATGTACACTAAAAATGGAAAAATAAAGTAAATTTTCAAAAAAAAGTATTAACCGACTTCAATATCAATCAAAAACCCATAAGGCACTAAAAAGCGGAAAATAAATAGTTTATCAAATTAAATAAAACATATGAATATGTGTGCTACCTAGAGATGTATTGGAAGTCGGTGCCAACCAAACCGAAAATTATATCATCTACATAAGTACAAAGTTTAAGTCCAATCTCGCGTCTCTGTAATACAAAAATTTTGGTTGGTAACGACTTCCATTACATCTCTAGGTAGCACACATATTCATATGTTTTATTTCATTTGGTTAATTTGATAAACTATTTATTTTCCGCTTTTTAGTGCCTTATGGGTTTTTGATTGATATTGAAGTCGGTTAATACTTTTTTTTGAAAATTTACTTTATTTTTCCATTTTTAGTGTACATAAATATATTTTATTAGCAGTGCCCGCGAACTCCGTTCCGCCTTAAGTATATTAAAATATGCTCATTTTTGCGGTATGGTATCTATCGGTATGGTATGCGATATGGTTTCAATTGGTTGTACAATAAGTAACGTTTGGTACGAACGCAACCTTATCAATAAACCGCGATAGTTTCTACCACGAACTCGGCTACCATCGCTTCACATATAATACAGCTTAAGTAATGTAATTACAATGCTTGCGTCATGTTGTAACACAGCAACGAACATAAGCACAATAGGCTCCTAAGAACTGAAGAGTTTTTTTTATAATATTGGTGGCAAACGAACATACGGGTCACCTGATGGTAAGTGCTCACGGCCGCCCATGGACAATTGCGATACGAGAGGAAACACAGATGCGTTGCCGGCCCTTAAGAAAGGAGTAGGCTCGTTTTTTGAAAGTTTACTTACTTTGTCATGGATCCCATAATCAGACCAAACTCTCATCAAACTACCCTTGAAGTACATCCTTTCCAATAAAAAATGAATCACCGAAATCGGTTAGCGTGATATTGAGTTATTCGTCTATTTGTCGTGTACATACTTAATGAAAATTTAAAACTTATACGGTTTTGCACTGGATGCCATTGTCGGAACTGGACCAAATTGAAATGGGACCACATGGGAAGCACCAGCTTTCAAATAAAAAAAGAATAATCAAAATCGGTTCACCCAGTCCAAAGCTATGAGGAAACAAACATAAAAAAAAAAAACAGACGAATTGATAACCTCCTCTTTTTTTTGAAGTAAAACCTATAAAATATAAAAATATATATTTGCTTCATCTTTTATGTTATCCTTATATCTTTTTAACCGACTTCAAAAAAAAGAGGAGGTTATCAATTCGTCTGTTTTTTTTTTTTATGTTTGTTTTGGATAACATAAAAGATGAAGCAAATATATATTTTTATATTTTATAGGTTTTAACCACAATCTCACCTGATATTAAGTGACAAATGAGATCACAAAACACAAATTGTAATATCTAAAAAGAAAAAAAAAGAAAATGTACTTACTATAAGTGTAAGAAATAAAAACCAAGTAACATAAAAAACCTAAATGATGTAACAGAAATAATAGAGTAATAGTAGGTAGACTAAGGAAAAATATAATAAAGTAAGGAAATAAATGAAAAAAAAAAGAAAAGAAACAGCGCAAAGAAACTAAAACACACAAGACATTGTAAATTAAACTGATATCGCAGAAAAGGTCTCGGACGTATATCTGAGTTACGTGGGGACTAAATAAAAAAATATATATTAAATGGCGACGTTACCTCAAATGGTAAACATGGTAAAACTAGACGGGATCTGGCTCTCAAATGCAGCGGCCGGAATACAATATAATATATGTTGGGCGACAGATTTTAAACTCGAGGATGGTAGCTAGCCAGGCATATTTAGAAAAAGCTATACCACCGTGCTTTTACCACGATGTTTCCATTGACTATTAGCTCCAGATCATACGGTAGTATTCGAACTTATGTCAATCGACTCCGTATTCGAACACTCTAACCATTTTGAGTAAATGATTAGAGCAGAATTGAAATAGAGACACAATTTTTTTTATAATGAACATTATTTTGCACTTCCGCATGGAATTCAGACAGAAATGCAAAGTAACGTCCACTATAATATTTATATATGGATTTCCGCAAAGTATCGCTTTTTTCAAATCAATAATATACTGAAGATATTTATTTATGTTTATGGCGACTTGTAAAATAATATCCTTATCAACACAATTAATTTGATCGTCATATAGTATCATTATATTGGAATGTAATATGACATCTATGTATATAAATAAATTACTAATTTATAATTATTTGATTTAATATCTTTCTTAGAAGATTGAAGATACTGTGTGTAAATTCATCATAATGTGATTAATTGGTTCGCTTTTTGTAGCAGTTAGACGTAGTAATGTTCAATCATTTCCAGGCGGAATTGCAATATAGCGTCCACTGTAGTATATGTAATTATTGTGCATTGAGCAGAATTACATTGATTTTTTCCTTCATTACGAATATTATACGTTAGTAAATGTTTGAGTTATTAACTTCGTTCATTTTATAGTTTTACACTCTTTGTTTTGCTAAACACAGGTAGTAATCATGCATACTCGAGTCAACAATTATCAAAGTAAAAACATTATAGCCGGCAACTTAATGTTTCACAGGACCAGCAGTATATTTAAATGCATAATGTTTTACTCCATCCTATTTCAAATATAAACGTACATTATAATTTTCATTGTTTTAAATTCCCTTTCATAGGTTTATTGTTCTTTGAAATGTTGAAACATAAAGGTTTATGTTAGTTATTTAATATAAATAAAGTTCAAACATGAAGGTTATGCCTAATTAACGAATCTCTTCAAACACTTTTTGCTTTCTGTTTATCAAATTATAGTGAGCTAAGGCGATTTCAACAAATTAAATACGATATATACTACTGCCTTGAACCCATATTACGTGCAGGTTATAAATACGGGAATTTTAAACGAATAAAGTTCAAGCTTAATACTTACCTGAATATATTAGTGAAGATTATATTCTGATACCTATTTGGAGCATGCATTAGCATTTTTAGATTAATATACGCAGGATTAAAGCGGGTCTTTAATGTAGACATATTTATTGTAATGTTGCTAAATGGGCATCAATATGTAAATTAGAATGTACCTGTTTACGTTTTGCCTATATAAATGTTATTTTACTTGCGGTTTACAATATATTAACTGATACATGTAATAAAAATGAAGTGTTTGTATGTAATATCAAAATATTATTTTTTGCTGATTGGGTATGAAAGTATACACGCTACCGATAACAAAAATGCAATACTCTAAATTAGTCTAGCTATTAACCGCGGCTTTGTCCGCAATATTATCTCCAAAACGGTTGGACCGATTTTCACGAAATTGTCACCGGCAGGTAGCTGACCTTATAAAAAGTAATTTAGTTTATTTTAATTTAGATGACCTGTTAATTGTTGCTTCGCCCGCAGTACTATCTTCATAACGGTTAGACTGATCTTCACGAAATTTTTATTGACAGATATCTGACCTTATAAAAAGTAATTCAAGTAATTTTAGTTTATATCAGCTGTTAACCGTGGCTTCGCCCGCAGTACTATCTCGAAAACGGTTCGTCCAATCTTCACAAAACTTTCACTGGCAGATAGCTGACTTTATAAAAAGTAATTTAAGCAATTTTAGCTTATACTAGCTGGTAACCGTGGCTTTGCCCGCAGTGCTATCTCCAAAACGGTTAGACCGGTTTTCACGAGATTTTCACTGGCAGATAGCTGATTTTACAAAAAGTAATTTAGTTTATTTTAATTTAGACTAGCTGTTAACCATGGCTTCGCCCGCAGTACTATCTTCAAAACGGTTAGACTGATCTTCTCGAAATTTTTATTGAATGATATCTGACCTTATAAAAAGTAATTCAAGTAATTTTAGTTTATACCAGCTGTTAACCATGGCTTCGCCCGCAGTGCTATCTCGAAAACGGTTTGAACGATCTTCACAAAACTTTCACTGCCAGATAGCTAACCTCATAAAAATAATTTAGGCAATTTTAATTTATACTAATAGCTAACCGTCGCTTGGCCCGCAGTGCTATCTCTAAAACGGTTTGACCGATTTTTACGGGACTTTCACTCTACAATTCAACATTATATTTTTTTTAAGAGTGCTACAGCCACGCTGAGGCTATTATTGGTTTCAGCATGAATGGGTCGGCTCGTCCGAGGTAGTACCACCCTCTCATAGAAAACCGACGTGAAGTAACAGTACTTGTATTGTTGCGTTTCGTTCGGTCAGTGAAAGCGCCGGAGGACCACCTCCCTTCCCCTCTCCTCTCCCGCCTCACTTCCTTCCCCCAAACATAGGCTGGCAACGCACTATCGACTTCTCCGTTGTTGTTAGTGTCTATGGCCGGTGGTGATCACTTAATATCAGGTGACCCACAATTTCGTTTGCCAGTTATGACTTTTTTTTTTTATTAATAGTGATTTTGAAAATAGAAGGGGTCTTTCTAATAAGATATTAGACCATAAACGTATTACTTATTGACAATATGGGGATATTATACAATATGGGGACATCTTTAAGTCATTGTTTCATTAGTTCCTTATACAGTGTAAAAGAGGACTGAGGTAGTTATAAGGTTCTAAATATGTTGCTGATGATAAATGTCATTCGATACACTGTTAGTATTTATACATCTAATGTATACGTTACATGTTACTGTAAGTGGCGTGCGTGTTGTACTTACAATTGTTTTTAAAGAGCATTTCTATGATTGTACATGGTCTCACAATTTTATATTTCTTTAATACAAGTTAAAAAAACGCGTGCGGAGCTGCGGGTACAGCTAGTTTATAATAAATACCATAACCATGAGATCGTTTTAATTTATTTAATAATCAATAAAATATTAGCGAGGAATTAAAATATACTGAATACATTTTCTTTAATTAGAATATATATTTACTCTCCACTAGCTTTCGCTCTCGACTTCGCTCGCGTTAATGTCCATTTGATTTTTGTTGGATGATAGATAAATAGATAGGTACTCGTGACAACGTGCATGCAATGCATAATAATTTGTTGAGTAGTTAAAGCCTGAAAACGTAACAAAGACACTCACACTCATATTTATAATATTAATTAGGAATTTAATAATATCATCTGAAGAGAGAAATAAATAAAAAAAAAACATTTATGCCGTAATGTAAACAAGAAAACAATATCGAAATGATAATGACAATTCCTATTGACTATGACAAATTCATTAAATTAATATTATCATGTTTAAACATATATTATAAGTTTGTATATTAATGGAATAATGTTATCAGAGATTTTTATAAAAAGATGGCGTTTTAAATTCCATTATCCTTACAATACACGTTAAAAGGAACAATAAACTAAATGTTGCATTAGTGGATGGTAGCACCTTACCGTGGCATTAATGAATAGGATCCAAATTTCGCGTGTTAGCAATGCACGCGCTGTCACCGTGACACTGGCGTGACAACGTGATAGCTGGTTGCTGCACAGGGGTTATATTGTTACATGTATTCCACTAAGTGAGTCATGAGTAGGGTGACTATGTATTACACACGTTATCTGGACCTTGTTTTCTATACTATTAATATAAAGACGTAAATTTTGTTTCTTTGTAGGAGGTAATCGTTGGAACAGCTGATCACATTCTAAAATTATCTCTCTAATGCAAATTTATATTATGCCTAAGAGTGTAATGTTTCTTTTAATAAATTTTAATATGAAATAAGTCACTGGCGCTTGCTTGTTATTTATACATTGACATTAAACTTGTTAAGCGTATTATCAAATATGAATCTTCCAATCATTTTTATGCATTCAAATTGATAGGATCTGTCCAAAGTACGATGTAGAAAGATTACTACCGAATATTATTTTAAAGTCACGCTGCTCCGTAGGTAGCGCTTTGTAGTATATGAGTTAGGAACACGTTAATATATAAAGCGTGTCAATATAACTAGGTGTTGGAAGATTCTTCTTAGGTTGCTTATAGTTAATCATGAAATTGTCATTTTACATAAGACAGACTACATTACTCGGGATTTGGTTTGGCACTTCGGGTAGAAGAGTGAGACGTCTGGCAAAGATCAGCTTGCTTCGGCTTTATAAAGCAGTGTCTCTTTCGTACAACGTAACGACTGCGATATCACTACATAGTATAAAACAAAGTTGCTTTCTCTGTCCCTATGTCACTATGTATCCTTAAATCTTTAAAACTACGCAACGGATTTTGATGCGGTTTTTTAAATAGATAAAGTGATTGAAGAGGAAGGTTTATATGTATAATAACATCAATTAAATAGTGGAGAAATACTGTTATTTTTGAGGTTTCTAATGTGATGTCGTAAATAATTACATAACCGATTCGATGCAGACGATGTTGCACGGGTCAGCTAGTTCAAAGATATAAATAAGTAAACGAAACCAAATTTAGCCGATTATCTCGGTCTTCTCTTCAATGTGCAAAATCACATAAATCCGTTCTTGCCAGCCAAATTATGTCTGTTTGCTGATTATATTAGTAAGAAAAATTTAATCACTTATTTATAAACTAGCACATCATAGTGGTGGCACTACTTCTAATAATTGGTGTTATATTTGAAAAAAGTGACCACCAACGAAAAATCGACAGTCCATCTTTGGTCATCAATGTTATGCCACCTTACAATTTAGGTGCTAAATATACACTAAGTTATCACAAAACATGACAAACCGAAAAAAAGACAGTGACTGGTTTATCACTCTGTGCATGAAGTCAAATGTAACAGTTATTTTATAATGTTATTGTTAAAAAATATCAAATTTGCTAATACATTATTAAAATTCAATTTAGTTGTACAACATAATGTAAATGTAATGTTATAGAATAAGACGAAGAGAAAGTTATATTTTTAGAAAAAATGAATTCAGTTCAGCAGTCTCCATTCGCACAAAATATATGGTGTCAATACACACAACGTACCGACCGTGACGGAATATAAAATGTGCGTGTTTTTGCGTGACAACTTTGCATGATTGATTGACAACGCAAATTTCACGTTAGGTTAGAAGTGTTACTTTATCAAATTAGTCGTGTCCATTTTCACAGGTTACGGCATCATGTTGTTGTACGAGTATCACGCATATTTTTTTCTTCATATAGGACTGATACAATATAAATTGATTGATTGATAAAACATGATTTCGTAAGACTGAATTAAAAATGAATTAGTACTACAAAAGTCGAACTTAAATATTATTATTATCTAAAAGATGCTTTTCTTTTCGAACTGATTACGCTATTGGCCTGATAGGCCTTTACTGCTTCACCAGACTAAATCTAGAAGATAGGTTATAAGTTAATTATAATATATATGTGTATTTGGAGCTAGCTACCCGGTTTAGAATAGCACGGGTGTACCCAAACTAAAGAATATACCAATTTTTTCCTATATATTACGATCATGTAATGTTTTTTTTGTAGCACGGCAAAATTACTGCACTATGCCTGATGGTAAGCACGGTACAATCTAAAAACAATGGCGACCACCGAGTGACACACTATCCATCGCCGGTCGCCGCTGTCATGCCGGTCTGCGAAAAGCTGGATATGCATAGGGTGATCCCGAAACGCGACCCGCAGAAGGTAATCATTAAGACGGGCTATGTAATGAAATAAAAACTTAAGAACTGAATATCAGTCTATCAATATTTTTAAAGATCACCCTACTGTCTTCTGTATACTTCACTCACGGACTATATGGAGATTTTTAAGTTAAATTTAAAAAGACAACAAAAAAAAATATTAAAGGAGACGCAGCCGTTCCGGAGTGATGTGCTTAAATATATTCTATTATAGATGATTTTTATTTCTATAAATTGATATACAATATAATTTTTTTCACATAAAAAACATTCAACTGAAGAGTAAATTGTAGAATTAAGTCAGTAATATCATTTCAACAATTTAATTTCAATATCGAATACAAATCTTTTATGATGAAATTATCGAACAAGAATTCCGAAATATATTTGTACTTTTTTCAGGTCTCCGAACAGAATCAGCCCCAACCGACTTCATCCGTGATACCGTCTATATATGTATTTTGAAAAATATCGTTATGGCAAATGTACGTACCTTTAATTGACTTCGGTTGTCATTATTTAGGAGATAAATGTATTATCAATACTTAACGAATTTCCATATAACTTTACAAAGTATTAATTAATATGATAAATTAACTAATTATGCTATAATATAAAGGCATAATGCATACGCCAACGTAAATATGAATAAATTAGACTGACGATGACAAACCGTGGGGTAGGTGTTGCTTAAATGATATGACGGGAGCTTCTGTAGTAAATGTAATATTGTTGACTAGAGAGCAGAAAATTCAAGTTATTTTTCTCTAAAATGTCTAGTAGTTTGTCTGAGTCGCTCACAAATTACCCCATCTTATCACTAACTGACACATACTTACGAGATTACTGTAAAACTAGAAGCTAGTTTATATAACGTATTAAGTACATTTTGTCTCCTATACTTCAATTTATTTATATAATTAGAAAGTTAAACGAAAAGTATAATAAAAAAACTTCAAATATGAGATAATGAGGTGACCGCCATTAAAGGCCTTCTATAGTCTAAAAAAAGTTATTTATACACCGTCCGTTAACGAAATGCGCTTCTTACGCGCATGAGTAGTGGAGGTCTGCTAGTGTTGTTTATTGCTTTAAATTAGATTCAAACACCAAAAATAAAACAATTTGAATATTTATTTTATTACGCATAGATTTTTATTTGCAATATTTAAAAAAAAAAAAAAAATTGTGTTTCGAATGGAATTTTAGTAGCAAATCAAATAAAAGGTAGACGATACGGAGTAATATAACAACCGATAGAAACCGGACTGAACACATGAATCCATGTAAGTAGCAAAGGATAAAGAAAGAAACCGAATGGATAAAGCACCCCACGTCGGTAACGAGCCTGCCTTCGTGTAGGAGCATTGCGAATGTACAACTATCTACACCACTCGACTGCTTGTTATTTTATTTGCTTTCAACTCGGTAAACTCTATTACTGAGTCGATGGTTTTGATTCCGAGAAGTCGATGTTTACATTGAATGTTAAGCTTATGTCACTGTTGTCAAAATATTTTACCTCTAAACGTTCCAAGTTAGAAAGTTTGTGGACATTGGACAGCAGTATTTGCTTAAATCACTCGATTACACGGTATACCTATGTGGATTATTGATGTAAGTAAATACAGTGTTCTTGGTAAGTCGTGAATGGAAGGTTTGAGGATTATATAGTTTGTTTTTATTTCACTTTATAACGTTGATATTACCAACACTAATGCGTGTTGGTTTCTTGGATCGAAAGAATTAATGGACCACGTTATTACACACTGGTTACCTCGACGAAAAAGTGCATTAGCGTGCCGTAGATGGGAGAAAAGTATTTGAATATAGAACTTAAGTAAAGTGCGCTGTAAGTGCTTATGCCACTTAACATACAACGATTTGCCTCATTCACAATAATTGCCGCAGTTTTATTTGGACTTCGGTAGTAATTGCTCACATAACATAAATTGGTTATATTTTAAAACATTCAACATGTAAAATTGAAATTCGATCGTAATGGTTTTTAAATTCTTTACTTTACTAATCGAACGTTTAATTTTGGTGTAAGGTATTTTTTGCGATCCAAATTTGTTTGCTAAACTTGTCAAAATACCGGAACTATACATAACAACGTTTTTATACATGCTAATAGGAATTTGGATATAGTGAATTTACCTTTGTATGTTGAATGTTTATTTGGTGGGAGCTTTAAAATTCCCTTCTCATATTCTTACCACGGTTAGTTAGGTATGCCTCGGCAGTAGCTGTAGGAGTATGACACAGTATACTCTTCGAATATTGTATTTGACATTTGAGAATTTGTCTTATCACCTTTTGTGGGAGGCTAGCTGTGATCTATTGTTTCAATATCTGATTTTAAAGCAAGTGTGTAAATGGATATAACGTTATCTATATTTTTTTTTTATTATATCGATAAAACTAACAATGTTAAATTAAAACACGTATTAAAAAAAGGGTGTGTGTAATTTACGTACACGCGTTAGAAGTTATAGCTCTTTGGCGTAACAAGATAAAAATCTTTTCAAAAATTTTACCTTGCGCCTTATTCTACGTTTGTTGAAAAAACGACACTAACAATAGAAAAAAGGTATTTAATACACTAAAAGTTTTAATACAAAAAAATACAAACAACAAATACAAAGAAAACAAATGTTGACTATAGCTAACTTCAGGGTGTCGCCTTTTCGTGACGCGCGCGCATCGTAAAAATTTACTCTTATCATTTTTCCCTAATGCACCAAAAAAAGTATAACTTCAAAAAGTATTTCGTATAAAATCCACCGATAAAAGTTTATTGATACGAATTTCGTAGTTCGCATTTACGAGATTCACAGGTCAGTTCACCTCAAGCTCATTCTTACGATTTCTCACTTAGTTCCTCACCTTGCAAATTTATAGTCAGCTGTTCGAACAGACAAAGCGGACGGGCATAATACATTTTATGTTTTCGAATTGACAAATAAATTATTCATTGTAAACCAAACGTTGTTCCTAGTAATGTAAGAAAACATATTTTAGCTCATATCGTAAAGTGCAACAAATGACAACGCTCGTTAAATTTTATGTTCCATACTAAGCTCAGTCTCAATTACAATTACAAATGACTACAGACTTTCAACTCACACCAAATGCCGTCTGTAATAAGCTAAACCTAATGCTTACAATGTGTTACATTAATTTAATGTCTTTTATTCATATGTATGGAGAAAGAAAAGACGACACAATCATAGTGAATTACTTTCTTGCATCGTAAAGGACGCAATCAAAAGTCATATTCGGAATTGAAGTAAAATCTCGTGAGCGTATATATTTGTACTAAGAGTAGTATTTTAAGGAGAAAAGATTTGATTTTTTGTTTGTAATGGATCTCCTACTTCTTCCTAGCGTCTTCCCGGCCTGGGGCCAGGGTCCGCTTTCCTACTTAACATACTCCACTTTGCCCAGTCTTTGGCATCCTTTTGTATTAAGTTATTTTCCTTCATGTCCACCTTCACCACGTCCGGTAAGCGTTTTTTGAGGCTACCACGAGACCCTGGGCCTTGTAAAGTGTTTGATTAAAGATTGTTTGAAATGGATATACTCAAAAAAATTTTAATCGATTTTGAAAATTCATCTATAGAAAGCTTCGTTATCTACATTCTGCAAGTAACACGGGCTGTAGTTTATTTCTACAATCTACATTAACGCGAGTAAAACCGCGAGCAAAAGCTTGTCATTTATAAGTAGAAACGTAATATTCAGTTTTTGAAGTTATACTTCTTCTGGCGCGTTAGGGAAAAATGATGAGATTAAATTTTTAAGATGCGCGCGCATACCGTCACGAAAAACCGACAACCTGAAGTTAGCTGTAGTCAACTTTTTCTATTGTTAGTGTCGTTTTTTCTGCAAATGTAGAATAAGGCGAAAGATAAAATTTTGAAAAGATTTTTATCTTGTTACGCCAAAGAAGTATAACTTCTAACGCATGTACATAAGTTCACACACACTTTTTTTTATGGTACTAGAACAAAGTGACTGCTTGAGATAATCGCAGTCAATCCAAAAACGGAGATCTATCCATCCATATCTATCAGCAGTCTTCGCTATCATGTCCGCCTTCAAGCTTCTCGGAGTCTGTATATACAGTGGCTGACCCTGTAATGCGACAAACTAACAAAGAGGCATTGTGACGAGTTTCAAATTAAATAAGAAATACTTTACTCATCTTGGGGCCTGAGAAAACGGAACGTTAAAACTACCATCGGTTCGAATAACAATCTCTTAATAGATAACACTATACAATAAGGACATGTATAATTTTTTACTCCAGTTAAGAAAATTTCGGAATTTAGAGATATTTTTGCCATATTAGGAAACAATGATATTAAAGCTAATATTTTATGGATTTTAATTAAAGAACAATTAATTGCAAATATATTCCGTTGCTGTTATAAAATTAACTTTCCTACTCATATTTATTAAGCCTAACTAATCACTTTAATATTTTTGTTTGAAAATACAGGTATAGTGAGATTTCAAATTGTAATTATAAATCCAACAAAAAACAACATGGCTGTGAATTCAGAAGGAAGAATTTTAAATTACTTGTTTTTAAATTTCCTTTCCTTTTTTTTAATTTCTAATGTTCCATGATATTGGGTGTAGATTGTTGAAGTGAAACTTCTCAACGGAATGCTTTGAAATTCTGATCGGCAATCTTTTTGTATGAGGGATTTTATTGGGGCTGAACACTGTGTCGGGTAGAATGTTGAAAACACCGGTTCTCGTTCGATCACCGAAGTTAAGCAAGTCCAGCGCGGTCAGTTCTTGGATGGTTGACCGTCTGGGAACACCGTGCGACGTTGGCATTATGATGTTTTTTTTTAAATCTAAATGTTTCCCTGTAATACAAAAGTGTTACTTCAATCGTTTGTCTTTACAAAACACCCCTTCTTTATCTAAAGCAAAATATTTTAGAAATTCCTTTAGAAGTGATCTAAAGGAAAGCCTTAACTACAAATCGCTCGAGGCTATATTTAGGTTCGTACTTTGACCTACTATTAGGACTGTCTCAGAACACATTGCTCATACGGTGCTCGAGCTCTGTAATTTGTAACAGCGCGTGTACTTTGATTTATTTACATGTAAACAATAGCGGCCCGATCCTTAAAGCGGCTATTACTGATTTTCTAAATTACAAGCGTTGCATGAAACCGTAGAATTTGCTAATTACAGTCGAGTGAGTGACGTTTGTTTTACAAAGGAATTGTAATCAATCTTGGATTTAATGTATATTCTGTTATTCATGGCTTGGTATTTTAAAATATAAATACCTGATATACACTGTATCAATATGTGTTACTGTTCATTACATAATGTATATTATTTTACTGACTCGCTATTCTCTTATTTTACAGCGAATTCTGCGCGAGGATAAAGCATTTATTTATTTTTAATTACTGTCACCGCAATTAAAGTAAGCTTTATTTTTATTGTTATTGTAGCCCGTCAAAATGACTGCACTATGCCCGATGGTAAGCACAGTACAATCCAAAAACAACGGCGAGCACCGAGTGATACACTATCCATCGCCGGTCGCCGCTGTCATGCCGGCCTGCGAAAAGCTGGATATGCACAGGCTGATCCCAAAACGCGACCCGCAGAAGCGAATCACTATGACGGGCTTTTTCGCCATATACATGGTGGTTGCAACCCAGTCAGGCTGTAGAACCCTTCCACCCCGCTTTCGCCATTGCCTCGTTCGTTATTCAGCAGGGTGCACCACGTGCAGGTGAGGTTGGCTTGGGTGTCTCAAGTCTTATAAATTATTCAACACCCCTTACACCCCAAAAAAACTTAAACAAACAAACAAATTTTGTATAAAGCACGACTCTCACGTAGAAAGCCTGACATGCAACAGACGTCGGTGTTCAATTTCACCCCTTTTGATCGGGTAGCTAACCCGCTTCCAACTCCGGACACCCTGCGCTGCAGTACACGGCCTACCGGCACTATTACTTGGTTCTCACTAAGCGTAATTTTATTTTATTTTATTGTAGCACGGCAAAGTGACTGCACTGTGCCTGATGGTAAGCACAGTACAATCCAAAAACAGTGGCGACCACCGAGAGATACGATAATAGATTTTGATATTTGTATAGTAATTGGTCCACTCCTAATGGAAGTAATGTGGTGGTAGATATCCTAAAACCTTCCTATGAAATATATACATGTATAGGTAGAGGATCAGGTAGGAATTCTTCAAATCTGACAATTAGCTGCAGAGATTAATGCGTTCAAAAAAAAACAAATCATCTCTTGTGCATTATAATATTCGTAACATAGATACTAAATTTTTGTGCAGGTAAATTTTTTATTTAATAATTTCGTACGTAATACACTGTATGGTTTAAAAAAATACGTAAATTACTAACTCGACATAGAACCATACAATAAATCATCCATAAGTGTGACGGACGAACTGATGACAGAGTAATATTTCATACTGTTTATAGCTATCGGCATCTGACGGTAGACGATTTTATGTAATATGCTATAAATAACATTTTATTTCAATACGAGCAGGGAGGTGATTTGTTATTTTTGATGTCACCATCTTCTGTATTTCATAACTTAATTTAAAACTACGCTCAACTAATAAATTAACTTTTTTATCTACGATGTACATGAAAATTATATTAATACTAGCTAACCCGCGCAACTTCGTCTGCGTAAAATCAGTTACTGCCGTATTCTATTGTATTTCCAAAATTGAAAAATCTTAAAAACCTAGAACCCGATTGCAGCGACACCAACCGTTTTAAATTGTGAAACCAAACAGTTCTGCAACCCACTCAAATACATAATGTCTTCCCAGTACCCTCTGGATAGCTTCTGTGCCACTCACGACCGCGCCCCACTTACTGTTCTCATAGGCCCAGCGGCAGCGACAACGAAATAATTTTACCAACTTATAGTTTTTATTTCGCATTATCTTCTGACCAACTTCAGCAATTAACACGCTGTACAAAGTAAATCTCCATTATCTCTATGAAATCTCCATTTTTATTTTGCTGTTTGTTTTAATAAGTGGATTTTTTTGTAAAGCTAAAGATAATAAATATTTATTCTACAAATTTTTTCCTTTGTTTCAAATCATTTAAGCCGCGCACGTCATATTATTGTACTGTTGCCAATTTAAATTACATTTATTGTTATTAATTATTAAAAATATACATTTTTGCCATAATAATAAGTAATATTTAGTATTGAGCGATAATACACCTTTCTACTTTTTTCTACTTCTATCTTTCAGGCATAGTTTTCATAATCAGATTAGTAGGACCAAGGATTATTACCCCGAACACCCCAATCTCTACCTGTCTTCATAATATTAGTATAGATATAGTATTGAATAGCAACTGCAAACACCTACACTAATTATTCTAATCGTAAATTTATAACCCTGCACCCAACAATTCCAATACTCATCAGTATTTGGAAAACAAATTTAATCAAATATCGAAACAACACATGTACTGACAAAACTATATTAGATACTTTTGAGACTTATTTTATATATCGCATTATAATATTGTGTAGGTTTATGTTTTCTAAAAAAATCTTCTGACCTTGACTCTGGAATCACTCGTTGTTTAGCAACGCCGTAATAGTTAATTTTTTGAAAACAAACATAAGTTGACTCAGTTTTTGTCTTTGTGCTCCATATTTTGTTACTACTGGGTGTTAGGTTTGACGCCAGCAATATCTTTACAGGACAATCGTTAGTCATTTTTGGTTATAAATCAATTAAAAAAATAGATGCATACTTATTTTCACTCAACATCAGATGATTTACACAAAAAGCGCGATGAATCATCGTTTTCAATGTGCACCGCCGTACAGTCCGGCCCGCGTCCTGAACCTCGACCCGCACCCCGCTTCCTATTGTTGGACCGTGCGGCATTCCGACGATAAGCAGTTACGT
>MU158946.1:122028-169875 GCA_015888305.1 Antheraea pernyi
AACAAACAGAGAAATATACTAATATAAAAATATAGACAAAGTATAACAAAAGTTTTTTTTTGGTCATTTGTAGCCATATCCATTCATCAAAAAGTTGTTATTTTAATTGTACATACACAAACTTTATTTTTATAATACGTAATAGAGAACAAATAAAAAATTGGAAATAAAAGTAGTATGAACTATTTGAATAGGAAAACAAAATAAACTTCGAAAATGTTAGCTTTGATACTTACCACATAACTTTAGAATTGGCAGTATGGATGAATTCCTTCGCCTATGAACTATTTGAATAAGAAAATAAAATAAACTACGCGGTTGCAGATGCAACGGCCGACATTAATTAAACATTATTGCGACTACACATTTTAATGTGTCACATAAATCAGACCGAAAAATATTGGATTTTATAATACAAATTGCGTTAACATTAACCGCATTCTAAGAAAATCATAATAAAACTGTATTATTATGTCTTGTTTCAGTTCTGTACACTTTGAAAGGTGTCGTACTCGACATATTATTTATACAGTTATTTATATATAATTAAGAATGACTGATATGAAATACCTGACGTTCGTTTCTTTAATGTTTGTAACTTGTAATCGATTCCACAGGGTACTCGATGTACGAGGCAGAAATGACCTTGAAAACCTCAAAGTAACAGATATTTGATCAAATCTTCGCAATCAATGCGTTCAGGAAGTTTTCTAAGAACAGTCAATTAAAGTCACTAATTTGATGTTGTATGGAACGAATATTTTAAATATATTATATCTGTATATTACAAAGTTTACTACATTTGATTTTCTGCTTCAAGAGAACATTTGAATGATATAAAAATAGTCTAAACTGATTTTTTATACCTCGGGTAGGAAGTGGTTTTAAATTTGTTTATTTTTAATTCTTTTAGGACTTTTAGAATTATTAGAACTTAATATGCCTTAAAATTTCGGAGACCTTTACAAGACATATTTAATAATAATACTTACCCACTATATGGATAAATTTATTTGAATAATTTCAGGAGAAACTTTCGAAGATAGTTATGAAACAGAAAGGTGTATCTGTCTCAGTTTCGAAGAAACGCAACTGTGGTACTAAAACAAAGGCACCACGCAGACGGTCACAATAAAATTTATTTATTATAGTGCTAGCGCGGCCCGCACGCACGTCTATTTTGTTGGGAAATTTATTATATGCCGATTTTGCATTATGCTTCGTACCGTTCACAACACAGTCGCTCGGCAATTCATTTCTGCTAATATGATTATGAATTTTAATTGGATATGCATGTACGTAACGCGATATTTTCCTTATAATAGAGTAAATAATTTTTATTATAAATTTCATTAATTCAGTTGTAGAGCATGGCAATTATACAAATATGGTTGAATCTATTTATTTATTACTTCTTTGGTACATCAACGACGCTCCGACGCTCTCACAAAATATTACATAAATCTAATAACCCACAAGTTCAGGACAGTGTGGAGCATCTTTATAGATGTGCACATATTGCGCCATATTTTATTTCAGCACTATCTTAACAAAATAATTAGAATGAAAATTATAATTTAACATAAATTCAACATGCATATAATTTAAACAGATCTGAGCGATATTTACTGAATGAGCAATTAAAGATGTCAATATCATCGTTATTAAATCGTGACCAGCTCACTCCCAAAACTACTAAAGCTCGACATAGTGACTTTATTTTAGTTTGTCATGCTTCAGGATTACCCAACAAGCTGATGCGGTAGCCACAACCGGAGATAGATTACTACAGTTCTCTCGGATGTCACCGTCGTTCTTGGATTGTGTTAAGAACTATGTACAGAGTCTCATTATTTACAAAAAGTAATTAATATTTAAACTACCAATGAACGGTAGCAAAACAGAAATACGCCTAACAAATTCTTTTATCAAAGTACATATTTATAACACAAAAAACATTTAGCGAAATATCTATATCTATTATTATACTATAACTAGCGGGCGCTGCAGATGTTGTCCCGCCCTGATTATAAAAAAAAATTTTGGACAAATTATATACCAAAACGTTCTTCGTGAATCACTTTATCCACTGATAAAAAGCGCATAAAGATCCGTTCAGTAGTTTTTGAGTTTATCGCGAACAGACAGACAGACGCGGTAGGGGACTTTGTTTTATATTATGTAATAATAATGGTAAAACTGAAACTAGGTCAAATCTGTAAATTAAATATTTTTTGAAAATTATAATAGGGGTAGACATTGTTATCGATATAGAAGCCAAAAAAAAGTCTGTCTGTCCTTGTGGACACGTATCACTCTGAAAGTACTGAACCAATTTTGACGAAACATGGCACAGTGATAACTAATATTACAAGGTTACATCTAGGATACTTTTTGTCCCATAAAACGCAAGGGATTCTCCAGGATAACGGACGAATGTCAAAAATTTGTCTCTCTCTCTCTCTTCCTGACTATTTGTCCCACATGGTGGTGGGGTCAGCCTTCCGTATTTTACTTCTCCACTTCGCTCTGTCCTTGACATCGGTAATCCGTGACATTCGGTAACTTTGCACTCGTTCATGTCCTTCAGAACTACACCCTTCCAATTTGTTTTGGGCCTGCCTCTGGGTCTTGGACCAGGAAGGGAAAGTTGGAGTGTTAAATTCCCTACGTAACGTACGTCTTCAAAAATTTGTAGTTAATGAAATTCTTAACGGATTTTGGTAAATTTTCTTTGTGCAATATATAGCAGACAGATAAGCTAAAAATTTAAGCTATATTTCATTTACCTATGCTACTTTAAAGAAATAACAAAAAAAAAACGCTGGATTCCGGACCAACGCTTCGTGTGCTAAACAAAAGTGACAAGATTTTTTCCTAAAACATAAACCTACATAATAGTTACATTGCATTGTAGAAGATGAAATCTGTCAGTACGTGTGTTATTTCAATATTTGGTAAGAATAGTTTTCTGAATATTCTTGAGTCTTGAAGTAGGTTCTACGCGAATAGTGAACGGGCGCGAAGTTGAACGGCACATGAGCAACCCAAGGGGTGATGGGAAGACATTTATCGGCAATATATGTAGGTTAGTTTTATTTTAGGGTTATTTTAAAAGATTTTTCACAATGTATTATTTAAATTTTGGTATACTTATTATTCATAAGTTGAAAATCTCATTAAAGACGTTCTATAAAATATTACACAATTTTACAAAACTCTTTACATTCACCAGCAAATGTTTCATAGTACAAAGTTACAACAAGCCGTTTAATAATTTTACGAACAAAGCTCCGGCTCAATCCGTACTTTCTCGAGGAAATAAAGAGGCATGTCCATCGTAAACTTGGATGATACACGTCGGCTTCCACCAATAAAATAAAACGTGAACCTATGTGTTGTTATCGGGATTTTGAGAATACTGCTCCGTTTACATCATTCGTACAACGAGCATTAAAATAAAATAAATCATTTGGATCATGGATAAATAAATAAATATACGGGAATCGAAGTACACGAATTATACTTTGACCCGAGACAACGTTCGCGTAAATACGAGTATGTATTATTTCTGTTACGATTTTGTTTATTATTGTTCAGCGAAATAATATATTATTTTTGTTACCAGAGAATAATATTCATACATGAAAATAACGTGTTACTTAAAGAATATATTTCGTTCAAATCATTGACTACATTCTTTTGTTTTACTTGTCAGTCTTTTCATAATTTCACATGTTTGGCGGTTGTTGTATATGGAGTGGTATTGTTTTTGTACCAAGTAGATGGCCTGGCAAAGTTCACTACACAGACTCATTGTAGTTTCGCGATTTTTTTATATCGTAACAACCTACCCGTCCCGGTTTCCAACAGGTATACTAACAAATAAAATGAAAACAAAGAAAATGTTCCTATTATAGTGCGAACATGTAATTAAATAAAATGGCACCTAAACAACTTAAGACTAACCTATAAATTTTGTCAATATTCTAGAAAATCACTGTGCTGTCTTCTAGACAGAAGACTCACTTTTTTTTTTGAGCCAATTTTTTTAGTTTTCTCTGTAAATTTTTAAACATTTTCTTTCATACGAAACATGTCCTGACAATTACAAAAACAACGAAGAAAATAGCCAAATATGTGCAGCTGTTCTGACGTTTTGCGCTTACATACATTCGGCAATTGATTTTTCTTTATATAGATAAATGACTATCAAATCAAATCAAATCAAAATATTTTATTACAGACAAATAAGTCCATTGGTTAGTATACACACAACTTAGAAAATATTGTTAGTACTTACATCTATAATGCATACAGAATAATTATTTATTATAACACCACAGTGTGTAGGCGTACCCAATGTTTCAGTATGAGGCTGTCCCACCCAGGGTGCTGATGGGCTTGCCGAGCTATTGCAGCGCCTCAGGCATGTTCGCGGATGCGAGAATTGATGGCTTTCACGCCATCATGCGCAAGCGATCTGCCTCAATGATGCGTAGGGTACGTACCCTACGCATCATTGAGGCAGATCGCTTGCGCATGATGGCGTGAAAGCCATCAATTCTCGCATCCGCGAACATGCCTGAGGCGCTGCAATAGCTCGGCAAGCCCATCAGCACCCTGAATGCGTTATTATATTGTACACGCAGAGCGTTGTATGCCCTCTGCGTATAGTTGATCCACAGACTGCATGTATAAAATGACTGGCAGTACGCTGTAAACAGCGTAGCCTTCACTTCAGTCGAGCATTTAGCAAATCTGCGAGCCAACATGTTACAGCGGACAGCCAACGACCTGCGCTCACGTTCAATGTCCAGGCTATCTTTCAAATCATCGGATACCCAGTGACCCAGATACTTGAAATGAGTAACTTGCTTTAAGGGGCATCCGCACAGTTTCAACTGATGTGTAATTGGATAGGTCTTAGTGCCTGCCTTAAAGACTAGTACCTCACTCTTCTTAACATTATATTTGAGTCCATGTGCCTCCGCGTATCTTTCACAGATTGTGAGCAGATTCATCATAGCATTGATCGAAGGACTCATCAACACCATATCATCAGCATAACTAATATTGTTAACGCATACCCCGTCTATATAACAACCTTGAAAAGTATTGCTGAGGTCAGCGATCAAACGGTTTATATACAAACTAAAGAGGCGCGGAGAAGTCAGGCCACCCTGCCTCACTCCACACTCCAGCTTATAATTATTTGATAATGATCCTGCCCATCTAACACTGTTGGTCTGATTGCTATACCAATACTGTAATATTGATATAACTTCCCTATCCACTGAGGTATCTTTTATCAATTTCTGCCACAATAAATCATAAGACACGAGGTCAAACGCTTTGGAAAGGTCTAAGAAACACGCGATAACGGGTGTTTTCCTAGACGTATAATATTGAGCAGTATGCTTGAGAGACAATATGGCACTTTCGGTGGAAAGACCCTGTCTGAACCCAAACTGCGCATCATGTAATTGGATGCGGGTCGCCATATGCCTGTCAAGCAGACCATCCAGCACCTTAGCAATGACAGTAGCAAGTGATATGGGCCTGTAGTTCGAAAGATCTGATGTATCCCCAGTCTTGTCTTTTACAACAGGCACAACCACCGTTTTCATCAGATCACTAGGCAAATGACCATGACTCAGGCAGAGCGAGTAAAACATTGCCAACACCCTAGGCAAGTGAGCTCCTGCATGCTGCAAGTGCTCGACACTGAGGTAGTCATGCCCCGGCGATTTACCCGTAACCATACTTTTTATAACATCAGTTATCTGTTTTGCTGAGAACCTGACATTTAACTCCGTCCTACAATCCTTAATATCAACCACCTGGGATGGTAATCCAAGAGGGGACTCTACTTTAAAATGTTTTACGAACAAGTTAGCTATAGTAGTAGGCTCGTGTTGACCTGCTACGTTCACGGGGATGCCCGACTTCGGATTTAATTTATTAGTATTTTTCCAGAAACTTGAAAAATCTTTACATTTATGATTTTCCGCTATTATATCCATTTTTATTTGCTTTTGATTATTCTGACACCATCGTAATTTTGATTTAAAAGCTTTTCTCGTTAAGTACATATGTTCATACACAGAACCAGAAGTCGGTTTACCAGATATAATCCAGATTTGAAATGCAAGTCGGGCGGCCGCATGTGCCTGCTTAACATGCCTATTCCACCCGATAACCTTTTTACTCCTTCTACCCACTCCCGCAGTCGCTTTACTGGAACATTGGGCTGCCTCTTTAAGAATACATATAATGTTTTTATACATCTTATCTAATACTAGTTTGTGATTAACATCTCTACAAAAGCCTCTTGCGCATTCTGTAAATTCAGTAGGGAAATCAATTTCCCTTAACTTAGTGTGACATCTTTCTTTGTATTTACTTATTTGACTAGCGTCCCGTTCACCCCATATTACAACATTTTTCCTCAGATTGCAAGTTACAATTATAGGTCTTATCATATTAAAATTACACTGTAACTGTATAGGCATGTGATCAGACCAATACGTATCATACAATACAGTTATACTAACAAGCAGACGCCTCGCGGCCTCTGTCACTACACAGTGATCAAGCCAGAAACTGCCATCGCCTTTGATAGATTTGCCATCGAGTCAACTTGATACATTTATCATAGTGACGCACATGGTAGCCGCCGCTGGCTTGATCACTGTGTAGTGACAGAGGCCGCGAGGCGATGATAAATGTATCAAGTTGACTCGATGGCAAATCTATCAAAGGCGATGGCAGTTTCAAAATAAACACTTAAATTACCAACTGTGAGCTTACTGGTTGTAATGAAGGTTTCTTAAATCGATAAACACTAATACAATTTGAACGACCATTATAAAAGTTGCACACCTGAGTGTTTTTTCATGAAGATGATTTTTATGCTATTCATCATTACTATTATTATAAATGCGAATGTAAGTTTGTTTGTTACGCTATCTCGCCTTAAATACACAACCGTTGATCATGAAGAGTTGCATATACGTTACTAGGAGTGTAGCAAAGGCCAGAGAGTATATTTTATTCAGAAAAAAGTATTGTTTCTGAGGGATAGAGCAAATCTAGAATAACGTTAGCGAAGGTGGGGACAAAAACTAGTTTTTCTATGTCTCGCAACTAAGTGGCGCTGCAGTACATCAATTTCTGTACAGTTTATCCGGTCATCATAAAAATTGGTATGTTATATGAGCAAAGAGAATATTTTCACGCTATTCTTTTTGCTACAAATTTACTATTCATCGCGATCGATAGTAATTTTAATATTAACATATTCTAAGAAACGTATGCGAAGCTGATGGCATAACATATATTATTATGAAGTACATATTCTAGGTTTTATATTTTTATAGGTCTTACCACAATCTCAGCGGATATCAAACGTCGATGTTTTTTTTTTTATTGTAGCACGGCAAAGAGACTGCACTTTGCCTGATGGTAAGCACAGTACAGTCCAAAAACAACGGCGACCACCGAGTGACACACTATCCATCGCTGGTCGCCGCTGCCATGCCGGCCTGCGAATAGCTGGATATGCACATGCTGACCCCGAAACGCGACCCTCGGAAGCGAATCACTATGACGGGCTTTTTCGCCATATACATGGTGGTTGCGACCCAGTCAGGCTGTAAAACCCTAACACCCCGCTTTCGCCATTGCCTCGTTCGTTATTCAGCAGAGTGCACCACGTGCAGGTGAGGTTGGCTTGGGTGTCTCAAGTCTTATGATGTTATTTGACACCCCTTACACCCAGATGTGGTCCAAGATGATGAACACGATAAGCCTAGAGAGGATGTATCTATTGGAACATACCCAGAGGTAGTTGACGACAGATATTCAACCTAAAGATAGTAAGATAGCCAGGCGTGCTTAGAAAAAACTCTACCTTCATGTTTTGGTTCCATCGCAATGTTTTCTTGCACCGAATGCTCCCGTTCATTCGTAAGGATTCGAACCTATATTGATCGATGCTATACCCGAACAGGCTAACAACTAACGCTATCATCGCTTATATTACACACACAAATATATATAATGAAAAATATTCGTGCAAGCAAATTTCTCGACAGTATCATATATATTAATACGTGAAGCCTAAATTTTGTATCCCTTTTTAACGGAATTGCGCGAACGAATGAACGTGAAATTTGGCATAGTTAAAGTTTACATGGAGGAGAAGTGCAGAAAGCTATTTATTTTATATAAAATGCATTAGAAGTACATTAAATTAATTAAAATATGCATAACTCACACTACTGCTTCAATTTTACACAACATATACACACATGTAAATAAAAAAGACATTTTGACATCTGTCAATAAAGGACTTCAAAAAAGGTTGTGAAGGATGTTGCTATGCTCGATTGTATGTATTATTTTACTCTTACGTTCCAATTACCCTTTTTCATTCTACATTCTACAATGATATTATAACAACTATTATTATAATATTTATCCCTTTCAAAAATCAATGAACTATGGTCGAATGTCGACCACTGGACGCCCACTAGTATCTCTAAATCCATAAACCGTTATTTTAATTTAAGGAAGGAAGTAATAATTAACTTCCGTGAAGGATATATTGGTTATAAACGAGCTCCAATGTAAATAATCTTGTTGGTTTTATGAGGTAATAAAATATTTTGGAAATTTTCTTCCTATTCACTCATCTGCCAGATATTTCCCTCACTGATATAATTATGTCGACATAGATTCAGTTTCAGTGCTAGCAAACTTATCATGTACTATTTTTATACATGATTTCCATCCACTTCGTTGGACATTAAAGAGTAGCAGTGTTCAAAAAAGAAATGTCCTAGAACTATGTATGTAACATTAATAGTCCAATGCCTATACTATTTTTGTTTTTTTAAGCGAAAACTCCTGGTGGGCCTCTTGTAAATAATTTTAATAGTTGCGCCCCAGATAATGTGTTTCTGGCCTGCATCTCATTGATCAAGCAGCATACAGGCGCTTTATATGGGAACTTTCTGGCTGTGAACATTACACAAAAGGAAAAAAATCCAAATTACAAGAAAAAGAACAATATAAAATCTTTTTCATTCCTTGACATATTATTACATCGATAGGTATATTATACCCCAATTGTAAACGCTGGTTGTAATTGTGAACAAAATGGTTTGATTAATTCGGCGTGATGCTTTTTTTGGTGATCGCTAATAATGCACAACGGTCGGAAGGATATGGGAAAAAATAGGACTCACCTTTTGGCTGTTATCACGGTTGTAGGAGGCCTCTCTTCATTCACATACACTTCTGTTTGCACCTTTCACTTTTATTTTCTAACTATATTATGAAACGTTTATAATGCAATTTGTTATTTAAAAGTCACTCACAAAGATGTGCGCAGTAGTAATTTCGTATACGGACTGACTTAAGCACCGGTGAGAGGGTTGGGGGGAGGAAATATGACACTTGATGGATTTAAAGGACGGATAATACCGCTGTGCAATGCAACGCCTCTTAACCATTTTAGCCTAAACACCAATGTTCTAGACCGTATCACTTTTGAATTCTATATTTTCTGCGAACGCATTAAGTTACTATATTGTGTCCGCATAAAATCGCAACGCAGTGTTATAATATTTACACCGCTCGCTTGAAGAGGTTTTTGGAAGAATCCGCAGACATCACATTGCGCCCGAGACGCTCTGCTCCATACAAAGTGCTGAGTTGCTGGTTAGTCCACGCTTTTTATTTGGTGTATTCTTGTTATTTTATTTATTTATAGGCAAGACCGCTAACCGATTCACATGCTCTTATTTTCTTTCATCGCAATTTGCTGGTGGGACCTATTTACACGGTACCACCAGCCGCCTTAAATCCTTTCACCGTATTGAGCGGTGTTTGGTAGGAAAGAAGCGTATGAGTCACGTCACCGATAACCTCAACATGCTAGTGAAGCGTCACCGCCATGGTTGTGACTTTTTTTCGAACTAACTACACTATTGGTCTATTACCTTAACAACTTCACCGGACTACCTCATGCTCGTGACGTATACCGCTTGTGCCCGATCTTACATATACTCATCTGTATCATATGCGTGTTTGCATTTTTGTATGAATAACATCTTGTGCTTTCGCATCACCGCTCATCACTGATGACGTATTACGCTTGCGTCAGACTAGCAATGCGTAGAATAGCGGCCTGTGTCCATGTAACATTAATTTGTATTAAACTTGTGCAGCTCACCATATTTTTGATTAATTAATAAACTGTATAAAAATTTATATAACCATTGCTCGGAGTACCAATAAATATGAGAATCAGACTGATGTTAATATAATAATTCCAATATACAAATCATAAAATTAATATAAAAAATCAGACTATAATTGACATAAAATGAAAAAAATAACACAGTTCTCACTTCTATACACGATTGCCTCGCCTTTTTAAAATTGGATTTGAAATACATAAATATTGATTACTTAGAACAAAATAAATGTTATAATCATGCCATTAAACCTAGCTTTTAAATACATTAACGATTACACGAGATTAAAAGAAACGAGTAATATCTTCTCGGTTGTAACTTTTTTATAGACATTAATATAGATAACCTATCGTACCGCGTTCTTGTCAATGGCTAAGGTTTAGGTTTATTGACTATTTATGGGTAACTATGTTCGTAATATAGAACTACGGATGTAGTGAAAAAGTTAAGTCTATAAGCGGCTTCACAACAAATTTCACTTACTCAAGGAAAGACAAATACATTCTACCACATTTTGCAATGAATTAAAGCTATTATTGGCGGCTCGAAGATTCGGGGATTGATGAAGAACGATCACCCGCTTTGCAGGCGACTTCTTCGCGAGCCAATACGTCGAAGTCACCAATTTGGGGATCGATGCGTACGATCACCCGGTTTGCTGGCGACTTCTTCGCGAGCCATCACGTTGGAGTCACCAACTTAGGCATCGATGCATATGATGACCCGATTTGCAGGCAACTTCTTCGCGCGCCATCACGTTGGTGTCACCAATTTTTGGATCGATGCGCACGATAATCCAGTTTACATGCGACTTCTTCGCGAGCCATCGCATAGGATTCACCAATTTCGAACTATGATATAAAAATTATTTGATGACAACCAATCTCTATAATTTGATCATCTTTTTAATATATTCCTTTTTCTACACAGAGTTTCTCCATAATTGGGTGTTCGTAATTAATAGCTTTATTTGCTTTATAATAATTCTCATGAATCGTTGGACCACACAGATATTTCAGAGAGTATCCGATTGCTTATATATATCTTATTTATACTATTATATATACGTCATATAATAATATAATATATAAGTACGAAATATTAGATCTTCATATCTTAATACCTTTTGATATATTTACTAATAAACAAATATTCTTCATAATTAATAGTTATAAGTAAAATTGTTGAGAATTATTTGTACGGGATAATCCAAGACATGTCTGGATATATTTTGAAGTGAATTTTATAGAGAATCTAAGCTACATATTATCGAGCTTTCCATAAGTGATTAATAATAATTACGAAATTCTGAAACGGAGATAAGTTTAAATAGTTATAACGTAGACGTAACGTAGAGGTGTAGAGATAACACAAATAATTTACTTGAAACAACAAATTATTTTTAAAAGAACGAAGTATAATATAAATTCTTTCATTTTCAAATAATTTTAAACTATTATTTACAATTTATTTAATAACGGTAAATAATGTTAGTTATTTCACTAATTTGGCAGTTTATGTCGCAAATAAATAGAGTTCACTATTAATGGAATAATTAGTCACTTTCACCGATTCAGCGTTAATAACTAAAATAATATTACTAATATCATAATATCTGGTAATACTAGATTAAATATTAAATATACGTAATATTAAAAACAAGAGCCTTCATTTATTAGTCATGTGGGTGGTATTTGTAAATAGCTGGTCGGGTTATAAAATTTTTAACGACGCCTGCAGGCATTCTTAATTATGGCAACATCGTCACGCTATTACTTAGAAAAACTACGCATACAGTAAAATAACTAATATAAAGCATTTTTTTTACGTTTACGCTTGTAGGCAGCATGTAGTGTAATTAATATATATACTGATATCCAAATATTGTTTGCACGGAAGTAGATATTTTATATTATTTTAATGTTTTTTTTATTGTAACTCGTCAATGTGACTACACTATACCTGATGGTAAGTACATTATAATCCAAAAACAACGGCGACTACCGAGAGATACACCATCCTTCGTCAGTCGTCGCTACGATGCCGGCCTAAATGTAAACAATTATATTTTATTATACCAATAATCGTAAAATACCACACATTAATAAGCAAAGACAATAGGAATGTCAGAGTAATTGTATTGACCATATTTTTTTCTGTCAAGGTCATCTCTGCCCACCCCCTATGTTGCTGTCGAGGGTGCTGTGTCAGGGCGTACTATCCTCTTCAGTGGCTGGTCCATCGCGGTCCGTTAAAACGGGTTGGTCCTTAGGGCGCAGAGGGCACATCCCATTGCGTGCTGTGGTGATTTATCCGGTTATCGCCTATTTCTAGGCGGAGTTTTCTACCTCTTTGTAGGATATCTTTCAGACCTTGATCTAGGAGTGGGTCCATTGCCCGGTCTCGGTGGGATATAAGGTTTCATAAAGGCTTGGGCGACTAATTGTCGCACATGGTGTCTCCTCATCCTCAAATGTCGTCAGCTGCTGTATTGCTCCGGTTTCGGTCCTGGTTATACTCGCGTTTTGTTTGTGCGAGGGCTCGTTGTTCTTCCCACTTCTGGGGATGGAATTATTGGTAGGAGCCATTAGACTCAGTGTCGTCGACTCTTCCACTGGCATTGGGGGCGAAGCATAGGCGACTACCTTGTGCCCGAAATTACCTGTCTGGGCGACGGTGCCTGTTCGGCGGTTACGCGCCTCTCATCATTAGACTGGGTAGTATCTAGCACTGTTTGCCAGGTGTGGGCCTCCGCAATTTATTCAGGAGGCAGACTCGGTCTTCGGACGTTCGCATTGATGTGCGGGGTGTGGTCCCCGCACCTCACGCAGGCGATCGGTCGGTGGGATTTGTGGAAGGAGTGTCGGAACTGTTGGCAACGATGACATTGTGCCGAACCTCGCTTCCCACGCCATCCTTCGACTCTGATTCTCTTCAGAAGTAGCTCGTTTAACTGATAAATGGCTTCTATAGGGCCATGTTTTTTCTACAGTGCGGAATGGAAGATGCATCCTAGTCTTCCTTGTCTTCCAAGTATCGCCCTGATTTATAGTGGTTATGGACGTAGAGGGGTATAGGGTGTTCAAGGGTAGGCCGCGGATTGATACCTTCAGGCTGCGCTTGGCGGCAAGCGAGTAAGTTCGGTGGTGACGCTGCGATCGCGCCATTTGAGGGTTGCTTGCGGGCAGCCCCTCGCGACGTAGATGGTGCCACGAGTGATGCCACTAAGCGGTCAAAGGTTTTGACCTGCGGCTGCGGTTTGGATCGCGCGGGTTCCATAGACGCCGCGAACGGTGACTACTCGTGGGTAACTTCTTACGACGTAGCAGGTGCTGGTGCGGATAGTGTTTCGGCCGATTTTTGCACAATGTAGTGAGAAAGGAACCGACGCCGGAATGTCACCACTGTGGTGACAACCAGAACACGGCTCAACATACCCTGGAATTATGCCCGGCATGGGCCGCCGAACGCAGTGAGTTCGTGTCCTCCATCGGTGGGGATCTCTCGCTCCCGTCTGTGGTGCGGGCTATGGTGAGCAACGAGGAATCGTGGAGTGCAATGGTCTCATTCTGCGAGTCGGTTATGCTCCAGAAGGAAGACGCTGAGAGAGCTAGAGAGAGGGATCCCGAGGCACCAGAGGCCAGACGGCGTCATGGCGCCGGGCACGGGAGAAGGAGAGGAGGAGGTGATTTCCACCAGAGGCCGTTCTGAGGGATCTTCCCACGTAGGCTACATAGGTATGGGGGGGTCAGGATCAGGAAACCTCTGGTTTACCGCGTAAGTAGGCAAGATCAGAAGTTAGGCGAGCGTAGGGTTTGTGTAGGTAGGTAGGGTTGGTAGGGTTAGGGTGTAGATAGGGCGGGTGGAATGGGCGGGGTGCTGGATAGGTAACCTCTTGGCGATTGGCGGGCGTAGTACTTGAGTAAGGTAGGGTAGGGTCAGGATCGAGGGATCGTAGGATAGCGTAGGCGTAGCGTAGGCCTCAGGGTGGCTGAGGCGGATGAGGAGTAAACCTCGGTAAAAAATCAACGGTGGGGTGGCGGCGGAGCGGCTTAGCCTTTCCGCTGCCGACCGAAACCAGGGGGGAAGGGGCGGGGGCCCTGGACTCCCATTGCACAGGTTCAGCGGGCTGGGAGCCAGCCTCGCAACCGGGCTGCCTCAGTCGTGTGTAGCGTGGGAAACGCCTGCCACCGGAGGGTGTTGCGGAGTCTGTTCGCGCACCCCGTAACACAACCCATAGTGCGGTGTTGGTTGTCGTGGAGTTTTAGCCGGTTGAAGTCGTCGAACGGCACCACCCCTGCGTGACTATCACAAAGGCTAGTGGTCGGTTCCGCTCAGGTTCTCCCCTGGGGGCTTGACAGTCTACGATGGATTTGATGGATGGAAAAGGTACTGGTGCGGGTGCGGACACCTGCGCCGCTAGGTTATCGATTGATTTTCCGCACGGCGTTGCAGGCGGCGCGGATTCTTGCATCTTCATCCTCTTCGGGTCCGGGGACTGGATGTCTGGAGAGGTATGAGGCGGTTGTTGTTGCGCCACAAGAGTCATGGAGGTGTTGGATTCGGAATCGCTACGGTTACGGCGGCCTAACCTGGCTATCGGGAAAATTTGGTGGCTTCTTGTTCTCCTGCACCGCCTCTTGGAGGTGCAAGTACAGTGCCATCCAGCTGGTCATCCCCACCAACAGCGTCCGAGCTGTAATTAGCTCGGCGAGAGTGATAACATCATTCTCGTACACGTCTGTTGGCGTTGACGCTCCACTGGGTGACTTTTGTCACGTTTCCGCGGACTGAACACGAGGCGTAGGCACAGTGGTGCGGAGTCCGGTGTGGGTAGCGCTTGTCGTCGTTCGTCACGCCGTTGGTTCCGTAGGCAGGCTTGATTTCGTTCGCCGCGATGACGTGGCGGCTTCGGATTGGGCCTGAGAAAGGCCTTTTCCAGTTCTCCCATTTGCCGTTGCCGGGTTAGAAGAGGTGACGCTGGGGCGCATAGTCGCGCAGGTCAGCACTAACCCTTACATGCTCATGGTATAACAGAACGAACGAAACAGAAAACAGTAGGGAGATCTTCAAAAATATTGACACAACTGACTGATTGACGTTCACTTATTTGATTGTAATGTATTTCAATAAATGGAGGAGGGAAATTCGGTCTCATTTTCATTGTTATTAAACCGGTGCGAAGCTGGATTAGGCAGCTAGTACACTAATAAAATTTCGTGCTGCGGGTATTTGACCGTTGCTCAAATACAAATACAGCCAGCAGTCAGGTCGCACAACCCACATCTATATTGGACTCTGTTATCAACCTAAGCTGTAAGACGTGCTTAGAAAACAAAAATTAGTCGCGGATAAACATCCAACAAAGAAAAATTCGACTTACAGATTTTACCTTAAGATTATTTCCTAACGAGACGCGAAACTATAAATCACCGTAATGGGTTTTGATATATTATTAATACTTAATGGGTTCGTGGAAGAATTGTGAATAAGAAAATAATCATTATAGGTATTTTCCTTGTGAACATATTGAGAGGAAATGTGTTAATATTTTTATTGTAGATTTCTTTACCTTACGGATATCATCTATAAATAAAATGTAAGTGTCTATTGTTTATGCAAGTAAATTTCCGAAGTTACTGAACCGATTTTGTTAAGATTTTTACTAACAGAGGAATTACCGCATTAACTAATCGGTAATAATATAATTTAACAAAGGTAAATTACATTGGTAATAGGATTGTAGGGTTTAATGAGTAATGGTAATATAAGTAAATTAATAAATATATATATGATATATATGTATATATACTAGCGGTCCCAGCGGACATTATCATGGCTTGATAATTTAAAAAATATATGAAATTCAATCGCAACGCCAACTACCGGGTCCAATTATGAATCTAAACCATTCTCGGATCCTCTCGAAAATGCCCACAAAATTTCATAAAAATCGGTCTCTCCGTTTAGGAGGAGTTCGGTGACATACACACGTACAGAAGAAATTTATATATACAGATATATATATATATACAATAAATCCAAATAAAATGATAAATTCCCTAAAACAACCAAATTGTTTAATAGGAGCAAACCGTCTAGTTAAAAAATAAATATATATCATAGGAAGAAGCGATTTCATAACGTCTATTGATTAATTATATATATAACTAGCGGGCCCAGCAGATGTTATCCCGCCTTGATTATGAAAAAATCCTTGACAAATTATATACTAAAACATTCCTCATCAATCACTCTATCTACCCGCGAAAACCACATGACAATCCGTTCGGTAGTTTTTGAGTTTATCGCGAACAGACAGACAGACAGACGCAGTAGGGGACTTTGTTTTATACTATGTAATAATGATAATGATACTCATTAATAAATTAAAAGCCTGCGCTATCTTTGCATTAATATGTTCCTATGAAATATGCAAAGCGCTCGAATATTAATGCAAAGTCCATGTCACTAAGCAATTCAGTTCGTGAGAAATCACAACGGTATAGCCACCGACGATAGTAACTTAACAGAATGTAAATTAGTACATCGAAAAAGACAAGCTCAGTAGCTCACTTAGAATACATTTAGATGGCTCTGAGGTTAGGTTCTTAATTAGCCATCGCTCGCAGCTGACCGCTTGGAAGTAAGATCTGGGTGCACTTTACAGATGCACATGTTTAGAACACAAGCCAAGTTAATCTTTATATCGTTGGGTTAGGAATTAGAATATATGTAAACATCTATCGATTTGGCGAAACGTAGGGTTTCAAGTGAAATGAAATTCGTGTCGATGATGCGATTTGTTAAGCTGAAGATTCTATGGATTGAGGTTAGCTATTTGTTGTTGATAAAACGGCAGGCATATTATATATTATTTATATTACTATTATAAAGAAAATAGATTTTTATTCACAACGAATAAACACGGATTAAAAAATATTAACGAATTTTAAATACATTTTTTCACCAATAGAATAGTGTGATTACCACATGGGCTGCATTTTAATTTTACAAGTTATATTATCTCGAGTCTAGCGGCGTGTAATTGCTAGTTGTTGGTGTAATATTTCGTGTTTATTGGTATCGCTAAACGCCATTGGAAATATATTAAAAAGGACAAGGTCTATAATATTCCTCTGGATGTATGTATGGATGTAGGAGACAGTGATTTGTCTGAGTTTAACGTATCGTCTTTAATAGCAGCGTCATCTAAAATAATTTATGAGTCAGTTGTAAGTTAGCTGTAATAATCACATTTATTTCATGTAAGTCGTCGTCGTTCATGTAAGTCATGTGAGACACTGAGTGCCTTAAGCGCTCGCCTTAGTAGCCCATTGAAGCTGTTAAGATCTTGCTTGGTCAATAGCGTAGTCAGTTCGAAGAAAAAAAAAATCATGTGAGTCGACTGTAAGATTAGATGTACATATTCCTTATACAAATACGCCTAATATAATAGCTTCTATTGGAAAATAAGTCTACTATGTTGTACCGATCTTGAATATGTATATTAGATATATAAGCAATCAACTCAGATAAGATGGATCCCAGACACAACAATGTCATTCAATATTGTTTTTTTTTTCGAACTGACTACGCTCTTGGCCTGAAATGACCTTAACAGCTTCACCGAACTACTAAGGCGAGCGCTTAAGGTACGCAGCTGATCGTCGGCTTGGGTTGTTGCCACATTTATGCAATTCGCGACTTAACTGAGCTGATCTAAGCTTGGCTACATATTCATACTTATATGAGTTATTGAAATACATATGTGTACCAAACATACATATCTCAACAATTCCTATATGTATTTTGTGTCGGAGATGCAATATTGACTTACAGTTATTATTGCCGTTAATAGAACTATAAGGGTGGTTCTTAAAATGGTATTTTTGATTAATTTTTTTTTTCAAGAAACGGTGTTATTATAATGATTATGGAAACACATGACATAATTATTTCATATAAAAACGTTCACTCGTGTTACTGCAGCATCAATCATTTTTTTCTCGATGTAAGGTGAAGGAAACGTATTACACTCCGAGTGTACCAAGTCGGTCGCGCGTGGAAAAAAAATTGTGTGAAAAATCGCCTCTGTGCTCACTAATGACGGAATGATGTGCGTGGTTGTTTCAAAAATTATCTAAATTAGACATAGTTATATTTCGTTTCATTTTTATATAATAATTTTTAGTCACGCTACGCATCTTATATCAAACGAAATGCTGTGAGACTGTATTCCGTTATTGCTCGTACTATTCTCAACTTAGAAAAAATCCCTAAGGCTAATAATCCAACGAACTAAACTTTAAATAAGTTACATCCTAACCTTAATTGCTTTAGCGAACGTATAACCCTAATTTAGATAGTAATTTTGTAGAATTTTGATATCAAATACAGAGGCAAAGGACCTCAAACAACTAGATGTAACTGTGACTAGCGAGCTTAATGCCACGTGGGATTGTCTACCCACGAACCAGCGGTATTGTTATCAAAAATAAAAGTTTTCATAACATTAAAACGTTTGTGTATATTTGTTCTATCGTTAAGGTACAGTTTCTTCAGGATGAAAGGTAGCCTGTGTATTTTTTTAAACCCCTCATAATATGTATGCAAAATTTCATGATACCTAGATAGGTGGTAGAGGCACGCTGAAGCTATTACTGGTTTCAGCATAAATGGTTCGGCTTACCCGGGGTAGTACCACCCTCCCATAGAAAACCGACGTGAAGTAACAGTGCTTGGATTGTTGTGTTTCGTACAGTAAGTGAGAGCACCGGAGGTCCACCTCTCCTAGCCCCCTTTCCCATCCCTCCCCTTCCCTTCTATCCCCCAAACATAGGCTGTAACGCACTTGCGACTCCCCTGATGTTGCAAGTGTCTATGGACGGTGGTGATCACTTAACATCAGGTGACCCACCTGCTAGTTTGCCTCCTATTATGAAAAAAAAACGTAATCGGTTGCGTAGTTAAGACGTGAAAACATAACAACCAAATTGTAATTCGCATGTATAATATTAGCTAAACATTTGCTTTCTGTTAAGTTTATAGAAAAGTATACGATTACAAACATTGAGTCTTCGAGTCTTGTACGTGTTCTTTTTATTATAACAGATGAAAAAAAAACTGTTTAATGTGTACATATCCATTTATTTTATTTATAAACCTATGGTCAGACGCGTACTTGAGAGAATTATTTCGCATAACCATAAACCGTTACGATTGCTGCACATAAAATCTTAAAAGCTAAATGGAAAACCTAATTAACATTGAGTAAGCCGGATTGGAAGCAGCAATACCAATAAACAAGAAGATAAAAGGGCGGCCTATAAAGTGGCTCGTATAAATATTCGATCGCACTAATTATCATAAAAGTACATCCTTGCTTCACCCGTGGACCCATTACCGAATAGCTGTCATTAAGGAGCACGGTTCGATAAGAATTACTAAACGCCACCCACATCGTATGTGTACTACAAGATCGTAAACTGGAATATTATTTTAAACCTAGCAACAACGTTACCTATCTCTTCTGATCGCCGTTGAATACATATTATACCCTTAAGCGGTAATAAACGTTAATATTTCACTAGTCATATATTAATTTTAATAGGGAAATATTGTTCCGTTTTGACATAGATGCTTATTTGATAAATCATCAGATATGAAGACTATATTCTATATACACATTTATGTTATAATGAAAGTACAGTTATTTTGATACCCAACCACGTTTTTTTTTTTTATACTATTGGCAGCAATTTATTTTTTTTTATATCATAAGAGGCAAACGAACAGGCGGTTTACCTGATATTAAGTGATCCTCGCCGTCCATATACACTGACAACACCAGGGGAGTCACTAATGCGTTGCCAGCATGTGTTTGGGGAGGGGAGGGGCCCTGCGGAGAAGAATCACAAATGCGTTGCCGGCCTTTGAGAAAGAACACGTCAAAACTACCGAACGTCTCTATATTGGACTATTTATTTATTTAAACTTTATTGTACCCCTATTACATATATATACATTTCAAAAACATTTCACGTTTTATTAACGGTACAATGGGCGGCCTTATTGCTATTAGCAATTTCTTCCAGGCAACCTTTGGATGGATTTTTCAATGGAGTAGAATCAGGGGTATTCTGGGTGTACAGGAATAAATACTAGGTAATACCACCTAAGATAGTGGCACGTAACTGTAATATAATAATGTAATAACTATAAATAATATAAAATATAATAACTGTAATGTAATATAATATAATGTAATGCAATATATGATATATATATATAGATGTATAGATTGATAAATATATACACATAAGCGAATTTTAAATAGATAAATAGTGTTTTTTGACAGAGTTTCTAAAAATGCCCATCGTCTGCGCCCATCTTATAGAAATCGGTAGAGCATTCCATAGTCGGACAGCCTGGATTGTGAAAGACTTGGCGCTGAAACTAGTGGAATGAGCAGGGACTTCTAACGTTAAATCATCTGATGACCTTAAATTTCGAGTATGCCTATCGCACAGGAACTGAAAACGATTTTTTAAGTACAGAGGAGCGATAGGGTTAAAGAGAGTACCGTATAGAAGATAAAGAGTGCGAGCGTTCCGGCGTAGCCTCACAGGGAGCCATTTTAGTTTTGTTCGAAATTCTGATATGCGATCAAACTTACGCAAACCAAATATGAACCTAATACATAAATTTTGTAGTCGTTCCAGTTTATCAAGTTGAGCTTCAGTAAGATCTAAATAACAAGTATCAGCATAGTCGAGGATAGGAAGGAGAAGGGTTTGTGCAAGCGAAATTTTAGTGGGAATAGGGAGAAAATTACGGAGTCTTCTTAGGCATCCGGCTGACGCGAAAATTTTCCGACTTAGTTCATGAAGCTGTGGACCCCAAGATAAATTTTTGTCAATATAAATTCCTAAGTTTTTTACTTTATCACATACAGGAAGGATAGTACCTTCAAAGATGATAGGTGGGAGTTGCATTTTCTCAATCTTTACAGTCATCCTAGGGCTGCCAATAATTATGATTTGGGTTTTATTAGGATTCATTCTGAGACCATAGGCTTTACTCCATCCACTAATGCGTGTCAGGTCACTGTTAATAGTATCGATAGCTTGTGACAGGTTGTCGAGGGAAGCCTGTGAATAAATTTGTAAATCATCAGCATATAAATGGTAAGAAGAAAGTAAATTGTTGGATATAGAATTTATGAAGATTCCGAAAAGTAATGGAGATAACACACCACCCTGTGGCACGCCAGTAGAAGTCGCTGATAAGGAAGAAAAGGTTTCGTCGATACGAATACGTTGTCGACGACCAGTTAGATAACTTCGAAACCAGTCATTAGCTATTACAGATACATTAAGTGAGTTTAGCACACCAAGTAGAACATCAAAGTCAACGGTATTGAACGCGTTACTAAAATCGAGCAAAGCAAGGATCGTTAATTGTCCGCGCTCCATACCTGACCGGATGTCGTCAGTTATATGTGTCAATGCTGTGGCAGTACTGTGACCAGGACGAAAGCCTGACTGAAAAGGATTAAGAAGATTATTTTTGCAAAGAAATGAGTTCAACTGCTTATAAACAAGTCGTTCTAGAACTTTAGCAAGAAAAGGTAATATAGAAACAGGACGATACTCTGAGAACAGCACAGGATTGGATTTTTTAGGAATAGGTATGATATAAGCATCTTTCCAGGCAGCTGGAAAAACGCCACTCGTCAAGGAAAAATTGAAAATATGACAAAGTATAGGAAGAACTTCTTCTAGAATTAATATAATCATTTTACGACTGATCTCGTCACTGCCTACAGCTTGCGATGTAATCGCCATGATGCTCGATTTAACATCAGTAACGGATATCTGTGTAAATTTGAAATCGTCATAGCTAGGTTTTGGCAATGATGACAGATACTGTAGTGTGTTAGCCTTGAGATAAACATCATAGATGGTTGAAGAAGAGAAATGTTTATTTAGTGATTCGATGTCTAGGCCTTTGGGAGTTGTAACTTGGCGAGCTTTACCAACACCTATTTTTCGTAGAAATTTCCAGACTTTTGCAGGGTCACTAGCTGCAACTGATTCGTGAATATATCGACGTTGGGCATCCCTGCATACTTTATTGCAGTGGTTACGAATATCCACATATTTTTGCCAATTTGAATGATTTGAGTGACATTTATATCTAGTCTTGGCCACTGCCTTTTTATGCATAATTGCTTTGATATTGTCTGTTAGCCATGGTGATGGGGAATGTTTTAACTTTATAGGACGTATCGGTGCATGGTTATCATAGAGCTGAAGTATTGTTGAATTAAAAATTTGTAGTTTTTCGTCTATAGAGTGAGAATTTTTTAGGAGAGTCCAGTCAATGGTTCTGGTATTTTCAAGAAGGTTCTCTAGCTTTATACCTCCAAAATTACGCTGTAAGATAATTTTAGATCTGTCTTTAGGCGGGCGAATGTTGTAAGAGAGGAAAATTAGATCGTGATATGAAAACGCATCAGCTGAACATTGACCATGTTTTGTGACATATTCAGTGGAAGTAACGATGGCTAAATCCAGTAAGGAGGGTACAGAGTTTGGGGAATGATGTGTAGCACTAAGAGGAAGAATATTCATATTGCTTGAATGTAAGACAGAAGCCAGGGAGTGCGACCGAAAATCATTCTTTAGGAGGCATGTATTGAAATCACCCATAATGATGGTATGTTTGTAAGAGGGGGTCAAATTTTCAAGAATATTTTCGAAGGAAGCAAAAAAGTTAATACGTGATGAAGGACAATAGTAAACACCAAGAAGAAGTTTCATGCGTTGAAGCTCAATTTCTAAAAAGAGATGCTCGCCTGCGTCTGGGAGAGGTGGCTGTGTTGACATGCTAAGAATATAGAAAGGAATGTGTGAACGTAAATATATGGCGACACCACCACCGGCTCTATTTTCGCGATCATTTCTTATTAACTGAAAGCCAGGAAGGGAGTAAGAAGTGGAGGGGAGACATGGTTTCAGCCAAGACTCAGAGACAAGAATGGCATGGATATTTTTACTGTCAAAACTTGCTAACATATCAGGGAAGTGTGCTGGAATGCTTTGTGCATTTATGTGAATAACATTGAAGTTTTTCATACTACAACAAAATTGAAACTCAAGAGTTTCAGCCAGAGAGGGCATGTTATGGAAACTATCACTACTATTATTACATGATAATAAATCACTAGTGTCGCTGCCACTGTAGCAAGGTGAATCGGTCATTATGTAGTATTAAAGTTACAATATAAATACTTATAAAATAATGTGTGTAAACAAAATAAATATATGTTATATGACTCACAATAATAAATAATCTTACTAAACGACGTATAAATTTATCCAGCGGCCAGTTGAGTGTTAATATATAAGAAATTCACAAATTATATTTCACAACAAAAAGAAGAAATACTAATGCACGATACAAAACTCATATTCTAATAAATCGCAACCCAACTTATTTCATCAAAGATTACTTTTGATTAAAGTAGTCACAACAAATACAGATCTAATAGTTCGAAGTAGTCTTATCAGTCTTAGTTGGTGACTGTTTAACTAAACGTGAGAGACATGCATATTAAAATAATCGAGTCTACAAGGATCTTTAACAAAAATAACCATATCGTTATCATGTCAGTAAGCATTTCAAGTAGGTAGTTGACAAAAGTTAATTAACAAAAAAGTGAATACAATGTTAAAGTAAACAAAGTGTCAGAATGAATAAAAACTAAGATATTATAATATGTTACAAATTAGAGAGTTATACGATCTTGATAAATACGTTTACTTTTTAGCAGTTGCCCGTTTAGGTCTTGCGACAGTTTTCGTGGAAACCATTGGTTTAACGGGATCTTCGGGTATACATTTATTCAGATCCGCTAGTGAAATGATTCGATGTCGAGTTATGTCGACTATGCCCATTCTATGCGGAATTTGTCGTAGATGGTTCTAGACTAGTTATTTTTTTGGATTTGACTGCTCCGTTGTCTTTTTTTAATACCCTCTGAAGTGGATGGGAATCAGCTAGTAATATTTATAAACGATCCTATTAAAATATTACTATGAATCTTAATAAAAACCTTAAGATTAGATTTGCGTAGATTCAAATTCTGCAATGAGCCGTATGTTTTGGTAATTTAGAATTTAGAATCTGCCGTCATGCGTCTATAAGTATTTTTGGGCTTGCTTTTGAGAGCCAAGCCTTCTTTAGGAATAAGATGCTATCCTCTCTGGTCAAGTTATCATTTATGTAAGATTGTGATTAAATGCTAAAATACATACCACATTTTATTAATGAAATGGTTACTTATGTTATTATGTACGTTTCCGTATATTTTATTTTAAATTTAAAGTTATAAAATGGACGAGCGCCTGAAAAAGATTTATTTATTCATAATATAACGTCTTATATTCAAATTTGTAATAATATCTATACCTATTCTAGCCTATAATAACAAAGCATATTACATTGAAAGAAAAATGAAACAAATAACTAAATACTATGAACCTTTATTGCTATATGTAATTTCAAAAATTATTCTACAATATTAGAGTTATTAGTTGTCCTTAGTATGAAGTTATACTGTCCAAATAATAATGATTATTATTATTTACCTTGTTCTGATATGTTTTTTTTAAATTCATTCAAATAAGGCGTTTTCAAAGCACACTAAAGAGCATAGATTACGTGGTTCTCGAAAAGTCTCGATAAGAAAAAGTGATGTATAAAGTTAGGGCATAAATTTCGCGTGGAACGTCTGCTTGCCTCCCGATCCGATCCGTGAGATTATCCCACTTCGACAGTTCGACACAACTTTTTCCGTCGAACTTTGTATAATGCAATAACCTTTACTTGATAGAGATATGAAAGTGTGTTCTCCTTCTTACGGCTACATACGTTTTTTTTCCACATACAACCTTTTATATAGTTTAAATTATTATTTGATAAAAATCAAAATGATTACTAATTATAATTTAAATAAATAGTATCATCGTTATCATAACAGCTTACAAGAGACCTACTGCAGTGTTATAGACATATTCCCGAAGGTAGGTATGGACAGAATCACCACGCCAGCCCACGATGTAAGAGAAATTTCAAACTCCAAGAAATTCACTGGTTTTTAATTTCCCAAATACGTTTGTACCACAAGAACATTTCTTATATTCAGGTGACCTCACGAATCAGCCGGTGTTCAAACCTACGGACTTAGAATTAACATGCCACAGGTCAAACCACTCTACTACCACTACCATTATAATAACTAGCAGCCCTAAAGTCAACACAGAACTTATAGCATTCGTAACAAAATACCCATCTTAGTTGTTTCAAAGTTACTCATAAATATCATGAAAAAATATAATGTGTATAGAAAGATAATAGACACATAAAGCATTACTGTATTTTTAGGTTATAAATCGTAACGTATTTTCTTTTCGAAGCTACATATGTTAACAAAAAATAGACTATTATTTTTATAGCCGTCAAAAATTCGTTGACTGTGACGAAACAATTTGACCGTAAATATTGGTTTTGTCTAAAGATAATAAACATTTTCGTCCATAAATAAAATATAATTATACAGACAGAATAGGACGGTGAGTTTTTATGAAAGAATTTATAGAGCTTAGTAATAATGTCGTCACGATAAATATCAATTGTAGAAGTGGCTTACCTCAGGAGCTTCCCGTAATAACAGTGATTCGAAAGCGGCCGCAGGCGGATCAAGTGACTGCTTATTTTTAACGGATTATTCTGTAAAATCATAAAAATTACGTGCTTCTAGAAAGATATTTTTTCTATATGACAAACCGCACATAAATTTTCATAAATAACTATCGAAACGTATTGATATAAAGTCATTTGTGCAAATAGTGAGTAGTGTTCTTCTGTGTTACTCAACATCTCTTCTGAACCAAACCTTAAAGTTATGCAAGAAAAATGATATCATTCATTTTAATATACATCATTACATAGTATAAAACAAAGTCCCCTACCGCGTCTGTCTGTCTGTCTGTTCGTGATAAACTCAAAAACTACTGAACGGATTTTCATACGGTTTTCACCAGTATATAAATTGATTCATGGGGCACCTTTTGGTATTTAATTTGTCAAGGATTTTTTTATAATTAGGGCGGGACAACGTCTGCTGGGTCCGCTAGTTATCAATAAATCTAAGCTATAAACGAGAAAACTAAAAAGACAAAACTTGTGACTCTCGTTGCAGAATAACGCCTTTGATCAACCAAAGATTAAATCGCTCCACGATTTGACCTTAAGCACCGATCGGACCACAATTAAGATCGGCGTGTAGGTAAGAATTTAGCTGTGACGGCTTTTTAAAAAACCATTTGCCCGTACCCTCACGGTGTTTTTAAATTATTGTATTATTTCTGTGGACTTTAATATTTTTCACTCGTTTTATTAATCGCCGATTTTATAAGTGCTACGTACGCGAAACGGTTGCATTTTTATTGTATGACTAAATTCAATGACCCTTGTGTCGGTTGATTGCATCTTTAAAATATTCTCACTTATATTTTATGGCATAGAATAAATATATCCGAATTCAATAAACTTCAATATAGGGTCCAAATATATTCTCATGTTATTTGGTTTAAAATATTATCTAACTAAATACAAATATTAATTCTACAACTAAAGTAGTTAACTATGAAACTGGTTTTATGATAACGATTTTTATTAAACCGTACATTGTTTCCAAAAGTTTTTCAAAAAACCCATTCTAGTTAAGACTTACTGGTTGATGATGATCTTATAAATATATTGATTTAGTAAGAACCAAGACTTCGAAATATGTAAGAAAGTGGTACATCTATAAATTTGCTGTCCCTAATCAATCAATACTATAATAAAACTGTAACAAAGCCAAATCTGTACGTTAAATATATTTTGAAAATTTTGATCGGTGTATTGTTATCGATATAGAAGCCAAAAATAATCCTTTCACCTTTCCTTTCCTTTAATCAATCATGATATTGAAATTTCACCGTAAACCATGAAAAGCACCGATAAACGTAGACATATGACTTGGGACTGACGTCATATTGAGTATATGCGTTTATTACAGGCGCTTTCTCAATTATCACTACCTTTATCATACAGCCAGTGTTGCCCTAAATTATAGCTATGACGAAGTTATTTTATAAATATTATTTTTAATTTACCATATTTTATGTCTAAATAAAATAATATTAAAATTACAGCTATCTTAACATGGTTTGAAAATACTTTTTTATTTACAAAAAAATAGCACCGGGCACATTATTGTTAATAACAAAAATGTCTGGCAATAATAATTTCATGTTTAAGTAGCGTTTTAAAGTTAGTGAAAAACAAAACATTCTAAAATTATTTAAAAATCAATATGCACTAATAAACGCAACGTTTACCGGCAGCCAGGTAGCCTGCACGCTGTTCGTAAGAACTTAAAGATATATAAAAAAGTGGCTTATTAAAATTCGCTGTTGAAACCGTTGCTAGCTCTTAGACGAATAGTTACAGGCAAGTGATAGTTGACGCGTCGTGCTCATAACTTTTTAGTATTTATATTTTTCTTCAATACAATGGAATGTGTAAAAGTTTTAATACAAGTTGGAAATAATAATGATATCGTTCAGTGTTTAATTTATTATTATTTATTTTATGAATATATTTAATCGTTTAATTTACAATTTAACTTTATCAACCTGATATTTTATAATGTAAACTATACCGACTGTATAGTGAACGTCTACAAAAAAGGGAAAGAAACTTCTTTCCAACTGGGGGTCTATAAACCACTCATGCTTTTTTTCACATTACTGCCAATATATGTAGGTTCGTTTTTATTTACCAGTAGATGATGCTACGAACGGGCTGTAGGCTTATTTTAAAAGATTTCTCACATACCATCTGTGTATATGTTTGAGCGTGTCCCTTTGAGAGAGTTTGGATTTAGAATTGGAAACGGTAGGTGTGGCAGCAATCGCGTTTTAGATTTATTAAAATTTTTCGCGTTTAAAAATACAATTGAAACCGGTGATAACCGATTCGATGCAGACAAAGTTGCACGGGTCAGCTAGTATATTAATAATAAACAAATTGTAGTATTCAACAATGAAGAGAAACGCTTTGATATTCAATCTCATGATCTCATGTTGATCCCCGAACATAAAAAAATTATTAATAATTGCTTGACAAGGAGTCTCTGCGTGACATTTATTTCATATCTTATCGATGCCTACTTATATGTAGTACGAAGTATATATTATTTTCTTAAAAAAACTATAGGTACAGTAAAATCTCTCGATAAAGCGGCAAATGATAACTATACAATTACCTTCATATATATAACAAGTTCGTTTATCAAACAAAATAAACCGCACAATCTACATGAGATACTATATCAGAATACATAACTATAGGGGTTGGAGTGAATAATTCGGTTTGATTTATGTATATAGTCTTAACGGAACCAACGAGTCCTGCCTCATTACAGGCTGACGTTGAATGATGATCAACGGTCGAAGAAAAATGCCGTGTTTAACCTCCAATGCTTATAAATTAATTCCTATTGGAAAAAAATACGACAATTCGACGGGTCGATGAACTTTGCATACATTTTGCTCCGCGTGTTTGCTTGTTTGCGAAATATTGTTTTGTTTTAATTTGTCACAAGCCAATTAACAATCGAAAAAAAAAGTAGCTGTTTATAAGATAAGCGATTATGGCTCATTGGTTAGTGTAATTGGACAACACGTCGAATGACATAGGTTCGAATCCTTACAAATGCGCTGGGACTTTCATTGAAGAAAAATTTGTGATGAAACTATAGCATGGTGATTCTTCTAAATCCATCTTGTTAGCTACCACTTTCGAGCTGAATACCTATCGCCAAGCACCTAGAAATGTATTCCGGCTGGATTAGAGAACCAACCCCTTTTATTTATCGTGTTCACACACGGGTTTGATACATGAGTAATAAACATTAAGCATATCGAAATATATTATATATGCGACACAAAATACATATAAGAGTTAAGGTATGTATGCTTGGTACACATATATGTTTCGATAACTCATATAAGTATGAATATGTATCTTAGTTTAGGTTAGCTCAGACAGGTCGCGAATTGCATAAGTCAAGTAACAGCCCAAAACGAGGTGTGCCGTGCACCCATGAGCTAGTTGTCAAATAAAATTGGCTGAGTGCCTCAAGCGCTCGCCTTAGTAGTCCGGTGAAGCTGTTAAGCTAGGTCAATAGCGTAATCAGTTCGAAAAAAAAAATGGAAATATAGGCACTAAAATATTCAATCAAAACACATACATCGGACTACATCATCTTGCTGTCTTTTCGTTTATCCAGTGTCATTTAACTCGGAAAGAGAACGAGACAGTCTTGTTTATACAGTATGAGTACTAACAGAGTTTTTTTTACAAATAAGAGAACTGATGCTTATTGTACATCGAAAAGTAATATTAAAATTTTGAAAGTCACTCTCGGGTGTAATTCAACAGTTTTTATTAAAATTCCATTACAAGTGTGGCTTCGGAATTGGAGAACAGTACAAAAAGTGATTGTTTTGTTCGTTCAACCAAATATGTAATCATATAGTATTTATTGATTGATAGCTCTGTAGAAACCGACAAAGGCAAATTGTAAAACGACGAAAAAATACGAATATAGTTAACGGATGATTAACTGAAAATTTTAAATTTATCACTTTAAATTTTTCTTTAGAACAAAATATATATATGTCATAGTGGGAGCATCCAGCAGTCGGAGCATTCAGCAGTCGAAATTAACACATAAATAGTAACGCATATTTTTATTACAGAATCTTACAAAGATTCAAATTACCATAGGTGTTTGCTAACACCGCCATCTATTATTTTCTATGTTAATCAATATAGGCAATGTGTTGTTAATGCACTTCTATTTATGTGTTAATTTCGACTGCTGAATGCTCCCACTATGACAAATACAAGATGCTTTTTTAAACGACTATTTTTTTTCGTTCTCGAAGCACATTGTTATTGAAAATATATAAAAAATTATTACCTGAAAATTTGAGCTCTTAATATTAACTATAAGTAGCTACTCTCCCGGAGAGTAAGAAGATTTCCCATATAATATACACGTAAACTTTGATATATGTTTTTATTTTTTTTGTAATTCGGCGGCACTTTATGTTGTCGTATTGTTCAAACTCAGAATTGAGTGTTTTACAATAGCAACTACTGCGATTTAACTGTGACCCACAGTGGTGAGGTCACTAAAGTTAAATTTTGTAGTAATTCAATTTTTTTTTGTTTTTGTTTAATTGCCAAACATATAGGGAAAATGTTAATATGACATTTGTAGAAATTTTCATTATCTACTAAAAAGTCTTTGAAACTAAATCTCTGAGATCGATATTTTACGAGATATTGATTTTCTGTCGGAATTCCAACTTTTTAAGAGTTGACTGTCCATTAAAATTTTGTGCTACAAAATGCAAAACTGAATATCTCGAGAAATATCGATCTTTTATTTAATGTACTACCTAATAATCACAAATACATAAGGAAATATCTACAACATACACAATGATGATGGTAAATAAATTCGAGAATTCTATAACAAAGAGACATTTAATCACTCATTCCAGATCCGACGTTTTTTGCTTAAAGCGAAAACAATAAAAGTGAACCGTTTGCACTGGCTGCCATTTTCAGGAAACGGATGTTAGTCGGCACTTCCGTTATCGTTCCGATGAGGCACTATGCCAAAAGATTTCATGATCGTGTTGTGCTGGAAATAGGATATCTACTTAATTAATAAATAATGGATATTATTGGAATTAAGAAAAATACTGTTGAAACAATTAGATGTTCTTTTTTTTTCAAATTTGTTTGTTTCCCTCAGAGGTCAATTGAAATTGGCAATATAAAGTGAGAGGAGTGATCGCAATTTGATACAATTTACTATTCCCTCCCTTGAAGTGTTGCATGGGGATAATATTAAAGTCACCAATATTTGTTAGTCCAGATATAGATGCAAGTCAGAGAGTCGTGGTAATTTCATGGTCTGTAAAATGTCTTAAGATAAGCGATCACATGCTTAGCAAAATTGTCGAACGGTTTGATTGCAGACTCCTTCTTAAGCCCAAAATATCGAATGTACATGTACGAAGATTATCTCAAAGTAATATGTGCTCTCTTCGTGCTAAACCTGGGACAATCTTGAACCAAGTGTTCAAAGTACAATTGGATATTGATGATTCTTTTTTAACTTACCTAATACCTATAATAAAGATGTTTTTTTTTGTTACAAAGACTGACTGACTGACATTAACACCACATTAGTAATAACTCTAAACTCTTAGTAAAAACTTTTTCAGCCCCGTTGTGATTTAAAATTCAATGGAATGATACTTGTTCTGGTCCAAGCTTTGTACGTCCATTAGTGCGTCTGTTTGTGTACACTTGCATATTACGAAACTTCGTGAAAAGGCGTGACAACCACCGTGGTGTATTTTTCATTTTTTAAAGTTTCACTGTTTACGCTGGTTGATCCCGAAACGTGACACACCTACACGTATTAATATAGCGGATCGAGTATAGTTAACATATCCTAAATCGTGTTAAAATATATGCATAATTCGTACGATAGTATGAATATATAAACCCAAACATTGTTAACTAGCTTATACTCGCGAATCTGTCTGCGTCGCTTATTATTTTACCGATATATTTTACGTATAGAGGAAAAATATGAAGACCACACCGTTTGCCTCATTTCCCTAGAGCAAGAAACGTCGCTGTATACGTAGGTAGTCCTTATAAAAATAAAGTTATGTATAGTTCACAGGCGGTAAAAGTGAAACTTAGTATTGTAATTATGTTTTAAGAGAACGAGATCAATACACTATGGAGGTGGTAAACATTAGATTTCGGCATTATTTCGGTATATTTTATATTATTTAATAATACAAAAGTGCACGTACACTAAAATTCAATAAAAAATAATGTGCTAGAGATTTCGACGTTTCTTTCTTTCTCTATCTTCCTTTTTTATATATATTTCGAGTACATTAAGATTTTTATATCATTCTCTCGCAGCCTAAAACCTATATATACATTTATCGCTATATATATTTCGTTAAATATTTTCGTTTTATAACTTCAATAAATTTATACAATTAACGCCATTGTCATAATATTTCTTTAGATAAGAGCTAAGTATCTAAGAAGTAAAAAGAAAATGATTGAAATCTACCCAATATTTTTTGAGCGATACGCTCACAACGGCAGGCCTCTTATCATTTTATTTATATGGATTATTGAGGAAAAAATTGTGTTTATTGTATTTGAAAAAGGGGTTACTGTTTTCATGTCCGCGGACCTACAAATACAATAGAAGACCATTAATATCGTAGGATAAAGACGTGTGATAGATAACATTCCGGTATTACCATCCATCGCGATACTCATATCTGTGGATATTTCACAAAACAAGTCACGTATTAAATGAGAATATTCGGGCGAGCCTCCGACTTATTTATCATTCTTCTCAGAGCACACCCCATGAATTTTATACAAGATTGAACGATTTAGTGAACAATATTGATGGTACGTCTATTGTGCAATGTCAGCGAATTGAACAGCTATGTCAGAATCGCGGTAAAACTTCATTCAACCATAATGCTGTATTAATACGGATTTTACATGAGATAACGCAATCTTCATTCTTATTATTGAAGATATATTTATTTTATTTGATTTTATACCTTATGAAATAATAGGTCTAGGTAGGTCTTACTAAAATCAACGCTATACGAGAATACACATAGTCCGCGCCAAACTATTTGAATGTAGCTGCGTAGAACACAAATTTAAGTATACATACATATTATATTACTAGCGGGACCGGCAGACGTTGTTCCGTCCTGATTATAAAAAATTCCTTGACAGATTAAATACTAAAACCTTCCTCATGAATCACTCTATCTACTGGTGAAAACCGCATGCAAATCCGTTCATTAGTTTTTGAGTTTATGGCGAACAGACAGACAGACAGACGCGGTAGGGGATTTGGTTTTATACTAGACTAGCCGACCCGTGCCCACTTCGTTGGGTGGTAATACGTAAGCGTGGAATGGTTATTTTGCGCTAAAACGCAGCGGAAGCTCTGAAAAGGAAAAAAATAGCCCGATTTTGCAACATTCTTCATTGCTGCTCCGCTCCTATGGGTCTTAGCGTGTTGATATATAGCCTATAACCTTCCCTGATAAATGAACTATATAACACTGAAAGAATTTTCCAAATCGGACCAGTAGTTCCTGAGATTACCCCTTATAACGTCACAAACTCACAAAATCACAAACTCTACCTCTTTATAATATTAGTATAGACAATGATAATGATATGTATAGCAACAAGATAGATGAAGGATAGATAAAAGCCAATTTTAGATTCCTATAATAAAATGTTGACTTTGTTTTGTACAATACAAAACAAGTTTGTTACACTTATGACGATATTATGCACCACCTCGAACATACGGTCATGTTCAGAGCGGCCAAAAAAATCATCGTGGACTGTAAATTCAAAATAGAATCGTAAGGTTTCAGCAAGCCTATTTTATGTATTCCTTATTTAAAAATTAAAAAGAATTAATTTTTTATTCATTTAGTTTATTACACTATATACGTATTGCGTTTTTCACAGTTGAAAATTAAATTTACAACACTGTAGAGTTTATGGCAGTATCTTAGTCTGTCATATAAGGGATTTTATTCATAATCTCATGTTAATTAGTGGTGTTTTATGTAATATAGTTCGGTTACAGTGCACAAGTGAAATGATGCACATGAAACGGGGCATGAATTCTGAGATGCCCCAAAAACTCAATAGAAAGTTCTAACAAAGGAGCCACGCACTTGCGACTTCCCTGGTGTTGCTAGTGTCTATGGACGGCGGTGATCCCTTAACATCAGGTGAACCGTCTGTTCGTTTGCCTTCTATGCTATATAAAAAAAAATTAAAATTAGCACAAGACATTTGTAATATTCTTACCTACTCGATAACGACAGTAATAATCTAAAAAATCGGGTGCCAAAAAAGACAATACCATACTTTTTACATATTCGCATTACTTTAATTTATTTCACACCTTTTTGCGACGAAATACAAAATTATACTTTCCATTTGAGTATACTTGAAGCCATGATAGCTCAGTGGTTAGTGTGACGTATGTTCGAGCCCTTGCGAATTAAAGAAAAAATCGTGTTGAAGCTATAGCATGCTAGTAAAGCGTTTTCTAAGCTGTCTGGTTAGCTAGCATCCTGAAGTTGAATATCTGTCGCCAACACACCTACAGGTGCAGTTTGGAGGTAGCTGTACTAGAGAACCAGTCCACCCCTCTAGGTAAATTTCACCAAGTTTGTCACTTTATTAATCACCAGACTAGATCGTGATCAAATGTGCCAAACACTGTAACCTAGGTATTAAAAAAATATTACTTTTTTTTTAATCATAGGAGGCAAAGGAACCCGTGTGTCACCTGATGTTAAGTGATCAAGTGCGTTGCCAGCCCATGTTGGGGGAGAGGAAGGGAAGGGGGATGGGGAGAGGAGGTGGGCCTCCGGCTCTCTCACTCCCGAACGAAACGCAACAATGCAAGCAGTGTTACTTCACGTCGGTGTTACTATGAGAGGGGCGGTAGTACCCCGAGCGAGCCGACCCATACATGCTGAAACGAATAGTAAGCTTCAACGTGTCTCTACCACCTACTAAACATACATACACATATTTGCATACGTAAATAAGCTTTAAATGGATGTAAATTATGATAAAAATAGCATAACTAAAGATTCTAAAGTTACAACTTTAAGATACTATCCTGTGCATTTAATTACTTTCTTCTATTTATTATTATTCCAATATTATATTCGAAACATTGAAATAGTCTCTGAAATAATGGGCCTCAGGACGTTTTTTTTTCTTTATTTCTGTATATTTCTTAACATCACTGTAATATCTTTCATATAGAGGATAATCCGCCGACCAGAGTTTCTCACAATGTATAAAGATGGAACAAGATGCCTTCCAACTGGCTTGTACCGATAAGTATCCCTTCAAAAGAATTCGATCAATCCCGGCAGGTTTCTATTGTGTGTCGCAGTCTTTTTATGGACGCGAATACCATATTTTTAGGGGAATATTGAAGTTAGTACAATAAAATACAAAGATTTATTTTTTAGACATATAACTAACACACTTTTATTACTCAATATTAGAGGTGATTTTTAAATTAATACAGCTTAAGTACTAAAACCATTAAACATAATTATTCTAACAATTCTACATACAAATTTATATATGTATGTACCAGCTCAGAAAGAGGATTCAGTGACGTTTAATTTTTTTCAAATTTTAATCGCTAAATTCAAAGAGTAAACCATTGATATATAAAAACCCAACGTCTCAAACCCGTCCACATAAAATTAGTGCACAATTGAGAATCCTGAGCTCATTTCAAATAGTCACTCGTGTCTTTGGACTTTTTGTACACTGCTTTGCAAAAACAATTGCAAAAATAATTCGTGTAAGGTTGAATTTGCAAAACAATAAGTTTATAGTATAACTATAACTACTTAGATATATCGGTGAGCTTTTGGGGATGGTTTTGAGTGTTACTTTTATTCGAGATTGTGCATCTTGGGTTTTTATATATCAATGGAGTAAACTTAAAAAGATTCGATATGAAGCATAACTGTTGTATAGGGATCCGAACACATACCTGATTAGCGCGGTATAAGCTTACATATATAACGAGTTACCTTCTTGGTGAGGCTCGCTTGTCTTTAGGCTTCGATCAACAATAACTAGATATCGGGTCGGCGCGAAAAATACGTCTAGGTAAATAAAAGCTCACTTGAAACGTGAGCTTTTATTTTGTTTAGTTTGTTTGATACACATCCAATGTAAGCACGTTTCACAATGCCGCAGTGTATTGAAAAGATGCAAAAATAATACCCGAAAAAGCAATTTAACGGCTGGAGAATCGTACTTTCCCTAAATACATGTTGAATAAGTTTTTTTTTTCGAACTGACTACTCTATTGACCTTGCAAGGTCTTAACAGCTTCACCGGACTACTATAAGTTATATTTTAAGCTATAAACTAACAAATAATATTAAATTTTGAACAAAATTACCGATTTTAAAATGTGGTACAAATGTTTGGTCAAGGCTCGCCAACCACGCACAACCACGCAGAATAACGGGAAAAAGTACTTTATTCATTGCATTTTAAGGTTGAATTCACACAAAGTTGTTTATGTTGTCTTTTCATTTGTAAGTGACGAGAGTTATTTATTGCTTTGCTCGTTTTATCGTAAGTATTAGATAATATTTTGAACATTCGTGACTTTATTACTAGGTGTCACGGTTGTAATTAGGTTGAACTTAAAACTGTTTTAAAACTTTTTTGCTCCCTTTCTTAGTAAACAAATAACTACACATAAGTATATATTTACGCGGATAGGATTTAGCTTCGATTCTGCACGTGACCCTTTATCTAGTTATTGTTGATCGAAGTCTTTAAGCGATTAACTCACTCTCAACTTCCGGTACCCCGCACCACGACACGATCCACCAATGTTACTTCCTTCTCGGTTAGCGTGATTCCTAGCCTACTTTCTGTATGATAATCGCTTCGTTTGTAATATTCGTAGCATGATGTTAGGTAGCCGATATTATTCACCATTAAATAGACAACAAGATAAAAAAAATTTAAGAAATATATACGTTAAATTAAACAAAAAATAGTCTTGATTATTTAATTATTGATTAATTAAAATATTCTGTATTTTATGTCTAAAATTATACTAGGTATAGATACATTACTCAGGATTCATACATACATATTACACAATCTCCAACGAATCCCCTCGAAGCCTATCTATAAAGTTATTGTTGACTTACTGAATAAAAAAACAACATTTCGATAACAGTCCTTTCGACTTTTCCTTCAATTGTTTAACGAACAGTTAACTTATTAATTAAACTTGCATATTTACTTGGGCATTGAAATGGCAGAAAAATAAACATCACTCTGAAAGCTTGTTGGGTGGGAGTATAAAGTGACCACTTCACTGCAAGCACACTTAATTTTAAAAATTGTATATATATTGTACCTAATTTTTTATAATGAAATAAATAACTTATGCCAAGCATTTGCAAGTGTGTTGGCCAAATGAAAATTAATGTGCTTGTAACGGATTAATCAACTCATTAAATTGCATAGTAATTATACTCGCAAAGCAACTTGCTTTTGTATCGCAATTATTAATACAATAGAACCTCGGTAAGTCGAACCTTGATAAGTCGAAATAAAAAATAAAACTTTCAAATCCCAAGTCCTCGATTACTCGAAATTATTATTTTTTCTGTCATAAGCAAACGAACAGGTAGGTCACCTGATGTTAAGTGAACACCACCGTCCATAGACACTAACAACACCAGGGAAGTCAAAAGTGCGTTGCCACAATGTGTTTGGGGGAAAGGGAGGGAGGGGGGAGAGGAGAGGGGAAGGGAGGGGAGGTCGGCCTCCGGCGCTCTCACTAACCGAACGAAACGCAACAATGAAAGCACTGTTACTTCACGTCGGTTTTCTATGAGAGGGTGGTACTACCCCGGGCGAGCTGACACATTCATGCTGAAACTTCAGCGTGGCTCGGCTCTACCACCTATAAAAATTAAAATCAAAATAATCATTTTTACATATTTTTCCATACAACATCGAAAATTTCCCGTCGCTCCTGAAGATACGAAGGTTCTACTGTAGTTGTTTTAATATTTTTTAATTAAATTACACAATAACTATTTAGCTTGATACCTTAACACATATAATTCATAGATATTAATTACAGAAAAAAAAAACATTTTTTAAACATAATCGAAACATTTAACCATGAATGAAGTGATAGAAGAGTCTGTAAGGGTAAATACCCAAACTTAACACTAAGCAAAAACATCCGTTTTATGAAAATCGTAGTAGAAGCCATCATGTTATAAATATAATTATTTAATTTAATAGACTTTGCTATATATTCTCAATGCCTGTGAAAGAAATCATGCTCAAAATATATAGAAGAAACATTTTTCTATTATATTTTCGACTAGAAATAATAAGTTTTCAGCATTTTGATAAAGAACCAACAAGATAATACGGCTTTATACCAGAACTGGCAAAGTTCGATAATGTCGTTTACATGCGTATGCCAAAGTAAGATAAATATCTTAAGTTCAGCCAGAGTTCATAAGTAGGTAACTTGCGATTTTATCTTCATATTTATACTGAATATAAGAGAGACATATACTGATATTAGTGTATAACTTACGCTATTATATCTATAAAAGAATATATAAAGGTTTTTATACGAACAAAGGTTTGTAAGGTAATTTGACCCAATAATTATTTTAAAGGAACTATTCGGTCGCGTTAATTTCAATTTGACGTATCCCTCGGGAACAGTTCACTGTTTCTGGATGAAAGGTCTATGATCTTTTTTGTACCCTTCACAAAATTTCAAGAAGATCGATTTTTTTTTTCAAACTGACTACGCTTTTGACTTTTAATAGCTTCACCGGACTACAAGATCGATTACGTATTTAAGCTATACACGGATTTAAATGATTATATCATTCATACGAGTGATAAGAGTGGAGTAGTCTCGTATGAAAAAAAGATGAGCATCGTCTCTCACCTTTCAAGTGGATTCGCATAAATATAAAAGTGAATGATGTTCGCAGTGAAGCCGTCAGTGCTCTGAGCATAATAATTAATTATAATTTTAATTGAAACCCGTCCAGTTCTCATGTAAATTGGTGATTGCAGTTTCCTTAGTAGGAGGCAGCGGTGTAATTTAAAAAAATACGGTGAAGTCTTAGCGTCGGATGAAGTCTAATAATTATGGTTATTTCCTTTGATTATAAATAAGCGGACTGTGTACAATGTACATTATCATATCCAATTGCTGCTGTATACGGGAACGTTTAGGCAAATGTATTCGTTTTATATTCAAATTAAAAAAAAATCTCGAATTAGATCGCATATTGCAGATCGCTTTCAACAGTGGGGTCCAAAATAATTTGTAATATCTATTACTGTATCAAAATAAGCTTTATTAGTTAATATTATAATATAAACAGTGAGTATAGAATTTAATAAACATGAGTAACACTATGTTCAGTGATTTAGATCCGATAGTGTAAGACTGTTCTATCGGATAACTCTGGTCAAAAAAGAGAAAGTATTTTTATTTTATTCGTTTGTCACTTGTTCAAGTGGCAGTCATTCGTAAAATGTTCTCCACAGTTCATTATTCACGTCTTATCTTTATTATCCTCTCTGTAAAAGAACTTTAATTGATGCCACATGTTTGAAACGAATGTTTCGTCCCTGTCGACGTCTGCTAACGCACATTTGGGGACTAAATTATTTTGTCAACACATCAGATTTTTATACGCGTGTGTACAAATACGGTTCTCTGTATAGTACTGTTTTAAATATAACTCCAAATTATTTTTTAAGCAATGTGTATTTTTTATTCTTAACTTATAGATCTCTTTTTTATACAAAACTCAAATAATGCTACATAGTAGAGGCATTATGAATTAAGAAATTCGTTTTGGTCATAAAGCTTTTTATATAATATTTTAGGATATAGACACATTAATTAAATCGATTTATTTATTTAAATGCATTTTTTTTAACAAGGAAATAGTTTGAATAAATACTCTGTAAATACTAGAAACTTTAACAAACTGGTCGTCCCTTGTTTTAGACTTAGCAAAACCAGTAATCGTTTTTTAGGTAATAGTGTTAGGTTTTACAATAAAGTCCTGAAGCGTGTTACCGATTTGCGATTGTAAGTTTAAGCGCCATGTCAAGCGGGTTTTGGTGTCAAAAGGTTATTATAGAGTGGATCAATATGTGAACGATGGTGATGTCTGGAATTGACTACTCTCTGTGCATCCACTAAAAACGATTGTATGATGTATTGGAAATATATGAGTATGTTAAAAGATGTACCAGATCGAGTTTCTTGCCGGTTCTTATCGATGACTGAGTTGTATTTCGAACCGGTGATAGTTTTGACGTGCATAAGTGCCTTATTAGGGCCTGAAATGAATAAAGAACTTTTGATTTGAATACTTTGACTAATATAATTTCTAATTATTTATTTATTTTATTTGAGGATGTGATGCATAAAGAAAGTGTTGTTATTTTTTATCAACAAGATTTATGGCTTAAGTAACGGAAGTACGAAGAGGAAATCGAAATAAATCCACTACAGATGCAACGATTCATTCACGCTCTATAAACGTAAGCTGTGAAAGGGTTATAAAAATTTGAACTCGACGTATATTATAAATAGATATGATATATCTATTCGTATACTCAAGACACGGCATACGATGTTTAATGTATACAAAATCCCATTCTACGTTGAAAATAGTTATAATTATTTTCATATTTGCAAAACATACATTATTGGCATTTATTGCTATTAATATTGTGCATACCAGTTTTTCTCTTTCTAAATATTGTTTACTCCCTTTCATTATACGTTGAACCCGTAATCTTTAACTAAATATAACGCAATAGAATTTTGGGTGGGTATAAAAGGATCGCTTATGAAGTTTTTATAAAATTATGGTTTTATCAAAGAAGGTTATTAAGCACAAGCTGACCCGTGACCACTTTATTGCGCGGTAATAGGCATTATCAAGCTACAACATTTTTCTAGAATTCAATCATATATCTCTCATCGTTAAGGCAGCGTTCGTAATAAACGTTTTCGTTCGACCATTTTTTCTCCGACTCCCCAGATATTACTCCCTACAACCTCACAAACTTACCTCTTTATGATATTAGTATAGATAATATAATTACTTCATAGCTTCTACCCATGACTTCGTACGCGTGGATTGGTTATTTTGGGCTAAGACGCAGCGGAAGCTCTGAAAAGGAAAAATACCCCGATTTTGCAACATTCTTGATTGCTGCTCCGCTCCTATGCGTCTTAGCGTGATGATATATAGCCTATAACCTTCCCCGATAAATGAGCTATATAAAACTGAATTTTCTTAATCGGACCAGTAGTTCCTGAGAATACCCCCTACAACGTCACAAACTCACAAACTTTACCTCTTTATAATATTAGTATAGATTATGTGTAAAATCAAATAATTTAACCTGTAAACTACAAACAAATTAAAGTTAACATATCATATGAAACATACTATGTACCATATTTTACTCATATGTAAATTATAAATTCACTACATAACAACATCCTCGTTTATTAATATCCAATCGTAAACTAAACAGAACTCCGACATTTCTACAACCGCATCAAATTCAAAATGAAATTAACAATCCGCATTTAATTGTACGTTCTAAATTCATAATGTCGAGTGTCCTGGATACAGTTTATGACATATTTGTGTTATAAAACCGTCCAACGTATAGTCTGTCTCAGTTGTAATTTTGATGTGTAATGGTGCGTCAAAAGCATCATGGGATACATTTCTACGAGATTGGATCATCGTCACGATTTACATGACTTTTATTAGTACGTCATTTCTTTTGATAGTTAAATATCTCTTGTTCGATGTTCGATAAAGTACTGGATATCTACTGGAATTGATAAAGAACAGAATTAGTAAAGGGGAACGTTTAAAAAAATATTGTGATAACAATGTTAACTGGACAGGGTACATACATTAGTAGAAAAATATCGCAGACGTAGATCTATAACTCCTTTAGATCTGTGATACCTTGTGCAGGACGAGATTTCTAGCCTGCTGGAAACGGCAGGTATCCCTTACACCTCCGCCGTGAATACCGCTGTAGGTATTCAGGTGAAGGTAGCCACGTCCACCGCCCATCGCAACCTCACTCGTTTCCTTCGGGACAACCAGTGGGGCTATTTCACGCACTCTCTCGAAGAGGAGCGTAAACTACGGGTTGTGATCCGTAGAGTCCCCTCAGAACTCCCGACTGACGACATTTCAGACGACCTCAAGGAACAGAAGATTCCTGTTCGCGAGGTTCATCGTATGCGCTCTCCGCGCACCAGGGCTCCATATGATATGGTTCTCGTTGTCCTCGATCGCACCCCTCAGGGGAAAGCGATTTTTAATCTTACATCCCTTTGCGGCCTCTCCGGCGTCATAGTCGAGCCGCCGCGCAAAACGTCTGTGCCCTCGCAGTGTCACAACTGCCAGGTGTACGGACACTCCGCACGAAACTGTCGCCTGAAACCCAGGTGCGTTAAGTGCCTCGGCGACCACTCCACTAGGGAGTGTTCTCGCACGAAAGACGCCTCCGACCCTCCGAGCTGTGTTCTGTGCCGCGGCGTGGGCCATACCGCGAATTATCGCGGATGTCCCCGCGCCCCGCGCACAAAGCGCCCTCGATACCCCAGGCAGGCGTCGCCGTCTAAGACGGCCGCTGCCCCCGCCCGTCCTCGACCTCCGCCTCTCATGTCTCGAGAGGCCTTCCCGAACCTGCCGGGCACGTCTCGTGCACCGGCAGCGTCCGTACCCGCGACTAGTGCGCCCCCCCGCCCCTACCGGGCCCCTCAGGCCCCGTGGGCTCCTAAACCCGCGTCCCAGCACACTCCCAAACCTCCGGCGGCTAATCCTTCACAGGATGACCCCGCATACTCCTTTTCCCTATCGAGTATTGACTACGCAGGTCAACTACTCATTTTCCACGAGATCTCGGAGATCTCGGCGTACGAAGAGTGCTCTCGTAATCCGCTACTAGGTGCCGTCACGGCAATCCATAGATTTCCAGCCATCGCGGCTACACTACAAAGGCTCGCGCGCGCAGCTGTTAAAAAAATAAATAACTCAAATAAGATAGAGTAAATCGCGTATTTACGTCTATCTTCCCCTAAAAATAACCGTCAAACAATAATAATAATTTTTGTTATGTCTATTTTTAGACTTCGGTGCCGTCACCGTTAGTAAATTTAAATTCAATCTTATAAAATGCGTGTTGCGCCCACGCTTTTGTAATCGATCCCTATTAGCTCCCGCACACTTCGCGGTTCTCAATAATATCTCGAATATGCATACTAGTAATCACCCGTGTCTCCTGATGCAATTAATATAATATTTAATAACAATAATGCAGACTATAACTTGAATGTAGTCCGGTGAAGCTGTAAAAAACATCCTGAATGGAGCTTTTTATAGAAAAAAAATTTAATTTAAAAACAAACCAATAGATTACTCTCAGAAAACACGTATAAAAACTTTACAAGGATATAATATTATAGGCACTATTATTAATAATTACAAATCATACAAAGAAAGACTATAACCACGTGAAATAATGTTTAGATCAAAACTTTATACCTTGTTTTCTGACTTGCTAAGTTATCATTTGAAAAAAAAAAAAAAAAAAAAAAAAAAAATTGTGCAGGACAGAAAGAATGGGCACTGTCTAGTTTCTGAGCCCATGACTCAATCAAGACCTCTCAGCTAACATAAAGAATGACTGTGAACGATTCTACACATTTTAGGTTTGTTATTATCGTCGCTAAAACGGTAATTTTTTTCCTTAACATGATGCTAAGGAGTACTGAAAAAATCTATATATATATAATAAGAATCCAATCTTCTAAATCTAAAGAAATATAAGGTGTCTGTGCTTTTTAGATTTTTGTGAAAAAAATTGTTGCAGGTGTCTAATAATAAGTAATAAAATATATTTCAATCATTTTTAGAGATGTCTGTCTGTCTGTCTGTTTGTATGAACTCGCATAGAGTATTGCCTTCACGATAACGACAACCTCACCATAAATCATATCCTCGAGTAACATTTGGTCTTGGTTTCATTAAAATCGGTTCACTCTATCAAAAGTTATTGTAATTTTAATGACGACGCGTTTTAAGTACGATAGAAAAGTAGATAAGTAAATGGACTTAATACATTGAGGCGATTTTATTAGTCATTGCTTTTACATTGGATACCACGCGGGCGGAGTCACGGGCACAGCTAGTGTGCAATAATCGCAAAAAGTATATTTTTTCATAAAAATGTGTTTAATGTCAGGTTTACCATACTTAACATTAAAGTTATTCTGTCTATAAGTTTTAAGCTAGTATAGGTAAATAAAATCAATAAATTACGATTCTCTAATTGCAAATATGTTTTTATACTCATCTACTATTAAATATTATGTATTTGTGGGGTGGTAGGTTTTTACAGCCCGACTGGGTCGCAACCACCATGTATATGGCGAAAAAGCCCGTCATAGTGATTCGCTTTTACGGGTCGCGTTTCGGGATCAGCCTGTGCATATCCAGCCTTTCGCAGGCCGGCATGACAGCGGCGACCGGCGATGGATACTGTGTCACTCGGTGGTCGCCATAGTTTTTGGATTGTACTGTGCTTACCATCAGTTACAGTGCAGTCATTTTGCCATGCTACAATAATAAAAAATCTGCTACAGATGATTCCTCTTAGTAGGACACTATAATCCGATAGATAGAGTATTGTTGGTACGGATAATTTATTAATTTTATTATCACCAACAAAATTACCAAAATACAGCTGCTGGTCAACTCCCTCTCGTCATTAGCATAGTCTACTACAGTTGGCTTTATTTTCGTAGCTAAAATCTTATGTTACATAATTTATCACTTATGTTTTCAGTAATTTTATATATTAACGGGTAAGTTAAATTCATTTATTTTGCTTTCTGTCCTTTTCAGTGACAAAAAATTTGTATTGTAAATTCGATTCCTGGTAATTTTGTAGCTCCTGTTATTCAGTTATATAGGTTTATACTTTGTCGATAACAATAAATATAAATCTTCTATCATAACAGTTTTTCATAACACACTATATTAAATGGTACGAACGTATTTGCTTGTGCCAAGAGGGATTATATAAAAAAAGTGCGTGTGTACTTATGTACACGCGTTAGAAGTTATACTTCTTCGACATAACAACATAAAAAAAATTCAAATTTTTTATCCTTCGCCTTATTAGACGGCTCCGTCGTCACGCGTTCGAGGTCGTCCGAGAGCACCGCGCGCTCCGACCTACGCGACGATGCGCTCCTCCCGCGCCCCCCCGCCAGCTCCGGCCCAGCCGTCGAGCAGGCGCGTCACTAAGACGCCAGCAAAAGGCCCTTTTCAGGGCCACTCTATCTCAACATGTCAATCGCAACCGACCTCCGCTTCGCAAATTGACACCGCCGCCTCTCGAACAAACAAGACCACCGCTTCGCCTATGGATCACCACCGCACCTCCGTGCCTGCACCTCAGCCGTCGACTTCGGGTGTGCAACAGAGGCCGTCCGGTGGGGCGTACCCCTCGGCAGATGCGTACGAGAGTGATATCCTCACTCTCGCCCAGCTGATTACAGTTGGGGCTCTGTCGGAGGGTATGCTCCGTTGGATGGCGCTGTACATGCGCATCTCGGAGGCCGCCACCGAGGGCAACCTGCCTTCCGCGACAGACGCGGCGGCGCTCGAACGCGCCGCCTGCGGCTCATTCGCGTTACCCGCGATTCCGGACGCTCCGGATAGCCCGCTCGGTCGTGCGCTGCGCCGTAAGCGCAGTGAACCCGAAGCAGAGGCCGCCGCGAATCGCGCACCACCACCGACATAGGAAATAATTACTTAACTAATCAGCATTCATCCAGTGTTAACATTAACACATTCAGTCTCATAGGAAATAGGTTTCTTTTAAATAATGGTCTATTAATTCCCTCTGTAGATTCAGGGCTGGATGGAACTGCAGTATAGTTTTTCAATACTGCTGACCAGAACTGAATCATATATATTTTTAAATACTTGCCTCTTGCAGACCATCATGCAGTGTGCTAGTGTGCGTTTCGGGAGCCACCGGAACACGCTCAGCATCATCTCATCAGAGAGTACTGCGAAGGAATCAGCTCCCACCGGTTCTTCTTTACTCCGGCGACTCAGTATTAATTCCTCTGCCACGCCCAAACCGGCTAATAATTACATTACACTGATTAATATCTGGTAGGAGATGACTATATTAAAACTATCCGTACTATTGACCTGACACACCATTGGTCGAACTTATTGGCCGACCTCTGCCGATCGTACATTATCTGAATGCTATAAAAGGCGAGTTGGTCGAGGCAATGGGAATTTTTTTTCGCAGCACGACAAAATGACGCACTATGCCTGATGGTAAGCCAGAACAATCCAAAAACAATGGCGACCACCGAGTGACACACTATCCATCGCCGGTCGCCGCTGTCATGCCGGCCTGCGTACAGCTGGATATGCACAGGCTGATCCCGAAACGCGACCCGCAGAAGCGAACCACTATGACGGGTTTTTTCGCCAAATACATGGTGGTTGCGACCCAGTCGGGCTGTAAAACCCTACCACCCCGCTTTCGCCATTGCCACATTCGTTATTCAGCAAGGTGCACCGCGTGCAGGTGAGGTTGGCTTGGTTGTCTCACGTCTTATGATGTTATTCGACACCCCTTATACTCCGTGCACAATACGAATGCCCGCCCGAGGGAGGAACCGGTGACCCGTGCCAACTACGGGGGGGGGACCTCACACCGCCCGACAATGCGATCGCCCTAAAGAGGAGCCGGCGACCTGCGCCAACTGCGGGGGCGCGCACTCCGCAAACAACAAAGCTCGCTGCCCGATATTCAAACGGGAGCTGAGAAACCGCCGAGCCGGCACCCTGCCACGGACCGGCAACGAGCGACGACGAGAAGTTCGAAAAAATGAAAATGAAGCTAGACAACCTCCAAAGGAGGTCGAGGAGACGGCAGCGGCGAGCCTCATGGCCCCCGCCAACCCTCCCCCCTCTCTTGTGAGACCCAAGAGCAGCAGAAGAAGCAGGAAAGCTAGAGCGAAAGAGCGATCAGACGCCGCGGAAAAAGTGCTGACCGAGTTCGAGACCAGGCTGGCCGCCCTGGTCTCAGAGCGGGATCAAGTACTGCAGACAGCCTCGCTGGAAGAAGCCGAAAAAATAAAGGCGGAGTACAGCGAACGAGGGAAGGCTGCCAAAAGCGAATTCGTCCGAAAAGCGAAGCTCCTAACTGCCGCAACGACACCATACACGCAATAGAGACACCACAGAGAACGAGGCAAACCCAGCTGACATAACGCTTTAACGCGCGAATCACAGGAAGAAAGACACCCCCATCACAATGGGGGGAGAGCGAAGCTACCGCCAGAAAGGTATCCCTGACGCGGTCCCCCCGCACGCCCCTACCGGGGCGTGCGAGAAGAAACCAGCTGTGTTCGCCTTATTCTACGTTTGTAGAATAAACGACAATAGCAATAGAAAAAAGGTATTTAAAGTTTTAATACAAACAACAAATGCAAAGAAACAAAATGTTGACTGTAGCTAACTTCACGGTGTCGATTTTTCGTGACGGTGTGCGCGCGCATCGTAATAACTCCAGGGTGTCGGTTTTTCGTGACGGTGTGCGCGCGCGTCGTAAAAAT
>MU158946.1:169914-318469 GCA_015888305.1 Antheraea pernyi
CTAACGCGCCAAAAGAAGTATAACTTCAAAAATACAGAATACTTTCATTTATACATACAATAAAGCTACGTCTCGTATATTATTGTCTCTCATTTGTAGAGTGAGTGTACATATTTTGTCATAATTTGTCTTACTGACGTTTCAAACGTACTTCATCACTAACATGACATTAGTAGTACATTACGTGAACTGACTGTTGTATGTGGACTCATCGCGAAGCTATGTTCGTCCCTATTCTCAAATATATCTGATTTTAAGACTACACTTATTATCCGCTTCTTTGTTTCATGATTTTTGAATTAAAAACTTCTTCAGCAGCGTTAAGTGATTTCTGTTATGGATTAGCGTCACCGATGACCTCGACATGTTCGTGACGAAGTGCGCTTTCGTCAGACGAATGACGCGTAGTATAGCGGCCTGTTCACATGCTTTTTTTTATATCATAGCAGGCAAACAAACAGTTGGGTCACCTAACGTTAAGTGATCACACTCCATATACACTTGCAACACCAGAGGAGTCACAAGTGCTTTGCCACCCTTTGTTTGAGGGAGGGGGAGTGGAGAAGGGGCGAGGGAGAGGGAAAGGTGGGTTATCCGGCTCTCTCAGTAACCGAACGAAACGCAACAATGCAAGCACTGTTACTTCACGTCGGTGTTCTGTGAGAGGGTGTTAGTACCCCGGGCGAGCCGACGCATTCATGCTGAATATTAATATATGATATTATATTGATATTTCGTATTGAGTTTGTGCATCCATCATATGCTTGATTGAATAATTTGCATGCTGTGTCCACATGTAGAAGAGTGCAATCATCGCATGGTTTGGTTTGAGCAATATTGTCAATTTATAAGTATATGGCTAGATTGTAGTAAGTTTTGTGGACCAAGAAAAAAATAATGAACTGTATAAAAATGTATATAATTATTGCTCGGAGTGCCAACAGATGTGGAAACCAAATTATGAAAATTATGAAACTTAAACACCTTTATTCAATTTTTTTTCAGTGTTCGCTTCTGTCGGCAATCCTTATGCAGTCAGCCTTAAGGTTTTTTTCCACTGTATGCTACGAAGTTGCTTTTTAATTCATATTGTCCCTTTCCTTTCGTAATGTAATTTCCTTCTAACTAAACCGTAGTCCGGTGAAGCTGTTAAGACCTTGCAAGGTCAATAGTCAATAGGTCAATAGTCAGTTCGAAAAAAATAAACTTCTGACTAAACGTAAGGAAACTTTGCAGGTTCACATGAATATCACTACTGTTTATTTGGTCGCCAGCCTTGTTTAAGTAATAAAAAATGTATTTTTAATGAAGAAAAATAACAAAAAATGTATATTTTATTTTTATTTTTTCTTCCTAAAATTTAATGCATACGTTTATTATTATAATTCAAAGGTAAGTAAGGTTAAATTAACATGTTTTAACCTTTAGTAACGTCATTAAAAATGTGAATATCTTTATGTTACTAAGTGCAATAACATAATTACATATACCAGGTGAATGTTTAGATAGTAGCAATATTTATGGAGGACACTCTGCAGTCGATTCTTGTTCTAAATCAATCAAAAAATAGGTGGTTAATATTTGACAAAATTATCTAGAAACATACAAAAAATAATCAATCCTCTACCCGTCTATCTTAAAGCACAGTGTCAATGACCGTCGGGTGAAGTGAAAGTGAAGCCAACCAACTAACAAAGGATAATTTTTCAAAGTTAGAACAAACAAAAGGGTTTATTGTCCGTTTTATTATCGAAAGTTATTAATTCCGGATATCCGCTCGCAGGTTTTATCACCGGTCATTCAACCTAGGTTTATTTAAGTTATTATCCATACTTTTGAAATTCTTAGTACAAATTTTACTTAAGGTTCCCTTTGTTGTTTATTAGTATTTGTTTTTAATTTAGCATTTTATGTGTTAAATGTGACCAAAAAGATATATCCAAGAATACTGCGAGTTTCTAACCTTTCACCTGGTATATTTACTTTATGGCATATATCATTATGATAAAACTCAAACTTCTAAGTCTTCGTCTATCTATATACCCATATGATACATAATATCAGATAAAATATAAAGTAACCACAAAACATAAATTATATGTAATTTAATAATTAATTTCATTTACACTGGCGTTATTACCTTTAACTGTAATTGAAGGTGTAAATTCCATTTAATGACATTTACGCCTTGATCATAAACCTCGTTTCCTCTTCTAATAAACCGAAGTAAAGTAAATGTATTGGAAATGAGGGCAAATTGTGTAAAATTCTATTTAGTATATATACTATTAGGTAGGTTCCATTACTTAGATTGTTTTGAAATAGACGTTATAATGTCGAGCGTATTGCATAAATTTAACTTATGTTTAGATGACGAATTTTATAATATTACAAAATACTATCGCGAATTTTCTTGTTGCATTAGTTACTACATAGAGTATGAGGGATTGATAAACAAATGTCATTTGAAGAAGAAAAAAACATTACTAATAATCTTCTATACATATACATATAATAAAAATGAAGTGTTTGTATGTAATATCAAAATAAATAAAATTTACTGCTTGGGTACGAAAGTATACACGCTACTGATAACAACAATGCAATTTTTAAAATTATTGTTGGTCTGTCTGTCTGTTTGTTTGTTTCGGGTAATCTCCGAAACCGCTGGATCGATTTTGACAAGAATTTCACTGACAGATAGCTAAAATTACAGTGGGTTACTTAGGCTACTTTAAAGTAGACTAGGTATTATTACCCGCGACTTTGTCTGCATGAAATTTAGCAAGATTTCAACTCATTCTTTATTTTTAATAAGAGAAATAATTATCAGCTTATTGTTTACAATTCGACATTATAATTATTAATAACATTAATGATATAGAGGTCTTCCTAAAAAGATCTTAGATTATAAACGTATTACGTAAAGTGTTCCATAATACAATTTCTTGCGGAACAGACAAGTGTTTATTTTTTGTATAGTCACAAAATATTAATTATAATAATGGCAATGTATATTAAATGTAAATCTTAATAATAATATTTTAAGTTATTGTTTCGTTAGTTCCTTATACAGTGTAAGTAAGCACTGAGGTAGTTATTTGGTAGGTTAAGGTTCCAAATGTGTTGCTGATGACAAACCTCATTTGGCACGCTGTTAGTATTTATATATCTAATGTACACGTTACATGTTACTTTTAGTGGCGTTGAACTTACAATTGTCTTTAAAGAGCGTTTCTGTAATTGTACATAGTCTCACAATTTTATAATTCTTTAATACGATTTAAAAAAACGCGTGCGGAGCTACGGGTTCAGCTAGTTATTAATATAACAAATCTTTGTATTTTGATATTGTTAGATAATTGTTGCAATTACCTTCTCTTACTAAACTCTTTTAGAAAGCCAACAATATTCCAGAATACGTGCACGTTTGCGACATATTTGTTATCGTGCGGACTCATTAATCACTGCTGGGTTACTCTGCAGCAGCTTTCCTATATTTCGGTGTTTTCCCTTCAGCGGCCTAGACACTATTTACACAAGAAATGCTCGTAATCTACTAAGTGATTCGTATTATTATTTATTTTCTTCACTCCAATAAATATGGCCAAAAATATTCTGTGGCTTGTGTGATTACTTAATTTATATTATTACTATATTATAGTATTTACTACAACAAAGCTAAATAACTATCGGCTGCAGAATTCTAAATATTAATTATGTACTTATTATAACCAAGCCTTAGCAAAGCAACCATGGTGTCTACTGATATTGTATACAAACTAGCTTCTGCTGACGACTTCATTCGCATTAATATAGGTCTGACCTCGGATATAATACTTTTTTCCTAGTGAAAGGTATCCTATGTGTGATTGTGTACTCTAACGTGTATGTAAAATTTCATGGTCATTGTTTGACTAGTCCTGAAAGTGAAACAAACAAATTCACACTCGCATTTATAATATTAGTAAGGACTATTAAGCATACCAAAATACTTTCTACGGGGAAGTGCAGATGTTAGTTTATATTGCCTATTGTATGTTATAATACATAATTTAGATCTCTATAACAGATCTAAACTTTTTGCTATCACGGATATGACCTTACCCTTGCAGAATATATAATTAGGGACCCAAATGAAATGTAGTAGATACTACTTATAAAGCGATTTCACGGATTGTTGTATTAATAAAACTAACAGGAATGGCAAATATTCCGAAAAAAATTTTGTAATCAACAGTATAAATAAACTGTTTTTTTATAAAATTAAAACATAAATAGAAACCAACTAGTCTCATGAAGTCAGTATTTCCTAGAGTAAAGTGTACCAACTAGATGGAAATATTGTTGAGCGGACTTGACCTGTAGTTGGTCGGCGAAACTTTTCTAATCTCCACATCTTTATGAAACTGTAGAAAAAGTGTTCGGGTGCTTATAGATACTATACAAATATAATCCTTTTTCATTTAATACCATATAACAGTTACATTGTAACTTAGTATATATATTTCTCTTTGCGTACACACTATTTGTATTTTCTACATATTACATATTACTACCTAGTGGCCATTCCGTGGCTAAAATTATCTAATATTCTTATTAAGGTCTAAGGTTCTTGAACCTGAGACTATATCATATACTATCAATATGATTGGTTCAAAGATTTAGTCAACTAAAGGTAACAAATAAACATACAGAATTACTTTCACATTTTATGTATTAGTATGGATTTGTGAGTTGACATACGTAACAATTGTAATTATTTTTATATTAAACATTTCTTTTATGCCTCTATTTAAGTAGGTAGAGAAATTTTCGCCTCGTCATATTCAAGGGAGAAATAATTAAATATTTCATTTAGTTCGGCTTTCATCGATAAATCCGCACAATGATTTATTGACAGGCGCGTCCTATTCTTAACAGATTCGATATAATTTGTTAGCCAAATAATCCGGGATTTCTATGCGCACCCCACTAGCTCATAAATAAAACCGTTTCCAATAAAAGAAACGGAGACAATTATAGCACGGTGTAGTCGAAACGAGCTAAATTTCACCCACATTATGGCAAATAATGGCAAACAGTAGGCGATGCGAGACACCCTCTCTCACTTTGCATCGATATGTTACGCTGAAATCCCCTTTACATCTGAATGTACAGCAGGAGATCGGAAAAAAATCGCAGGGAAACATTGGGCCCGAGTGACGTAATAATGTGAATATTTATGTCGCAGACACGTGTCAATTTATTAAAGGCAACATGTTATTCCCATATTAATAATTACAGTCCGGGTAGACAGTTATTTTTTGTAATATTAAATACAAGTTTCACAACTAATATCAAAACTACATTCATAAAAGGGTATCATGGTTTGAAACTGCGAATATTGCAATACATATTTTAATTTTTGTCGTTTTATTTAAATTTTATACGCGATTGATAAATGGTACTAAGGTATGTCTTCATTTATATTTATTCTTACTTTCAATACCGTCATGAATTCGACCATTAATTAGAAAAATATATAAAACTAGCGGGCCGGGCGGACGTTGTCCTGCCTTGATAATAATAAAAAATATCTAAAATTCAACTGCAGCGCCACCTACCGGGTCCAATTGTGAATCTAAACCATCCTCGGATCCACTGGAATACGTACACAAAATTTCATAAAAATAGGTCCAGTCGTTTAGGAGGAGTTCAGTGACATACACACACACAGAACAAATTTATATATATAGAGATATAGTCATGCCTTTTTGGGCATTGTGATTACGTAATTTTAAAAAACTACACCAACTACTAAATAAAAATAAAAACAGGTGTTTCATATACTTTTATTAATAACTTCCAAGTGAGCTATTAGCTGCAGTTTATTTAACAAGTCACAGTTTTTTTATCATGGCTGAGATACAGTTACCATATTTATACTTTACTATGAATCCAATAACTTGGCTATATTTACGTATCCTAATATTTGTTTCATTTGAAAAGAATAATGTTACAAATCTCAGTCAAGTTTTGTTATAGAATCAGGCTGATTTATATTGTTGATGGGTCATTACTACGTTATAGCCAGTTGTCCGCTGTTTTTAGACCGAACTAGGTCGTTAGCATGTATTTTATGAGCCTTAAAATACCAGTTATTTCGTCTGAGTTACGATAACAATGTAAAAAAATAAATAAAGCAATACTTAAAACGTGCGTTTAACTAGTCTGTATAACATCCTGTTCTGTGAAAATGTTTTATAAAAGAATTTAATGTCACTTATTTGGTATTACTGCATAAGGCGGTGGGGACACTTTAGCCTCCGGGGACGCAGTCCACGGTACGTCTCTAAGTCTATTAAGACGACTTGCTGCAACCCCCTGGGAGGTTGAATCGCTCGAGGGAAACACGATAGAAAAACATTTGGTACTGGGAAATGCCACCTGCTCTGGTAATAGAGAAGTCTATAAACCCGCTTTTTTAAGGCGATAGAATGCACCATTGGATATACGATTAATAAATTTATATGAAGTGGCATTTCCTCATTGAAGATAGATTAAAGTGGAACAAAATTTAGTGATTAGAATTATGTGAATACGAATTACTCTTTGTTTATTTTAATCGTTATAAATTAGGCTTTGGTACAACTCTCTTCACCAGTGATAATAATTTCGACACACTAAATAATATGGTTTGTATTAAAATATATTTTTAAATTAATTTATTTTTCTCTATATTTTTTTATACTACTAGGTAGCTCCCGTGGCTCTGCACTCATTTGCTATTTTATCTATTCTATAGTCGTGTCATAGTCAAATGGATATTATCTAAATATTCGCCGTATTATAATATGTATACAATCCAAATTTAATAACAATTGGTAGACCGGTTTTCATGTTAGTATTCTTCGGCACCATCTAGTAAGTATTTAGGAAGTGGTGACTCGTGATCAAAATAGCTCTTACATATGCCGACGTTCATAGTGATCTGATAAATGATGTAGATATATATTATATAATCTTCTATCTATTCTATATATATAACAAGAATGTAAATCTAACGTGTCTGTCTTTCGATTTTCGTGAAAAAAATTGTTGCCGGTGCTTAGAAATAAGTAATAGAATACATTTCAATCATTTTTAGAAATGTCTTTCTGTCTATTTGTATAAACACGCATCTCTGCTAAAGTACTGGGTACACAATAAACCCTAAAATCCTAAAATCGTAAAGCATATCCTCCGGAGTAAGTTAGTGTTTATTTCATTAAAATCGGTCCACTCTATCAAAAGTTATTGTAGATTTAATGACGACGCGACATAAATACTAGAGAAAAGTAGACAAGTAAATTGACGTAATACATTCAGATGACTTTTTTAATCACGGTTTTTACTTAAACTTCCACGAAGACGAAGTCGCGTGCACAGCTAGTTATATTATAATGAAGTAAAGTTTGTGACTTTAACTGTAAGTCGCAAGCAATTGCTTTTTTTTTCGAACTGACTACGCTATTGACCTACCAAGGTCTTAACAACTTCACCGGACTACAACGCAAGCAATTGCATTAGCAATAAAATATATAGTAATGTGTTAAATTACAACAATAACTCTAAATATAATGTTGTACAATGTATATTTGTATTACGTATGTTTGATAAAACATCTAAACTAAAATAAACATATAAAACATAAGTTATCGACGAGATTACGTTCCAATTTTTCGTTGCCAATCACAATCAGAATCGGTAGGATCAAAAAACAAATGGTGCTCTTCGAATCTTGATTTATCGTGCAATATCTATAAAATAAAATTGCGGATTGTAAACTACGGTACACTTTTATAGTTAGAGTCGGTCAACAGATGTAGGAACATTCGACGCCTCGAGGGACGGGGGTCGTGTAACATTGTTACTGGAGTTCAAGCAAACCCGACAGCCATTGCCGAGGCAAATTGCGACCGTAGGGTCACCGTTCCTCTATTTACTCGGCTAAATTACGATGACCGAAGTAAATATAAGGCACGTAATTGAATAATTCATACAAAATTGTATTGCAAATTGTTGGGTTCGCCGCTTTTTTGAAACAAAAGCTTGAGTTATGAATGTCATAACAGCAGTGCATGCACCATTTGCGAACGAAGTTATTGCATCGCAACGGACACTGTACGTTAATCCGTTTTATTATAGAAATGAGTTGTAAATTCACTGCGGACCAGTACGAAATTGATTTAGACCGGTCGCAACAATAATTAGAATCATATGATATATGGTTCACAGTAGCAAACAGTGTCGTCTATTCTGAGCATGTAATAGAAATAATTTATTTGATTATTTCTCTTTCGCGTAACATTGTGAAATCGTGACAATTGCATTTATGTTGTTTACTGTGATTTACTATATACTACTTTTCTATTATATTAGTTTCTTGTATGTGTGTTCCAGTAGAATTTAGAAATTGAACTTCTTCGTGATCTAATGATTTGTAATTATGAATCTAGCCTAGAATTGGATGACTAAGAATAAGAAAAGAATTTCAGGCATGATCATAAGAAATAAATTTCAAAAAAGCAGACATTTTTCTTGAAATTTCACACATATCGAACTAAAAACCAGAAAATGTATATACTTTTTAATTTCTATTCTAAATACGTTAATAAGACATTGTTTATTGTCAATTATTATTGCAAAATAAAAATATTAATAATTCAACAGTAACAATAATAATATACAATAATAATTGTACATCAAGATAAAGTGTAAATGCTCACTGAATATAGAGCAATAATTAAAATAAATTATAATATATTCCATACTAAGCATTTTATTGAATTTCCTCCACATATCCAACGATATATATTTAATTAAAACACAATTTTCTGTTGAACACGTACCCTATAAAGGGCTCAGTGTATTAAATATATTGAACCTATCGATCAGGGTTAAGTTGTCTGAAAAAAGAACTGCAGCTCGTTTATCATTCTAAATACCCTTCCCATGGAAGTATACAGTTAAGCTGTAGTAAAAGATTCACTCAATTACGCTACATACATGGATGTAAGTATATTTATGCAATATTTATTTTACCCATTATTTTGATAGTAAATATTATGTTAGAATAGTAATACATTCTTATGTTTTATTCATTTGAATCAATGGAAGTTTATTTTGGGTCTTTATTTGTCAATATTACGCTAATTGCATGTACATATATATATGTTTAATGCGAAGTATAAACATATGTACACAATACTAGCTAGGCCCGCGGCTTCAAACGCTTTTGTTTTTATTTATCACTATTATTATGTTTATATTCTAAACTTTTATCTCGATTTTTTTTAAATATATTATAGGACCCAAATGAACTGGCGGGTCACCTGATGGTAAGTGATCATCGCTGTCTATAGACACTAACAACACTGGGGGCGTCGCAAATGTGTTGCTATCCTGTGTTTGGGGGGAGGTGGGTCTCCGGCGCTCTCACTACAAGCATTGCTACTTCACGTCCGTGTTTCTGTGAGAGGGTCGCGGGCAAAAGCTATCTGTGTAATTTATAAAGGAATTATATTAAAATGGATATTGTGTAAATATTTTCCGTATTTAAATAATTACACATGAGGTAGACATACTGCAGCGCCTCTTAGTGGCGAATTATACTATTTCTAGAAAATGTAGTAAGTACCTACAATAAATTAAAATCCTTACTCTTGTACATTTTCTATCATTTCCCTGCAATAAAAAGGCTAATAAAGTTCGCGTATTGCCGGTCCCATCCGATACATTCGACATAGCAAGAACAATACTCTTTTGTGATCGAATCGGTCCACTGGCTACGAGGCATTGTACCACTCTTTTCAACCCTCGATCATGTCGTTCTATTTCTCATTTCTAAAGCGAAAGGTTAAATTATTTTTAGCTTACTTTTCAATAGTTTATCAATGTCCTCTCGCCTGAAAAACAAATAAATTTGAACGACAATTTTGTGTAAAGGTAAATTCAATATCTTGAGCTTAGAAGTTGATATTTTTGAGAGAAATTAAATGTTCCGTATTAAACGAGTAAATGTTGTACTGCAAATTGATTAAGGAGGTTAGAACACTTCTTATTTATTAAACACAGCTGTTTAGGCTAAAATGGTTAAGAAGCATTGCAATGCACAACGGTATTATCCGTCCTTCTTTAAATCCATCAAGTGTCATATTTCCTCCCCCCAACCCCCTCACCGGTGCTTAAGTCAGTCCGTTAACATAATGACTACGGCGCACATCTCTGTGATTGACTGTTAAATAATAAATTACATTATAAACGTTCCTTAATATAATTAGAGAATAAAAGTGAAAGGTGCGAACACAAGTGTTAGTGAAACAAGAGGAGGCCTCCTACGACCGTGATAACAGCCGAAAGGTGAGTCCTATTTTTTCCCATATCTTTCCGACCGTTGTGCATTCTTAGCGATCACCAAAAAAGCATCACGCCTAATTATCAAACCATTTTGTTCACAATTACCAACAGCGTTTACAACAGCGTACACGTCTTTCTGCTACAACGTTAATTAAAGTTTTTGATAATGATAAAATTTGAAACAATTTTCTTTGGCATTTTTCACCTCACATTGAAGATAGATTTAGACATAACAAATAGACCACCAAGAGAGATCTCTAATCTATCACCAGTCCCAGCTTTTATGTCGCCCTGCAAACCTGTCATCAGCCAGAACATAACAAACTTAAAGAGTGTCACTCTGACAGATTTATCACTAGATACATTGCGGTAAAGACCCATACCCAACTACTCCACTTGACCCCTGAATATGATACGCCTAAACGTTTCCTTGTTATTCCCAGTTATTCACAAGTAACCTGTTAGTATTCTTAGTCCTAGAAAGTACATTGATAAAATATTCAACTTATCATATACTTCGTTAAATTTATTTCAAATAAGTATAATTAAAATATTTGTTTGTATGGTTGAAATAGCAGCTTTTTACTGAATGTATATAAAAGTATAGATGGTACGCATAACATTTTTTTAATTCTTGTGTCTTTCTGTCTGTTCCAGCTAATCTCCGAGATAGATGGACTTATTTTTACGGCACTTCTACAAGCAAAATTTTTCCGACTTTAAAAAAATAAGCTTCTACATAAAAATAATAAACTAAAGAAGCAGTGTCTAAAATCACGTGCCTCGTGCATAAGGTTACACTAACAATTGTCTTTTACTAAATTCCATGCAGTTGAAGTTGCGTATAACAGTTGATATTAAATAAAATCTTTTAATTTATAGATTTTTAAAGCAACTTATATGTGGTGAAATTGTTTTTACATTTAGGATCGTATAATTGGACTCAAGTGTTGCCGGTTACACGCATCTATTCTATCGTAGGGCTGGTTTAAGACTAAATAAATGACACGTCAGAGACGCGATTCATCGTAAACTCGACAGTAATAAGTTAATTAAAATTAGATCTCTCGGAAGTTCTCCGAATAGTTAGGGATTAGTAACAATGATGTAATCCTGATAACAGCTTGACATAAATCAGCTAATAGTCGCGTCAGCGTGCCGCGCTACCACTGCGTCGCGCCTCGAATCACCCTAATTTACTATCGTATTAGGCCACGTACCACCGATTACTTTATACAAATGTCGAGCTTAAATTTAACGAAGTATCTACATGATTTAATTTATAAAAATACAATTTTATTTAGTTCATATAAAACTACAAAGATTCATATATTTATACTCTTGTAAGTGTTTTCTAATACTAACCAATATTGAAAGAACTTAGATGTTTAATTTTGCTATTAATATACTTCTTAAAAAAGTAGGGGATACAAGGGGTGTCGAATAACATCATAAGACTTGAGACACCCAAGCCAACCTCACCTGCACGTGGTGCGCCCTGGTGAATAACGAACGAGGCAATGGCGAAAGCGGGGTGGTAGGGTTTTAAAGCCTGATTGGGTCGCAACCACCATGTATACGGCGAAAAAGCCCGTCATAGTGATTCGCTTCTGCGGGTCGCGTTTCGGGATCAGCCTGTGCTTATTCAGCTTTTTGCAGGCCGCCATGACAGCGGCGACCAGCGATGGATAGTGTGTCACTCGATGGTTGCCATTGTTTTTGGACTGTACTGTGCTTACCATTAGGCATGGTGCAGTCATATTGCCGTGCTATTATAAAAAAAAAACCAAATTTAATTTTACCATTGCGTAAGTACAACACCATACCTCTCTGTGTCGCTAAGCTCTTCTACAAATGATGTAATTTGCAACACGCACTCAAGATAACCCAACTCGATACGCAAACTTCAGGACTGTTTTCGGTTATCTCTTCTTTTCGGTCGATTGTAAAAAAACTATATACTACGATAACTGCTTAATATCAGACAGATTGCAAGTATATTTGTAATTTTATAACTTCTAACACAAAATAGTACAACCAATCCACACCACACCGATCCCAAAATGTATATCAATTACAGATTTCGAAATCCCTTTGACTTTTGGCAATTAATATCAACCCGTTTAAATATGACATCATTAGACATATCTCTTGAAAAGTGCGAGATAAAGCAACGCAATAAACATTTTGCGATACCGTCACCTAACGTATATCAACAGTCAACATTTATTTTTAATATTTAGACAATTATATAGTTTCCTTTTTTGTTTGCATATAAAATAACTATTACATCTACACGGTAAAACTGAATAGCGCAATCTGATGTACTTTTCCGTTATGTAAATATTCGAACAATTTTAATGACAAACATGTAATTGAAAAGTAAATTCTTACAAATCTCAATATCACTTAGCGAGTGCTTATCATGAAATGAACAAAGAAAAGATGTGTACGAACAGGACTCGGGCAACAGGCGAGGGCCACACAGTTAGGCTCAATTTTAAACAATTACTGTTGAGCGAAGGGTAAATGTTTGCCTTCGACTTAGACCGAGGCCCGTGGATCGCCCACACGCGCGCTTGACAGGTATTCATTACATTCACGATGCACACGATGCAGCCTTCCCTGCGAACTGGTCATGTGGTTGTGAGGATTTTATATTTACAATAATTTTGAATTTCGCGTAGGAACGGACTTTGTAATGGATTCAATTGATTCAATCAATTATCCTCCAATTATTATCTACTTAAATAATCTCTTACTTCAATATCTCCAATTACTTGGTTATGTGGTATTATTGGTTTTTGTAATTTGGTATATATATTACACAGAGTATTTTATGTACTTGTCTTACATTAGTAAGTTATACTGAATAACATATCCTTAGTAATATTCTAAATGCAATTATCATAGAGGTGTAAGGGGTGTCGAATAACAACATAAGACTTGAGACACCCAAGCCAACCTCACCCGCACGTGGTGCACCCTGCTGAATAACGAACGAGGCAATGGCGAAAGCGGGGTGGTAGGGTTTTACAGCCTGACAAGGTCGCAACCACCATGTATACGGCGAAAAAGCTCGTCATAGTGATTCGCTTCTGCGGGTCGCGTTTCGGGATCAGCCTGTGTATATCCAGCTTTTTGCAGGCCGGCATGACAGCGGCGACCAGAGATGGATAGTGTGTCACTCAGTAGTCGCCATTGTTTTTGGACTGTACTGTGATTACCATCAGCTGCTATAAAAAAAAATCTTTTTTTTTTTGTTGCGCTTACACGGATTGACTATTCATCCAGGAAAGAAGAAAAGAAAAGACCAAATTAACATTAATGCAAAAGCCAGTTAGTTGCAGATAAGTAATTCGTACACTTTAAAAATAAGCAAACACGTTACCAAGGTGTATGAAACAAGATTAGCGTTCTCTCAATTTATCTTTAATACTTTGTAAGACAAATTAGCACACATTAGCAAAGCTTTACAGAGCTAAGATGAAATCCAAATAAACTGAACAAATAGTCTTAATTAACAAACATAAAATAGATACCTCCTAACAAAATATCATTACGATAATTCTGAGAAACAAATTGTGGACATTCGTCGTTAAATGCAAATCATATCTGTCTACAAAGTAACGCGATGGTAAAATATTGACCGTCGCGATACGTTACGGAATAATCTACGAGTGGAAGACAAATGTTTGACACTGCTTTGTTGTCGACGACGGTTACTTCATATTCCACTATCGTTTATAAGATATCTTAGTCAGTATATTGTATGCGTGTACAAATTATTTGTCTTACGTATTTTGAAGATTTTCGTAATCTTCCTTGATTTATATTTGGAACAGCTTATATCTTTAAGGCTTTTGTTGTATAATCGATAATCATAAGATTTTTCTCATATTTCGAAAGTAATTATTACTTTCCTCCTAAAATACCCACGTATTTATATTTACCCTAAAATGAATGCTCTTTGTACAATTTGTATTTATCACTTATATTGTGTACTCGTATATATTATTATTCTTTGTTGTGTGCATGTTTTTATTATTGTCACAAAGCAAAGTGACTGCATTGTGCCTGGTGGTGAGCACAGTACAATCCAAAAACAATGGCGACTACCAAGAGATGTGTTATCCATCGCCGGTCGCCGCTGTCATGTTAATCATCAATCAGAGGTGACCAGTGTTAATCATTCACCGGTACTCGAGCCACGGCGAAAGTCATTCACTACTGGATATGCATGAGCTGATTCCGAAACGCGACGCGCAGAACGACTCACTATTACGGGCTTTTTCCTATACATGCATGGTGGTCGCGACCCAGTCGGGCTTTAAAACCCTATATATATATATATATACCCCGCTATGTAATATGATAGCGATATTATGACGCGATTATAGCCGAGTAGTTAGCATGTTCAGAGTGTCGATCGACGTAGGTTCGAATACTTGTTAATGAACCGGAGCCTTTGTTGAAGGAAAACATCGTGACAACAACATGAAACGATTGTGAACTTGATTTCTCGATTTTTTTTTATGTCAAAGGTGGCAAACGAACAGGTGGGTCACCTGATGTTAAGTGATCACCTGTGCTACAATAAAAAAAAGAAAGTTTTTTTAATGTTCTCCTCCAAATACTAACTAATATTATAAATACGAATGTGATATTTTTTAGTATTATAGGGGGCAAACGAACAGATGTGTGATGCTAAGTGATCACCACCGTCCATAGATACTAACAACACCAGAGGAGTCGCAAGTGCGTTGCCACCCTTTGGGGAGAAGGGTTAGGGGAGAGGAGGTAGGCCTCCGGCGCTCTCACTGACCGAACGAAACGCAACAATGCAAGCACAGTTACTTCACGTCGGTTTTCTATGAGATTACCCCGGGGAGCCGACCCATTCATGCTTAAACCAGTAATAGTTTCAGCATGGCTCTACCACTCTACACTTTATACTTTATAGGTTTCCAAGTTTGACCACAATCTTCTCTAATGTTAAATGACGATGTGCTTTAAGATGTAAACCTAGAACAGGTACCGACACACACCAACAGGTGCTTGGTGATAGGTTTTCAACTTTTTTTTAACTTTATTTTTAGTAAGCTATCTTCCAGATTATTACTGTCATTGTCGAGGAATTAATAATGTTACAAGTGTCGTGTGACTGTTTCAAGGTTCCAACAAGATAGCGGGTCCCTTGTTAAAAGTTTCCAGGGAATTTTTCTGACTTCTCAGAATTCATGCTCCGTGGTATTATTATCCATTCACTTCACTTGGCTGCGCTAGCACGTTATACGCTTTTCTTCAGTTTCGCTTCATACCGCCGTCGTAGAAACATTGTGTTTTATCGGTTTAAGTTTTTTCCTGTGACTTCAAGTAACATAATATATCATATCATCGGCTCCGCTTCACCCGTTCAAATCCGCAGACACCACACATTTCGACTGAGATGCCGCTACTCCGTGTAAGGTGCTGAGTTGCTGGTCAGTCCACGCTTTTATTTGTGGTTCTTGTTATTTTATTATTTATAGGCAAGGCCACCAACCGCTCGGCTCTTACGCTCTCAATTTATTTTTAACGCATATCCTGGTGGGGCCTATTTACACGGTCCCGTCAGCCCCTTTATCACATATGCACAATAACCGAACTTTATTACATAAATAACCACCAATTTTACAAAATATGTTGTCAATTAACACAAGGTTAAAAATAAACCATAAAATCGACTACATGATAGATAAAAATTCCGCCAAAAATTCCGTTTTCAACTATACAGAAAATGAGTTTTTTTCCATAGTACAGTTGCTTATGATTATCATTTACATTTTAAAACTATTAAAATTAGGAGAAATTGAATAAAATATTATTTCAACACCACGATACTATGTTATGAAAGAGTTTACTGTCCATAAGTAGTTTTAATATTATTCACAGTGTAATAACCGATTTATTTGTAGGCTTCGACTTACAAGGGATTTTTGATAGTAACCCGACACCAGTAAAAAAATAATCACTTGTGGAGTTCCTACAGGATTAATCGAATACAATGCATTTAGAATCAAGACGCGTGTTTGAATATGAGTCCCGGAGATTAACATTCCGCTCTGTAGTAACAAAAAAAGAAAAATAACATTGGGGGTGATACTTTTGAAATTCGATACGCATTTGTGATTTATTGAAATAACTCAAACATCTTGATGTTATATAAATCGAACTAGACTTTGGCAAGGGTTGTCAAATAGATTAATTTTTGTAGTTAATTCATTGCAAGCTACGTATTACATTATTAATTTATGCGATCATCGTAAACTAGAGATTTTTACGATAACAAGCTTTGACGAGCCATAATCATTGGTTTTATAATATTCCTACTACATACTAAAGTACTGCAGAGAGGTATTTTGTATAAACATATTTTTATTATGAAACTCGACTATAAAGAACAAGAACAGAGCTCCGCGAAGTAAGTATTAGAATGTACCATGATTTATTTCTTTTATTTGTCAACCCTATATTTTAAGCTAGGGGAGATAAAACCTTCGTTTGCTGAGGAGGTTCGTCTTACAAACAATAAATCATGACGTCATCCGGCAGAAAAACGATATTTAGGTGTTAAGTTGTACGGATCGTGAGATAAGAAAGCAAACTTGAGATTGTTTTATTTAAACGGATCTAATTTAAGAGGTTGTAAAATTGTAACTTGAAGAATATTATTTATCTTAGATATTCGAGGGTGATAACTTGTCCAAAATTTATTTTGTGATATCACAAACTTATGTAATACTATCTTATGCCCTCGACTTCGTCTGCCTGGAATAGTTAATTTGGACTAACTAACACGCAGCACAAAGCTTTGAAAAGAAAAAAAAACGATTTTAAAACATTCTACATTGGCGCTCCGCTCCTATTGGTCTTAGCGTGATAATATATAGCCTATAGCCTTTCTCGATAAATGAGCTACCTAACACCTAAAGGATTTTTCAAATCACATCAGTAGTTCCTGAGATTACCCCCTACAACCTCACAAACATTACCTCTTTATAATATTAGTATCTTCGGCTAATACCAAAATACAGAGCAACCCATTTTGGTAGTTAGTTAGAGGGACATATAGTATATATTCTGTTTCATGTAGTGTATAATTTAAATGTAAATGTTTAGACAATTAACTGTAAATGTTTAACATATACATAATTAAAATTATCAGTTCTTATATAGCCAGTACTTAAAAGCAGTCCCGAGCTTTCAGACTGTTAATAAGAAATGCAACTGGTATATATCGTACAGTCAACGACAATAATAATTAACTGTAAATGTTTAATAAATAAATGGTTAATATAATCATTCCTTATGAAACTAGTACTTGAAAATAGTTCCGAAGAAGAGAATGAGACTAAATGTATCTTACTTTATAATACGACCATGCAATGCAATAAAATGGCAACCAAACGTTAAGCTCTGTCAATATCTATACTTTTTAAAATCTCCCAATTGCCTTCTCTCTTATTCATTCACTTTTTTATACATAGATTTTTATAACTCATTCTTTTCAAATTGCCGTAGAATTCTTCAAAGGTTTTCTTTGATACAAACTTAGTCCTGACGATTAGAAATACGAGCAAAAACAAATTAGCTATTCTGAAGTGACGCATTTACATACATTTGGTAATTAATTTCTATTGATATAGGTTATTGAGTAATGGTTTTCAACTTTGTTTCTCAGTAAAGAACAATAACTATACTTCTGTATTAGGTTCACAGAAAAATAATTTTAGATATCGATAGTATATAAGTATATTAATTACCTTTTTTCTTTTGTTTGTTTTAAAAGCCCTGTATAATCTTATACTACGATAGTTACTTAGATCTATACACATAAAGATGCTATGATATTATCACCTTTTTACTTATAATATCATTGTAAAAATGAAATTTTTTATACACATATTTGAAATTGGTAAACTTCAATACCCTTTACCGGTCATTAAGACAGTTGGCACATTAAGCACTTTTAATGACAATGACAATGGGGGTGTAAGGGGTGTCAAATAACATTAAAGACTTGAGACATCCAAGCCAACCTCACCTGCACGTGGTACACCCTGCTGAATAACGAACGACGCAAAGGCGTAAGCGGGGTGGTAGGGTTTTACAGCCTGACTGTGCATATCCAGCTTTTCGCAGGCCGGCATGATAGCGGCGACTGAGACATGATGTGTCACTCGGTGATCGCCGTTGTTTTTGGATTGTACTGTGCTTACAATCAGGCACAGAGGAGTCATTTTGCCGTGCTACAATAAAAATAAAATAAAAAAAAAGTTTTAATGTTGCCCTTCCAAATACTAACTAATATTATAAATAAGAATGTGATATTTTTTAATATTATAGGGGGAAACGAACAGATGTGTGATGCCAAGTAATCACCACCGTCCATAGACACTAACAACACCAGGGGAGTCGCAATTGCGTTGCCGGCCCTTTCAAGAAGTATACGTTCTTTTCTTAAAGGTTTGTAGTTCATAATGGTTTGGAAACACCGCCGGTGGGAGATCCTCCACAGGCTCCACAGGCAGATCAGAAGCTTGAAGTACGAGGCAGAAATGACCTTGAGAACCTATCCAAACAATCGTCATTTTGCATACTTATTTTCAAGGGTACATAAAAGGACACAGGGTACCTTACATCAATATAAAGAAAGTTCCCGTGGATGTGTCGGATCGAAATTAATTTAACTTTAATTTTTTTAAGCAAATCCCGAAATTATTATACCATGTCACTGGATGGCGCTGAAGTATATGAAGTATCCGTCAACTGATTGTCATTAGAATTAGTAAGCATCGATATTTTAATACAAAGAATATTTACACAACATCTATTTTCCTGTAATTTCCTGTTTCCTAATTACATATTACAATAAATAATAGCAAACGTGTGCGCAATGGCGGATTTAACTAGGAAAATGTTTTGTCTATAAAAACAACAACAAAAAACTGCTGTGAAATTTAAAACCCCAACGTTCCTAATTATAATTGATAATTTGCCACATTTTATGCATTTTTATTAGCCGTCCCGAATATAGGGCGTCGTCGGTCGGACACAGCACCGCGTGCTCCCACATAATTAGCAAGACCCGTATCGTCCCAACCCGTACCAACTTTGCATATTTTGTTTGCGTAAACATCGCCACTGTTTAACAGTTAAAATCAAGTATCTCGACTCAACTTTTGGCTGGGACAAACAACGAAAGTCACATAGGTCATCCTTTTACTTTTGGTAATTAAACACGTGTAAGTTTGAACTTCACGTGTTTCCGTATTATTAATAATGAATCTAGGGCGAGACGTTATAAGTGATTACATTATTGTCTATTTTATTGTTGCGTCAAAATTACTGCAACATTTTGATGATTTGTATTTATTTTAAACACAAACAACAAGTGAAGAAAGATAAAGAGTATCATTAAATATAAAAGAGAGTCCTCTGCCACGTCTGTCTATCTGTTTGTCTGTTCGCGACAAACTCAAAAACTACTGAACGGATTTTAATGCGGTTTTCACCAGTAATTAGAGTGATTCACGAGGAAGGTTTGGTGAATAATTTGTCAAGGTTTTTTTTTTATTATCAGGGCGGAACAACGTCCGCCGGACTCGCTAATTTAATATAAATGTCAGCATTTTAATATATTTTCACAATGTCAAGAACAAAACATAGTGTAAAAATTTTAAAATTTGTCTCAATCTCACTGTGATTTAAAATTGTCGTCATTTGACTTTTTTATAAAACATTTCTTTAACCTAAATAGCTCAAGTGTCGTCAAACGTGCCACCAACAAAATTGTATTCTAAAATGACGTAAACATTCTATTCAACGACAGTTATCGTCCAATTTATTCGTCTATTCAGTTTTGTGCTATAGCAGACAGACTGTAAGAAACGAGGCTATATTAAAACGACAAGCAAAAACGTAATTTCAAGGAAATGACCGAGGAAAATAATGTTTTATTTCGCGTTGTCAGATGACAACAAAGAACCTCTTATAAAGATTTTCATTGAACGGAGGTAGAATAAGGAAATGTGAGCGAACTTACCTAAATCTCATCAGAATTAGAGGTTCAGATATTGGGCAATCCTGTCCTTTCATAGCTGTAATACGTGGCCCTTTGATGAACATCAAGGGATTGTGTCGGTGTTTGCTCGGAGGGATTTAGGAACCCTTACATGTCTGACTGTGAAACCCGTAAAGCTTCTGAATATTTCTACTACCTACGTACCGATGGACTGTAAAATGTCAAATAATTTACTTATGTGCCTTTTAAATTATAGTATTTTCCCAAGTTTGATATAGAAAATACCTAGGACTGATAGTCGTCAAGTAGTTTAAATTCCGTTATAATAAGGGGTACAAAGTTGTACCTGAGGGTTTTTTTTCCCGTAAACGGTAAAAACTTGAGTACTATCTATATATATATATATATTGTAAGCGGTAGACGTAAAGAGGATAATCTACGACAAACAGGGTCTCGTCGATCGTTTGAAAAAAAAACTGCTACCATTTTTTTATTTGTTAACACTTAAAGCTCTTTAAACTTTGGAGAGTTTTAAATATTGCATTTGGCTCCATACCTACTTTGTGTAATGCAATCACAGCGATTCGGTTCTCTTTATCACTCCACTCCATTTTAATATTGCAAAATATTGTACAACGTATATGCGCCAAAATGAGAAATTTCAATGAATAATCATATAAAAGTGTAATATTGTGTTTATTTTTAATTGTAACAGTATTTATGGCCAGACTAAGTATATATATGCTGATACTGTGTTATATATCTTCAAATAAGTTTTTATCCTAGTTCAATAACTTCTTTATTTGTTCCTGGTTTGTATCTAGTAGTAGGCTTAGCCATAATGTAATTGCAAAATAAGGGGAGTATTGAGAGGTCTAGAAACCGTCGTTTCTCATTACTGTCATGGCGGCAAGCCTCTCAGCAGCGTCTTACCCTCTGGTTGATTCCGAAATGCGACAAACCAAACGAGAAGCAATGTAAATGGTTCATCACAACATACACGGTGGTCGCGAACAAATCAGAAGAGAACCGCTATTTTTTTTACAAGACTAGTATCCACCCGCGACTTTATCTGCGTTCGTATCGTTATAAAAACGATATAAGATAGTTATTTCATTCTAAAAAAGAATAAAACACGCCTTTTTACTTTCAAACTGATTCACTTACAGTACTTTTCTCCAGTGTAAAAGGGACTTTTTTACGATGCTAGCTCCAATAGCTTAGGCTGTGCTTTAATATGCCAGTCAGTCAATCGGTTATACTTTTAGATATTGTATACACCGCCTGATATCACGCTACTATTTCGGTTGATAATCGTGCTACTATTACAGGTATCACACTTGATTTGTAACAACGCCTGATTATCATTAGGAGACAATAGTCATCTCCTAACTAACTAACATCAATCGGTATTAGAATCTCTAATAATAACATTTATAGGAATGTACATAATACTTTTAATATTGTATATTATATACATGCCAGTAACTAGGGTTTGTTTGTAGCCCTTAAACCCGGGGGCGATATGTCTAATGCTCAGTGATTTATCGTGTGCAGTACTTAGTTTTTCAAAGGGAGACCGAGTAGGGTAGATAACACTCTCGCAATAAGACGGAACGCATTACCACAACAGACTTACAGTTACAGTAGCGGCTTCTCAAAAAACTATCCGTTTTTCTTATACGAAAATATTTATAGTACCTTAAGTGGTTTTAAAACAGATTAGTAGTAATTTGTGTGTGCTTTTAGATAAGCTCACGGTTCGCTTTAAAAGCTTTAAATACGTAATTATGTTTAGTTGAATCAATGATTTTAATCGTTTCTTCTATGTTTTTAAGTGTTATAAATTATGAGAGTGAATTAAAATTGTAACTGTATGAAGCTGCAGAATAACGACTGGTATATAGAGTTATTCAGTTGAATTCCTTCTTCTCTCTGTAATGATAGGATCATACACGCTGAACTTTCCAACCTCAGCTTTACAACAACTGCCATCTCAACATATTTCATTTTATATATCCGTAGCAGTTTCTTCACTTCTTCCTACAAGATCAGGTATTTCTAATATAACGTGCAGAAATTTTTAGACCGGCATGCCAACAGTGAATGTAAATGGATATATCACACGGCGATCGCTCTTTTCGTTTTGCGATGGGCTTACCATCAGCTACAGTGTTCTCACTACAAAAAAAAAGATTTTTTGTTCTATCAATTTCAGTGGAAGAAATTTTATTGTATTGAATTTTAAATGAATACTTGGCTGTATGTTATGCATGTCTTTGCCTGTTCCTTTCTCTAATGAAATAATATACTTGATGTTGCTAGGATGCATGCGGTATGTCGTGTCGTTTTATTTATTGTACATCGTGTGATTTTGAATTGGAACTTTTTATGGGGAGGCTAATAAATTCCGATCCACAACCTTTTTGTGCGACGAAAAGTGGTGGTAGTAAACACTGTGTCGAGTACAATGGGAGTGTCTCGCTTGCCTTCGGGTATTGGAAAACAGTGAGACGTTCTTCTCGCTTTCTTTCTTTCTCATTTGTCCGTGGTTGCATCTACAACGTCCTGGCGGAGCGGCGATCACTGAACACAATCTATGCTATTCAAAATTGATTGATGAATAGTTAAATGTTTTCCTGTCATAAAAAGTTTCACTTCTATCTTGATGACACACCCTATTTTTATATTAAAATTAAACTTATTATTCAATTTAAAACGCAAGAAGCCTTATTTATTATCTGAATCCCAATTAATATCACTATATAAGTTATAAAAAAGCAAGATTAAAATAATATAGTTTATAGTTAAACTGAAAATGCCGTGATACGATATACATATAGTTTAATACACAACAGTACGCTATCATAGGGTACTACGCGTTTACCAAAAACTCATTATTCCATTCTAAATTATTCAAATTTCGTTTTATCTCTATATAGGAGTCGTCCGTTATTGCTATTGTTGCAACGTAAAATTACTGTTCACATTATCAAGAGCGCATTTCCCTGGGGTAAAGACGGCCATTAACGCCAACTGTTACCATCGACTCCTTACTATCGTAATATATCGTACATGTGCCGCAAATGTATGGATATGCTGAGTTATGATTAATAGTATTCCGCTTGCGGCTTTCTGTATGCCAAAGTTGGTCACAGATTTGTTGATTGTTGTCTCAGTGAAGCTTGAGATTTACTATTAACAACAGTCGTGAGGCGTTTCGAAACTTTCAACTCGCAATAATAGCTCCAAGATTAATTGTACGCGATTTTAATAAATTATGTTTTTGTTTGATATCGGATCGGATGATATCGAACTAGAAAAATACATTACTATCTTTAGTTTTCACTGAAAGATAACTGGTATTTTATTTTTTATAATATTCTGTAAAGAAAACTGTTACGTTAATACTGCTTTTATTAGTTCAGTATGCGCTGCCACCCACTAATTTCTGTTTATATTAAATTTTAGTAATAATTTATCTCTTATATCAGTATAAAAGTATATCGTATTCCATTATGTAATCAACATATATACCAAATACATATAATAACTAGCGGTCCCGGCGTACGTTGTCCTGCCTTGATAATAAAAAAAGCTGAAATTGAACCCCAGCGCCAGCCACCTACCAGGTTCATTGTGAATCTAAACCATTCTCGACCAGACACTTTAACACCAAATTTCATCAAAATCGGTCCAACCGTTTAGGAGGAGTTCTATGATATAGACAGGTACAGAAGAAATTTATATATGCAGATATATAATCGGTACAGTAGTTCAAACGTGGATAAAGAACAGAAATGAAAAAAAAACTTTTTTGAAGTAGCAGAAATGCACGCAATTTATCTTATTTTAAGTTATAACCACAACAGGTAATTATATGGAACCAAGCGCTATAGGATTGCAGTCATGATCCCGATCACGGTTGTTTCTCCTGATCGCTGAATAGTAACGACTCATGTGACCAGTCGTTTTGACCACAAATCTACCTGATTTAAAATGATCAGGACAAGACTCTAAAACTAGACTGGCTCTTAACTATTATTAGTGGAACACATCTATAAGTACTTGGTACTAGATTTTCTTGTAGTCCGGTGAAGCTGTTAAGACCTTGCTTGGTCAATAGTGTAGTCAGTTCGAAAAGAAAAAAATAATTAGATGTTCAATATTAGTGTGGTAGATATCCCACAACCCTTTCATCACGATGGCTTCCTTCACCAAAAGCTTCATAATTCACAAGCATTTGAACCTACGTCTATCGACGCTATGTCCGAACACGCTAATCGCTGAACCATCATCACTTTAATCACTTCTTCCACTGGTTTATATAAGACAATATTTGTTGTTTAAGATAGGCGTTATTCAGAATAAGAATACCTATATGAATATGTACTATATCTGTATTATGAATATATACAATGTAAACTCTTTATATCTTCAAGGGATTGAGCTTTTTTTTCGTTACAAAGACTTTTCGTTATATAGAGGAAAGAGAAAAATAAATGGTTTTGCGGTAAACCAACCAAATTGAACTAATTTCTATGTTATAGAAATTTTTCCGTTATAAACTACAATACGCAATAAAGTACTATAATGAAACCGTCTTAAAGGTCGTCCTAAATACAAATTCGACATAGTAATATAGGTTTAAGCCTATTATACAGTTACAATATAATTACATTATATATTACAATCTCCCGGCCGGTGAAGAGACACTTACGCAGGCCGGCATGACAACGGCAACTAGAGATGGATAGTTTGTTGGTGGTTACCATTGTATTTAGATTGTACTATGCTTACCATCAGGCATAGTGCAGTAACTTTGTCGTGCTACAATAAAAAAAAAATATAATACCCACGGTAATAATTAAAATCATAATAATAGTTAACTATAATAATATCGTAAGTCCTGTTCACTGTATTTAAGTTGCACTACATTTTGAACGATTTTTCAATATTACACAGAGATTTAAAAAAATAGTGCGGAGCAAGACTTGAGTCTGTAGATCAAAGAAAGATGGATAATAAAAATGTATATTAGTCAGTATGTCGTTTTATTCTGTTTTTCCTAATTTTTATGATATATTTTTATTTTGAAAATTCTCATCAAAAATATTACGTACTTTTTTGTTTGTATGTTCGAATTTAGCTCAAAATCTGTAATCGATTATTATGTCATTATGTACACTTTGGAATGTTATAAAGATCCCCAACTGATACAGAACAAATTTTGACAATACGACTTTTGGTCATCTTAGAACAACCACTTTTCATGATATTTTTCTACATGGGATGTACGTTACAAATTGATAACCGAAGCTAATAAAAAATATACACATATTCTATTAGTACTTTATTAAACTATCTAAGTAGTTTAAAATAATCACTGCATAAAATGCACACGGAGTCGCGGGAAATTGTTAGTTAATCGTAAAAGCGAAATCATAATAGATGAAAAAATGGCGAAGAAATAATAGGCGCTCTCTTGTTTATATATCCAGATATTAGCTTTCATTTCTCATCGTAAACAATATTTTGCAATAACAATTTTTAAACAATACTCTTATTGCAGCTATTTCAAAACGTTATTACTTTTTTTAACCTGCATTTAATTAAAGTGCGGTCGCAGACAGAGACTGTTACTTTTTACAGCCAATACCAAGAACCGCACTGTTCGTAAAAGTCATGCAAATATTCACTTAGAAATGGATATAATGAACAGGAAATACAGTGACCTAGATAGTGTAGCAGCTGATAACGTAGCCCGACGAGCGGCAACTATTACCATAATGGCATCAGTGAATAACGTCTTCGGGAAGCGAAATTATATTCCTGTCACATAAAATTTGAAACGAAGAAACAGTTTTCTTTTAATCATCTTCTTTATATTTAAATTTCTTCTGTACGTGTATATGTCACTGAACTCCTCCGAAACGGCTGGACCGATTTTGATGAAATTTTGTGTGCGTCTTGCAGTGGATTCTAGAATGGTTTACTTTTTCATTTTCATTTTTGGTAATTCACAATTGAACCTGGTAGGTGGCGCTGCGGTTGACTTTTAGGATTTTTTTTGTTTACAAGGCAGAACAATGTATATATATATATAATGTTGGAAATAAATGAAATGTCGGGTAGTTATACTGCGACTGCGTTTATAAGGGGTGGCGCTTGCCGTGTTAAGTCGATCTTTCGGTGGCCGTCGTAACGTGCAGTAGCTGTGTCCGAGCTCGTGTCAGTTATATAAAAAGTAATTCGTTGTTAGAATGTCTTCTTAACAGTTTATAATCTAAATTGGCCAGTCCCCATTTTTTTTATAATCGATAATTGTTTCTATTTCTAACAATATATATTCGTCGATTACAATATATATATATCATTATTAATAAAATAAACGAATACCCGTGTGGTTAGCAAACACCTATAGCTGTAATCAAGAGCTAATTAGCTTACTACGGTAATCTTTAGTATCACTAGCCACATCAACACTTAATCTTAGATAGATTGTGTTCAAACTTTAAACCTATAGACACATATGAATCATTAAGTTAAATAAATACGAATAAACTTAAATAAATAGACTTCACTCAATGTGCACAGTAAAGATAAACAAACATTAACTTATACCGAAGTGTGAGTTTGAATTTTTCCACTATCTATATCCGAGTACGTAGTTGTTTCGTTATTGTCTGGCATCTTACAAACGGAGTAAGATTTTCTTTATTATTTCCTTTCTATAGTAGTAGAGACTGACTAGTGCATCAAAACTACTATCATTTCTCACATTAAGGTGGAAGGAGTTTTTATTATTCTATACATTATTTATCTTATTATTCTATACTATTATGTAGTGTCATATTATCTTCTTCAGTTAAGAAATAATTTATTAAACTTTTATAAAGATGAACTGTGATCTGTATAACAAGAAGACGTAAAAATTTTACAATGACACTCGTTTATTGTTTATGGAATTCGTATAGTTTATTACTCGAATACAGACAACCTAATGCAAGAAAACAAATGAAAATAGACATGTTCCAATACAATTGGCAAAAATTGTTATTGTGAATTACATTACCACTAAGGAACAAATATGATTATAACTAAATTATAAAGATTTGTGCGATAAATAAATAAGTAAATAACTCATAGTCGGAGAATAATTGATATATATGTATACTAGTGGTCCCGGTGGACGATGTCCCGTCCTTATAATTAAAAAAAACCTGGACAAATTATATACCTAAACCTTCCCCATGAATCACTTTATCTACTGGTGAAAACAGCATGAAAAACCGTTCAGTAATCTTTGAATTTATCGCGAACAGATAGACATACAGACAAACGTGGCAGAGGACTTTGTTTTATAATATGTAGTGATAATGCGTTTTATCTATACTAATAATAATAATATTATAATGAGGTAAAGTTTGTGAGTTTGTGACGTTGTAAGGGGTAATCTTAGGAACTACTGGTGCGATTTGGAAAATTCTTTCAGTGTTATATAGCTCATTTATCAGGGAAGGTTATAGATTCTATATCATCACGCTAAGGCCTATAGGAGCGGAGCAGCAATGAAGAATGTTGCAAAATCGGGGTATTTTTTCCTTTTCAGAGCTTCTGCTGCGTTTTAGCGCAAAATAACCATTTCACGCGTACGTATTACCGCCCAACGAAGTGGGCACGGGTCGGCTAGTAATATATAAATCACATAAGAGAAAAATCTCTGATTCATTGAACCATCCTTTTATATAAGTTTTTATAAGTATAAAATGACATTTTTTATACTTCATAGGTTTTTAGAGCGTCTTACCGCAATCATATCTGATATTAAATAACAATATGGTCTAGGATGCTAATCACACTAAACCTAAGGGAAGATTAACTCTCAAGTATATCTGACGGGAAAACACATTTAGTTACTTAGTGACGAACTTTTAACTTGACGATGGTAAAATCCCTACCACAATGCTATGTGCGCACGATGTGTTCCTTCATAGAAAGCTACAACTCAGTTGTATGTGCACAAAACATGCTATAAATTAAGGCATCGTCGCTTTACTAAAATACTATACAATAATTACATAAATAATGTGTCTTCTAATATAACTCATAAAATCTCGTAGATATAATAAATATTTAATAAACTAAAATAAAATATAACAGTAAAACGTTTTGTCATAAAGTGTAATAGAAGACCGGCTAACACACTGCCAGCTCTCAAGGTAGCGGAGTCCAGATCTAGGCCAAGATAAGAATGTCATCACACATGGCGGAAAGTAGTCTATTAACGCGCTATTTTCACACCAACGCCCCTCTGAGTGGTTTACCTGTACGGTTCAACTGTTTGTCACCTCTTTATTATTCTTATAGACTTTAATTATCTTCGTAATATCTAAAACGGTTTTTCAATTAACGGATTCTTCTGTGTTTTGTTAAAGGTAATAATAATTAGCTATCGCTTAATATTCGTGTTGGCAAGTGAAAGAATTGCAGAATATCTAATTTATCTCTATATATAAGCCGCTTTGAATATAGTCGTAAATTCGAGTCTGCGTATAATACAAACAAGAAATGAATCTATACTAATATTATAAAGAGGTAAAGTTTGTGAGTTTGTGACGTTGTAGGGGGTAATCTCAGGAACTACTGGTCCGATTTGAAAAATTATTTCACTGCTATATAACTCATTAACCGAGGAAGGTTATATCTTCAAGTTATGATTCACGCTAAGACTAATACGATCGGGGCACGAATGTAGAATATTTCAAAATGGGGGTTTTTTTTTCCTCTTGAGTGCCTCCATTGCATGTTAGCGTTAGCCCAAAGGAACTATTCCACGCGAACGAAGTCGCGGGCGGAGGCTATACAAAATAAAGATTATTATAGGATTCTATAATTGGCATCTATTTGTCCTTGTGTTAATACTGTACATATAATTTTGTAACTAACCCGCGCAACTTCGTCTGCGTAAAATCAGTTACTACCGGTTTCTATTGTATTTCCAAACTCGAAAATTCTTAAAAACCTAGAACCCGATTGCAGCGACACCAACCATTTTAAATTGTGAAACCAAACAGTCCAGGGACCCTCTCAAAGACATAATGTCTTGCCAGTACCGTCTGGATAGCTTCTGTGGCACTTACGACGTGCCCCAATTACTACTCTCATAGGCCCAGCGGCAGCGACAACGCAATAATTTTAGCAACTTATAGTTTTTATTTCGTGTTATTTTCTGAACAACTTCATCAATTAACATGCTGTACAAAGTAAACTGTATCTCCATGAAATCTCCATTTTTCTTTAGCTATTTGTTTTTATAAGTGGACATTTTTGTAAAGCTAATGGTTTGTAAAGGTAATGAATATTTTACTATAAATTTTACTCCTTTGTTTCAAACCATTTAAGCGATGCACGTCATATTATTGCATTGTTCCCAATTTTAATTCATTTATTGTGATTAATCATTAAAAACATAAATATTCGCCAAAATAATAAGTAATCTCTAGCACTGAGAGATAATACACTTTTCTACTATTTTCTACTTCTACCTTTCAGACACAATTTTTAAATGAGATCAGTAGGACCAGGATTATTACCCCGAACGCCCAAACATAACCTGTCTTTACAATATTAGTATAAATATAGTATTGAATGGCAACTGCAAACGCCTAAACTAATTATTCTAATCGTAAATTTACAACCATGCACCCAACAATTCCAATACTCATCAGTATTTGGAAAACAAATTTTATCAAATATTGAAACAACAAATGTAGTGACAAAACTCTGTTAGATACTTTTGAGACTTATTTTCTATATCGCAATATAATATTGTGTTACACAAATCACGTATAGTGTCGATGCAGTCAGGAATGGCAATAAATACTTCGTAGATACTGTCACTATTTATTTGGCCAGAGCTTCGCCTTACAATACTTCGAATATAATGCCTAGATATCACTGACATCTTGTCTTTTAAAGGCCGATCTATGTAAGTCAAAGCGATTACTATTTACACATAATTGCGCAAAATAATATAAGTAACACAAAAATAATAAATAATGAACAAATTAATGTTATTTAAGCTATACAACCATTTTATATAATTATCCTTATTTATGTATCTCGAATGTGTTTACTAATCTGTTTCGACATGTAGATCAGCGACATCTAGCCTTTCATGGCCGAACTATGAAGTCAAAGAATATACTATTTATTATTCATAATGATCAAACTAATGATTCAATTCTATATAATGATATTCTTATTTACGTCTTATTAAAATTATATAATAATAATTATTCTTATTTATGTATCTTTATTATGGTGGCGCTAGTATCAATGTGTATCTCTAATATGATGGCGCTAGTGTCAATGTATATTTATAATCTGGTGGCGCTAATACCAATGTTCCGGTCGTGTTGTAGTCTCGTCTCTTGAATGTGATGCAGCGGCACCGGAGGTAGGCGGTAACAATCGATAACAAAGCTCACCCCGATTATAATTTTCATAAAAATATTTAATGTACAGTATTGATATAGCCACCAATTAATTATATGTATATAGATTTTAAATAATAAGTTAAGAATTGTTTTTCCCGTTAAAGTCATTAAGAGTTGACTATATACAGGTAAATGACCGCCAAATTGATCAAAAGTATAATAACATACAAACTACTTACATGTATACCCAAAATATATACATTTCAATTATGTCCAAAAGAGGCTAACAGGCGTAACTTATATCTCTTGTAATTTATTAAAAAAGTTTTGTTCAATGTAAGACTGAATGAAAAATGTGCTAAACACTGCATAACACTACAAAATTTTTTTGTCAGAAAATACAAAAAAAATCCTAATCGCCTAGAGATATAAAATATATTTTACAATCTATTCACAAACCTATCAAATATTCATTAAAAATTTCGATAAAATCGGTCTAGCCGTTTCGGAGGATTTCAAACACAAACACCATGACACGTGATTTTTATATATTAGAATGAAGATAAGAATGTGCATGAAATGCTTTATGTAACTAAAGTATTTAAGTTGATAATTATTGATATTGTATCCGTCTAAATAGCTTTCAAATTGTACGTCACATTTTTTTTAGAAAATATAATCCTTAAAAAAAGCCTTCACAGACTTCTTTGTAGATCTATAAAAGGGAAATAAATATCCCAACATACATTGCTTTGTTATATCTCAAAAGGATTAGACAGCGTTTTTGATTGACAATTTAAGCTAACAATTTAAAAATGACTTAAACATTTCCTGTATTTAATTTTATAATGATTGATCAAGCCGTTTATGAATTACATGCGAATAAACAAACAGACAGACAAAAACGTTTTATTAGTGACCAGCCTTCTAATATCCTTTAAAAAAAAAACAAAATTAAATATACCGATAGAGCTCATAATAAGTCTGTTATTATTACCAGTTGATCAAATAATTATAAACAATCATTTTAATTAACCCTGAAAATAATCTGCGCAACAAATTATATTATTACTTATTAACAAATGCCTCACTGTTGGACAATTGCCTTTTGGAAGGCCCGAGCTTAATCACTGCACCAGTTCTATTTTATTGGAAATTTCACACACAGATATATCATAGCTTTTTGGTCGGCGCTGTTCAATTCCTTTAGGGTATGGTGTATCATAATGTAGCCATAGCTTGGAGGTAGGATATTTTCTAATACTCGCATATTTAATTACCATATAGTGAAAATCTGTCACCAAGAATCGAATGTATTCCTTTATCATGCCCGAAAGTAACAGCAGGTCAAATTATACTCAAAAGTCTAACTTTAAAATGAAAAGAGTGCGTTCAGTAGAGTAAAAGAGTATTTCAGATTTCTAAACGAAGTGTTAATTCATTAGCGGCCTTTGATTTTTAATTGTTATATAAATAAAGTACGCGACTTTTGATATATATTACTTGCAGGTTTTGGGACGAATAAACAATCATCTAACCCTAACCATCAGGAATTATCCACGGCAGATTAATCCAGTCCATACATCAAACGCGAAAAGTCTTCGATATAAATATCTGAAATATATATCGCCCCGATTCACTTGATAAAATTGAGATTTATCCGCAGAACACAAGTTCGATGCCAGCCCCTGCGGCGGTGTTAAAGACCCCTGTCAATCTCGCTACATCCTTTAACCTCCTTTCAATTTATTATGATTTGAAAATTCGCATCAAGTTCGTATCTTCATGAAAAGCACATTCAATAGACATTTCAATTTTAAATTTAATTCATTTTTTATTTACTATTATTTTGAAATTTATTATTAAATAGATGTTACAGCTAAATAATTTCTCCATTCATATTCCACGTTTACTAGACAAGCTTTCCTTTGCATATTAAGGTAGAATTCGAACTATGCATTGAATTCATTATTGAAAGTCATAAAGTATTATTTCGCATTAACATTAAATTTAAAATCGCGTGTATTTAATGTCGTAAATATAAAATTCCTGTGCTTGCAAATAAATATCATAAAATAAATTTAAAGCGGTGTACGAAGTATAAAGTAGATTTTATATTGTTCGCTAAAATATCGCTAGCAAAAACAAGTATGATACGGTAACAGTTGGCTGTAACGACATCACGCGAGAAAGCAATATATTGGCAGTGAAGACGACGTTTTCCATAACTCGCCATGACCTTATTTTACAATAGATATTTATACTATATTTTATTTAAATAATAATACACTTATGCTTATAATATTTGTTATCTTTATTAATTCTGTACTTGTTTAATTGAATCTACTTTGATTCTTTAAGTTAAATCATACTTTTTACAGTTTAATCTTACATTACATTAGTATAAAATGTATTTTATATATTATTTTTTGTATGTCAGTTGTTTTATACTTGGGAATCACGTTAGTACATACTTATTAGAAATGTTCTATAAAACAATCCTCAAATAGAGCTATAATACATTTAGGTAAAGTATAAAAACGCTAAGAACAATGTCATCGAAATCGTTTAACGCGCATTATATTATATGCCTATTATTAGCAAAGTGATTGAATTCTCTAATTACTTTTTTTTTAGATATTTTTCCATGACATGTTACATTGCAAGCATAAGACCATACAGCCGAACGGTACAATTGTCTCAATCAAATTTGATATTCATCAAGAAATTAATTCAGATATCAACAAATACATATAATGAATGCCTGCATAAAATCATACAAAACGTATACGCAAATAATATCTCTAATTCTGTATACGCAAAATCCATTAAAACGTCGCGTATGTATATGTAGCAATATAATTATTGTAACGTACAATTAGCGAAACCGAAGCCATTACGTTAAAGTACGAGTTGAATTAATGTCGGGTTACAGTCACTGGAAAGTTCCATTATCGTTAGGGAACTAATGCTTCGGTGATACGTCTGCAGTCGCTTATTAGTTGACGCTAACATGTAATGATTTTATTAAGATCATTGAAGCATAATTGCCAAGATTTAATATATTATTTTGAAATAATCACTTACATTGAAAACGAACTTAACAAAACTTTTTGTATAATACATATGATATCTATTTATTTTTATTAATAATTCATACCATCGCCATCTATATTTTGAAGTCAATAACTTGTGTTATAAGATGAATGTTTCCAACGTATGATAGCGACACGGTACAATGGCCATTTTGACGTTTGTCCGCTTATTAAGTTTCTTGTAAATTAATGGCTATGTTTGAAGGCGGAAATTGCTATTATTTTTTATCAATAGTGACGTACAATTAGTCCTAAAATCTATCAAATGTATAATTTTAGGACACAGAATTAATTTAGTACAGATTTGCAAATTATAACTATGTATAACTATGCACTATACGTCGACTACTAGTATATCTAACTATACAATATGGTACCACGAACAAATTTTTTCATGGGTTTACTAACAAAAAAATAGCGCCATTTGATAGAATCCTTAATGGATTATAATTATTAGTGTACTTATGTACATCACAATTGGGTATACCTATATATTATTTCAAAATTATATATTTATATTCTATATGTAATTATATATAGCAACAATGGCCAGCATAACTACCACCTCCAACAAACTTGCAGCAATGATTAATGTAAAACAAAGCAACACTTGATCATATTTTATTCGATAATAAATCTACATTTCACATCACTATTGTGACGTGTCAAAACGGCCATCACACCTTGCCGCTCTTATACTGTACATTCTCACCCCATTCAATTTCATGTAAAGGATTGTGACTTTTGGAACGCCTATTCTGCTTTCACTAGACTATTTAGATCTTTATTGATGGAACTTCTTGCATGATTGAAATATTACAAATACTTGTAGAGTTGGTTGTAGAATGAATTAAAAGCACTATTTGTGTTATCCTAAATTTGATAAATATATCGTAGTCCGGTGAAGCTGTTAAGACCTTGTTAGGTCAATAGCGTATTCTGTTCGAAAAAAAAAGAGATAAATATATCAAAGCGTGAGTAGTATCATTTATGGATTATCGAAATAATACGTTTTAAAGTCAGCCGTATCAGATGTTTGGTAACATTAATAACAACATTATAAATATTTTCAGTTAACACATATACATCCATAGTCTCGTTATTTTAACATTATACAATTCAACATTATCTATTAAAACGTATTGTATTGACTAGCTGATACCCGCGACTTCGTCTGTGTCGTTTATAATTGTAACAAAATATTTTACTACTCCATTTCACCACGACACGAATACACAAATCACTGAATGCGTGGTGCTTAAACATAATGTTGTTTCTTATAACGTTAATTACATCATATTTAATGAAGTTATCGTGATTTTTTTAAAGTGTTCATCCAAGTATCTAGAGGTTAAAACAACAACAATTTGATCGAAATTTATCCAGTAGTTTTTGAATGAATTTGCACAACACAAAGTCGGCGTCTCCTTCAATTTTATTTATATTGATGATCAACAAGTTATTCAATTATAAGCTTTTTTTATATCATAGCAGGCAAACGAACAGGTGGGTCACCTGATATTAAGTGATCACCACCGTCCATAGACACTTGCAACACCAGGGGAGTCGCAAGTGCGTTGCCAACCTGTATTTGGAGGAGAGGTGAGGTGGGCCTCCGGCGCTCTCACTGACCGAACGAAACGCAACAATGCAAGCACTGTTACTTCACGTAGGTTTTCTATGAGAGGGTGGTACTACACCGGACTAGTCGACCTATTCATGCTGAAATCAGTAATAGCTTCACCATGGCTCTACCACCTATATTAGCGTTTCAAAGTTATCACAATAATAATATCGATTTGTTTTCGTTTTCTTCAACCGTTTTTTGTGAATATTAATATTCGGTTAAATGTTTCCAAAAATAATAGTACTACACTGATCATAAATTAGTTTTATAAAAACAAAGTAAAAAAATACAGATTGAATTCTGAGTAATCATTTGGAACCTAAAGATAAATAAGCTATTAACAATTATAGTATCGTCTGATCTCGTAAGCAGTTATCGTGCTCATTTATTCCAGTTTATTTTACAATTTTTTATTACCATCGAATACAATCAATATTCATTGATACGGTCTTCGGTTCACAGCGAGTCCGTATTTGAATAATTGGCTGATTTTTATGCAGTTGAATTAATGAAATTGGTATAACGATTTTATTTTCTCTGCTATTGACACTATTTTTTATTCAGTTTTTTAACGGAAAATTGTAATTTCAAGACATCTCATTTAAAATTCATATTCCAAGCAGTACATAAAATTAACAATTCTAAATAGCATTCATATTCAATTGTTGGTAAATAAGCATGGTGATTAAGTATATTGACCGCTGAAATATCATTTCTATGTCAGAAGGTTCGAAATCCGGGGCGCAGCGAAAAAATTTCGCAATTCGCGAACAAGTAGGTACATTAATTTGGTAAATTGGTAGTTTTATCAGCTGACGATGAAGGAAAACATTGTGAGGAACCTGAATTTGAGGACTATTGGAAAAATGGGAAAAATGTAGAACTGTGCATTTCGCAGAGTTCGAAATTGCCAATACGTCGTGAGCTAGCCTGGTGATTTTGACTATACCTTCCTTCAATAAGTGGCCTATGGCCTTACAGTGCGTCTCTCTTTTAATTGTAGTCCGGTGAAGCTGTGAAGTCTCGTAATGGCAATAGCTTCATCAGTTCGAAAAAAAAATACTTTATACGTGTTCAAGTTTGACCATAACCTCATCTGATGAGTGAATGACTGAGCATGTGATCCTAATATGATAAACACGCTAAATCAAGAGATGACTGGCTCTCAAACGTAGCTGCTAGAACACAGGTATTTAGCTAAAGATATTCAACTTGAGTGTGCTAGCTAGTTAGCTAGTCCGCCTAGTTAGGCGGACTTAAAAAAAGTCCTTCACCAAACTCAACCGCAAGGGTTCGAACCCACACTTTTTATTTATACCACGATGGCGGCAAACGAGCATGTGGGCCGTCTGAAGTTAAACAGTTACCGCAGTCTATGGACGCTTATAACATAGGCCGACCCCTGTGGAATCCCCCACCTTGTGGCCCGCCGGACCATTCGTCCGTCGCCGTCTACGTAGGCGACCTCCCTATCCTCGAGGTACGCCTCCAGCACCCGCCGCAGGTAGGGGGGCACTCCGAAATATCATCGGAGCGCCTCCCGTATGACCCCATGCGGCAGGGTGTTGAAGGCGTTGGCGATGTCAAGGGACACCGCCAAAACCCTCTCCCCCTGGGAGGTCGCCTCTGCCGACAGCGACTTCAGGAGGCACAGGGCGTCCACCGTGGAACGCCCTGCCCGGAAGCCATACTGCGCATCCGCCAGATTAGGGCCTACGCCCTCTAGGTGCTGGACGACCCGGGAGGAGATAATCCTCTCCAGCACCTTCCCGGCGTCGTCCAGCAGGACGAGGGGTCGATACGCGGACGCGCAGTCCGGAGGGCGGCCTGCCTTTTCCATAAGGCAGAGCCGCCCAAGCCATCAGAGGTCTCACATGCGCGTTGCCGACCCTTCAACATCCTATTTCACTTTCCCATTGAAGAATTCCATACTGTATTCCCCAGGAAAAACTTCAGCAGCTCATTCCACAATTCGCGGGAAACCCCTCTAGAACCGGACCTTCTGAAACCATTTCCATTTCAATGTGTGAGGATGAATTCTCTACCGATGACGAGTGGTACGATTGTGAAAAGCAGCCACAGGCATAAGGTTGAACAATTCCTCGGAACACAACCAACCCATTATACAAACAGCAGAACACACATAAAGCAGCGACGTCTCTCCTTAGACTTAATGGTTAGATACCGTTTGTGAGCTTGGAATTGTCAACAATTCTCACAACTCGTCTTTGAGCCGAGTCAAAGTCAAATGGCTTCATTAGACGTGGTGTCCAAAAACACTATCAACAAAGCCACCATTGCTTAAATATGATGATTATGTTGAAATAGTACTGCGGTTTTATATGACAAAGATTTATTCGTTTGAACAGTTATGAATACACTGTCTACTGTACTGACATTGATTTATTAAAGTAGGTTATTAATCAACTACATAATTTATAATTGTTTACGAATCGCAGGCGGCCATATTATTTATACAAAACATATACGTACATAAATCTCGTCCATCTCATAATTACGTATCTCGCAAAAGCAAAGACATATCACATCTATATATTATATTACGTATATATATATATATATATATACGTGAAGTGAAAACTTTGTATGCCTTTTTAAGCGAATTGCGCGAACGGATGAACGTGACGTTTGGCATTGTTAAAGTTTATATGAAGGAGAAGTGCATAAAGCATTTAATATAAAATGCATTAGAAATACATTAAACTAATTAAAATAAACATTACACACACTACTGCTTGAATGACACACTACATATACACACATGTAAATGAGAAAGACGGTTCACCATCCTTCCTTTTGTCTTGTTATTGTTGCTTTTTTTTTTTTTTTAATGTCATAGGTGGCAAACGAACAGGTGGGTCACCTGCTGTTAAGTGATCACCACCATCCATGCACACTAACAACCCCAGAGGAGTCGTAAGTGCGTTGCCATCTTTCGGAGGGAAGGGTTAGGGGAGGGAAAAGGAGAGGAGAGGGGAGGGGAGATGGGTCTCCGGCGCTCTCACTGACCGAACGAAACGCAACAATGCAAACACTGTTACTTCACGTCGGTTTTCTATGAGAGGGTGGTACTACCCCGGGCGAGCCGACCCATTCATGCTGAAACCAATAATAGTAGCTAAATAATAATAGCTTAGTTTGGCTTAGTTCTCCCAAATATTTAATTGTGGTCACAGTTTTAGAACAAAATCTATACAAATGTAATAAACAACAAAATAACCTTAGTTGAAGTTTGTTCTTAAACTTTAAAAAGTATGGGAATGATACTTTTAAAAGTAAAAAAATCACATCTAGGTTAAATGAACAAAATTAAAGGGGCGTTTTTCAAGGTTAACCAATGTAACTGCTAATCGTTAGAATGCTGCACGGTAGAACAAAAGGGAAGCGGTGCGCGAACCGAGGTGCGGGACGCGTGCGGGACTGATTCATTCGCATCCGTATTAATTACACCTGTTCGTTTTTGTGTAAATTACCTGATGTTGAGTGTATATCGGTTTTGCATTTCTCGAGATAATTAGTTCAAATATTAAGCACCGATTTTTTAAATTAATTTAGAACCAGGAACGACTATTGATTGTCCTGTAAAAATATTGGCGGTGTTTAACCTAACACCCAGTATGTATATTTTGTACGTAAAATAAGTGAGTGAAATCTTTGGAAGAGTCCTTTACCCGAGGAGGGGTTCTTGTAATTAAAAAAAAGCATAGCTATAAGATTTTTTTTCATGTTTATTATGTATATATATATATGTTTAAGTTCATGTTTACTTTGTAAGAAATAGGCTTTTTTATTTATTTATTGTTATTTATTATAAGTGAGTGAAATTACATAAATAACTGTTTAATATAACGATAACCATTAACAGCGTTGCGAATCAACTGGATAGCAAACGCAACGGCAGCCTTTAACCGCAATGTGCATAAATTCGGCTTACCATAAAATAAAATTGAATTTGTTTTACTCAATTAAATTATATTGTACATTCCATTAATAGAAATCCAATGATCATTACCCTCTTTATTGCATAATAATATATTTAATTATAATGCACCGTATTAACATATATAACACGTTGTCCTACCTTGATAATAAATAAAATAATCTAAAATTCAACCGCAGCGCCACCTACCGGGTTTAATTGTCAATCTAAACTGTTCTCAGATACACTGGAACACGCATACAAAATTTCATCAAAATCGGTCGTCCCGTTTAGGAGGAGTACAGTGACATACACGCGCGCAGACAAAATTTATATATAAAGATAAGAATGTAAATCTAAAGCGTCTGTACTTTTCAATTTTTGTAAAAAAAATTGTTGTAGGTGTCTAGGAATAAGTAATAGAATACATGTCACCCACCTCCTGTGCCGCTGCATCACATTCAAGAGACGAGACTACAACACGACCGGAACATTGATATTAGCGCCACCATATTATAAATATACATTGACACTAGCGCCATCATATTAGAGATACACATTGATACTAGCGCCACCATATTAAGAGACACGTTGAAACTAGCGCCACCATAATAAAGATACATAAATAAGAATAATTATTATTATATAGATTTTAATAAGACGTAAATAAGAATATCATTATATAGAATTGAATCATTAGTTTGATCATTATGAATAATAAATAGTATATTCTTTGACTTCATAGTTCGGCCATGTAAGGCTAGATGTCGCTGATCTACTAGTCGAAACAGATTAGTAAACACATTCGAGATACATAAATAAGGATAATTATATAAAATTGTTATATAGCTTAAATAACATTAATTTGTTCATTCTTTATTATTTTTGTGTTACTTTAATTATTTTGCGGAGTTATGTATAAATAGTAAAAGCTTTGACTTATATAGATAGGCCTTTAAAAGGCAAGATGTTGGTGATATCTACGCATTTATATATACAAAGTACTGTAAGGCGAAGCTCTGGTCAAATAAATAGTGACTGTATCTACGAAGTATTTATTGCCATTCCTGACTGCATCGACTTTATACGTGATTAGTATAATATACATTTCAATCATTTTTAACAATGCCTGTCCGTTTGTCTGTTTGTATGAACACTCATCACTGCTAAAGTACTAGGTTCATAATAAAACCTCACCAATCGTAAAGCATATCTTTGAGAGTAATTTAGCCTTTGTTTCAGTAAACTCAGTCCATCTCTATTAAAAGTTATTGTAATTTGAATGAAGGCTTGAGTTAAGTACAACAGAAGAGTAGTAATCTATACCTACTATTATAAAGCTGAAGGCTTTGTGCGTTTGGTTGCTAATCTCGGAAACTACTGGTCTGATTCGAAAAATTCTTTCAGTGTTAGATAGCTCATTTGTCGAGGAAGGCTATAGGCTATATATCATCACGCTGAAACCAATAGGAACGGAGCAACAATTTAAAAAGTTGCACAATCGGTTATGAAACACACACGGGCGAAGTCGCGGGTAGAACCTAGTTACTTAAGCAAAGAAGTACTATAAATAAACTACGAATGTAAAGACGATTATTATTATCTAAAATTAATTGATTTTGATAAAAAGTATTATTGTGTATCCTAACTAATAATATTGTAAATATGAAAGTTAATTTGTTCGTTTCTTACGATTTAACCACTCAAAGTATCACCATGAAATGTTGTCTGCACGTTTTCAATGGTACTAAAATGAATATTACAGAAGAAATGTACGAGGTATACAATAAAATGAATATTAAATTTATGTTAACGTAAGTGAAGCCGCGAGCAAAAGATAGTTAAAACATAACATTCATGGGGGTTAATTAAATTTCAATATAAAGTCACATTTTGACATGATAACGTCTTATAAATATATAAACGCTGGCTGCACGCACGAAAAAGTATGACTCATTGTCACGTTCCGCGTGAGTAGAGCGTGCAAGCGAGAGCGCGGAACAGGCGATAGAGAAGCACGATCGGCCTAAGCGTTCGGCTTGTGACGCTATCTCTCTTCCACTCCATCGGCCGATGCCTCCGAGTCGCGTTATCACGTAAAATTATCGTCCGTAAACCGACTTTACAGACAACCAGTTTTTAAAGTTTAAATACACATAATTTATACACGAATTTAACCTTGTTACAATACATTGTTATATCAAGATGCAATAATTAATTTCGGCAATGTTGAACCACCAACATATACATATAACATACGTAAACACTATAGGGCTGTAACGTCAGATCAAACTGGACGGAAGGGTGCATACCAAATCGTCCAGCGCAGCGTCGTGACAGCTGTTGCAGCGCATGCATCCGCTGATTGCTGATGCAAAATTAATACTGTTTTGTTTGATCCATGAAATGAACATTCTAATCGTTTTTTATTATTACTATTCATGTCTTTTATCTTCAACACGTTTTTATTACTTCACTCTCTAGTCTGTCTTTGCACAAATCATGCAACCGATGTTAAAATATTTTAACCATCTAGAAACGTAAACTTTAAATAGGTATATAGCTTAGAGAGTGAAATTATTCATAACGACAAGATAACTTTCGGCTCTATATTGTGTAAAATTGGTGGTTATTGATGTAATATAGTTTGTTTAATGTGCATAAGTGAAATAAATGGAAAATAATACCACGGAGCATGAATTCTGAGATGCCACAAAAATTCCCTGGAAAGTTGTAACAAGGGAGCCACCATCTTGTTGGAACATTAATATTGACATTGAAATGATCGCACGACACTAACTTATAATAATATTAACTACTCGACAATGACAGTAATAATCTAAAAGATTGGTTGCCAAAAATAAATTAAAAAAAAAACTTATATTGGCTTAAAAACGCAGGCCGGTATGACAGCGGCGACCGGCGATGGATAGTATGTCTCACGATGGTCGCCATTGTTTTTGGATTGTACTGTTCTTACCATCAGGCACAGTACAGTCACTTTGCTGAGCTACAATAAAAAAAACGAAATTGTGTATGTTAAGTATTATTACTAACAAGCTATCTTAAGTATAATATATTGACATATATTAATAGAGACCTAGTTAAAATATACATTTTATACAAAAACTTACCTTTATTACTTAGAGTAATTTCTTTCCATATTTCAAATAAAAAACGATAGAATATCATATTTGTCATCTTCCTTAATGTATCTCATTTGATTTCTGAGCACAGATATGTAGAATGGTAGAGTAGATGGGTAATTGAATTGCAAGCTAGCGCCGACATCACGTGCGTCGGGCCCAGGGGACCTCGTGCGGCAATATTTTGCTTTATCTATTTTTAATAGCGGCTTGGAAGTTAATGATGAGAGTAGATTTGAAAGCTTATGGTTAATTTTATAAGTAAAAATGAAACATTAATAGAATATTCAGTTTTATTTATATTAACGGATATTATAGCACTATAATATTATCTATACTAATATTATAAAGAGGTAAAGGTTGTGAGTTTGTGACGTTGTAGGAGGTAATCTAAGGAACTACTGGTTCCATTTCAAAAATTATTTCGATAGTATCTAGCTCATTTATCGAGAAAGGTTATAGGCTATATATCATCACGCTATGACCAATAGGACCGGAGCACCAATGAAGAATATTTCAAAATCGGGGTTTTTTTCCACTTGAGAGCTTCCGCTGCGTGTTAGAGTTTGTTTTTTTTTTTACGATGGGAATATCCTACATGGATACCCTCACGCCGTCGGGGGCAGCGTGAGGGTATGTCAGACTCCTACTGACTAAAAACCCCCCGGTGTACCTCTGCCGCTATAGTCGGGGCGACACGCGATCTCTAAAGATTTCAGCGTGCCGCCCCAGCGGTTGACCCAGCAGCGAAAGCGCCGCCGCCGGGCCCCGTCCTGTTAGGAGACAGCCGGGTACACACCGGCTGTCTCCTCCGTCTGCCGAACTTGTGCAATGGGAAGATGGGCCCCCGACCCTTCCTCCCTAGGTCCAGCTACGGTGGGAGGAGGCGGTCAAACTGCCGCCTTCTCCTGCCTGTCCTCCGTTGGCGGAGACGGCCACTTAGAGGATCGTCCTCGCGGGCCCTCTCCGCCGCCTCCTCGCTGCCGAGCATGGCCGTAACCACGCTGCGTGTTAGAGTTAGCCCAAAGTAACTTAACTTAACTTAACAGTGATTATATAAAAAGAAATATAAACATAACTTAAAAACATTTCACATATATGCCAAAAGACTTATACTACGAGAACTATGTTAATTTAAAAAATCTTTTATACATCTTTAGAATAATCAATTTAAGAATAAAATAATGAATCTCTAAGCAAGGGTTTATAGTAATACGAGTATATTTTACATATGATACACATCACCGGAAAATTCTTGAGTCATTAAAAATTATTTTACTGCGATAGATACAACATTGAAAAGACTTTCATTTATTATTATTTTATTTTAAATATAAGCTTAAATATAAGCCTTCAAAGTAAACCTAGATTTAAGCAGAAAAAAAAACTGAAAACAAATTGATAAGAAAAACATGAAACGGTTATAAATGTAGAGAGACACATTAAAAGATTCTGAAATATTTCTTGAAGCAAACATTATCTTGATCATGACAGAGTTTTAATGAAAGTAAGTGAATATGAAGTAGCGTCGGCATCGTGTGCGTCGCGTCGGGCCCAAGGGACCCCGTGCGGCAATATTTGGTTTTATCTATTTTTAACGGCAGCTTGAGGGTTAATCGTCAACGCAGATTTAAAAGCTTGCGGTTTGTTTTTCTGTGAACGAGCGGGGGCATGATGTTTGGCATGCGCTTGTATAAATAAGATTAAAATTAATATTATATTTTGTAGTTTTAGGGCGTATTCGTTACCCTAACGCGTGTGTAAAGAATTACTTTTTAATATTATACTTCTTTTGGCACGTTAGGGAAAACTTATGAGAGTAAATTTTTACGATGCGCGCGCACACCGTCACAAATATCCGACACCCTGAAGTTAGCTATAGTCAACTTTTTCTACTTTTAGTGTTGTTTTTTCTACAAACGTAGAATAAGGCGAAAGATAAAAAAATTTAAAAGATTTTTATCTTGTTACGCCCAAGAAGTATAACTTCTAACGCGTGTACATGTGTACACACACACTTTTCTTTTATCTTTGCATGTGCCTTAGACAATGTACCGTTTATCTGAATTTTGTAGTACATGCCAGTATTACGAGAATGTTAGCAAATATGGTAAAGTGTGTAGCAAATATAATGTCTGTCAACTTGTCATTAGCAGTGTTGTGAGTATCTTCCCATCTCTACCATTTCGGTGGTATGCTCGATATGCCCGAGTGTCACGGTGACTTATGATCTAAGAGCATATATTGTACTCCATGCAAGGCTCAATAATGTGTACGTCGGGTTTTAGCCAGTTTTAATGTGGTAAGTAGTCTGAAACTAATTATTTTGGCGCGTAGCGATAGTAGGGAGTCAATAAGATGACGTTTATCCCCTAGGTGATGTTTTTTTCCTGTCGATATTGTGACTCCGTCCCATCTTTCTGTTAAGTTATTGAGAGTCGTAGCGGATGCTGCCTCAGCAGTAGGCCTCGAGTGAAGCAAGTATGCTTCCCTTAGTAAGGGCTACACATATTTACACCATTTATAGACAAAATCAGGGAGCCAGTGTGAACATAACCTTTTCAAAGAACTCGGAAGTCATCTGGTTCATGAGACTCGCGGCCTGACATTCTGGCAGCGAGTGCGATGGTATCCATCACCTTTAATTAAAAAAAATTAAATTAGTATATATATCTTCTTTATATATAAATTTCTTCTCTACGTGTGTATGCCACTGAACTCCTCCTAACGGCTAGACCGATTTTGATGAAATTTTGTGAACACGTCCCAGTGGATCTGAGAATGGTTAAGTGTAGTTAAAGTGTAGATATTTTAGAAACGACTTATATTATTATTAATTTATACTATTATTAAATATAATGATTACTATTGCCAATATCGATTATTGACCATGTATGCTACTTGGTGTCATTTGTTTTAAAAAGTTTGTTGTGACATTATTTTTTAGATATATTAAAAAATAGTAAATGACAATAAACTTACATAGTATAACTCCATTTTTATTTGATTGAAATAGCATAGATATATATAAAATTGACGTAATACCACACAATTCACAACAAACAAGTTAGTATAAGTTTTAAAATCTTGTCGCAACACATTTTATCCGGCACCAATTGTTTTGACAAGACGAGATCAGCAGCTCTCAGGAGTAAGTTTCTAACAAAACCCTCGCAAGCAAGCTTAAACCAGCATACTTATTTTGGCTTTGAATATTGATAAAAGTAAATATTTACTATGACATAATTGAAGACTTACCTACTAAAGATCTGTAAATATATTTTAATAATAATTTATTTCATAATCTGTTGACGATGGAGAAGTTAGTTTAAATATTTGAAATTATTCTGTGGTTTATTAAATGGTTATAATTGAGAAAAAACATGTTTATTAATATTTAAAATCAGATATATTTTAGAGAGTGACAAGCTCTAACACTATTCGATCGGTCACCATGAAAGTTGGCGCAGACCTAAGGTTTATATGATATTAACTAGCGACGTTGAGGGACTGACGTGAAGTAACAGTGCTTGCATTGTTGTGTTTCGTTCGGTCAGTGAGATCGCCGGAGGCCCACCTCCCCTTCCCTCTCCTCTCTCCTCTCCCTCCTCTAACCCTTCCCTCCAAAGGGTGGCAACGCACTTGCGACTCCACTGGTGTTGTTAGTGTCCATGGATGGTGGTGATCACTTAACATCAGGTAACCCACCTGTTCGTTCGCCACCAATGACATAAAAAAAAACGTTGTCCCGCTCTGATGACAAAAAAAGTGTGCGTGTGTGTACTTACTTACGCATTAGAAGGTATACTTCTTTGGCGTAACAAGAAAAAAAAAAAATATTTTCAAAATTTTTATCTTTCGCCTTATTCTACGTTTGTAGAACAAACGACACTAACAATAGAAAAAAGATACTTAATACATTGAAAGTTTTAATACAAAGAAATACAAACAGCAAATACAAAGAAACAAAATGTTTACTATAGCTAACTTCAGGGTGTCGGTTTTTCGTGACGGTGTGCGCGCGCATCGTAAAAATTTACTCTCATCATTTTTCCCTAACGCGCCAAAAGAAGTATAACTTCAAAATAACATAGACTTATTATACAACAAAACATTCCTCTTGAATCAGTCTATCCAGTGGTCGAAACCTCATGAAAAGCCGTTCAGTAGTTTTTGAGTTTATCGCGAACAGACAGGCAGACAGACAACAGACAGACAGGCGTGGCAGAGAACTTTGTTTTATAATATGTAATGATTGTATTCTAAAGTATCACTAGGTGGCGCTGCAGCACTACAACTTTTGTAATATTCCTTCGAACGCAACCAAAATTGGTATTCGCAGATATTTTCAATATATAAAATCCATTCGGATATAGAACAGCTGTTTACTGTAATATAAATAACAGCAATTAATACAAAAATGCGTGTGAATAGCATGGCTTATGTATGAAGGATACATAATTTTTATAACATTATAACATTTATTATTATTATAAATGTGAATGTGAGTTTGTTACCTACTCAACCAATCATTATGAAAATGTTACGTTGTTAAGGTCAAAGAAGTGGGCTTTTTATATCATAGGAGGCAAAGGAATGGGTAGGTCGTCTGATGTTAAGTGATCAACGCCGTCCATTGACACTAGCAACACCAGGGGAGTCGCAAGTGCGTTGCCAGCCTGTGTTTGGGGTAGGGCAGGGGGAGGGGGAAAGGGAGGTGTGCCACCGGCGCTCTCACAGACCGATCGAAACGCAACAATGTAAGCACTGTTACGTAACGTCGGTTTTCTATGAGAAAACCGTACTACCCCGAGCGAGCTGATCCATTCATGCTAAAATCAGTAATAACTACCACCTACCGAAGGAACTAGTATGGACGAATGTAAATGTACGAGGAATAGATTAAAATTCTATTAACTCGAGCGAAATTGCAGTTAAATAAGAGCTAAAGTTAAATATTACCACTATATCTCAAATATGAAATCCAACGTACAAACTGGAAAACAACGTCAGACAAGTCAATAGATAACGTTACAAATTGAACGAACCCTGTCATTACCAAAACACTGGCCTTTTGCCAGTGTATCGCCGCTATAATTTAGAATGTTTCGTGTATCATTTCAGTATAGAACGCTGTAAAATTTTACGGTTATAGTGCACCATATGCTAAAGCATTTCGTGTATGAAACACATGCTTCATACGTCCTAAGTTTAATACCTTACTGTGTGTTTTTCACTTTGAACAACTTCGTATTTTTCGTAAATTACTGAGACTTTATTATTGTGACACTGAGAAATTCTAATTTGTTAAATAGTCGTGAAAGGATGGTCTAATTTTCTTTGTGAGGTTGGCTTGGCTGTCTCAAGTCTTATGATGTTATTCGACACCCATTACACCCCTAATATGGATCTTTTATACATTCTATATGGTAAAGAAAATCTCTAGCTTTTTCTCTTCAGCGAAATTATTTTTTACCTAATTAAAATTCCAAATTAAGAAGTTTATATTGGAGTAGGTTTATTTAACACCCAGATATAGAACTAACCATTATATTCATTACATTAAACGCACTTACGTAGCATGTACGAAGATAGCACCCGAAACCTCTAGAATCAGAAGCTCTTAATAACATGGTGTAAATGTAATTGTGTGGTATAGTTATAATAGGATATAATATATTTTAAAATATTTTGAGATACTCAACCCTCCTTCCAGTCTCAATGCGTACCTGCAAACAGGTAGTAACAACGCTATTCGTGGACGTTACTTCAACATCGTAGAGCAAGACAAATATTGAGTTAAACTACATAAGTTTACGAGTAGTGAAGACGGCCGTACCCGATGTTAATTAATAATTAACTCAAATTCAAAACCCACGTTTACTTTTTGAATTCGATTATACAACTTAGGTGTTTTAATTAACAAAATATTAACTTTCAACCCTTAAAAGATGGAGTTTCTTCACTAACATTGTCTCGTATCTCTTGAGATACTTGAATGCTTAATTTCTATATAAATTAAAAGCTGAGCAGCGCTGTTGTTAATTTGAATGTTATTTTAGAATTACGTGAGTACTTTATATATTTAAGGATCACTTCAAACCACATATGCTTTGGTGAATGTCGATGTACACACTCAAAAAACGTACGCTCAATATATTTAAGAAATAATTAAAAACTTGTTACCATTTCTTATCACATATGGTAAACTGTACATAAAATATTACAGATTACAAATCTTATTGCAGATATCATAATTTCTTATAATGATACATGATATATACTATAACAACAGTGACTTAAATATATCAAATAAATAAAAACTTAATAGGTGGTTAAATTGCAAATGTATGAATATATGACTCAGAACCCTGTGAGACAAGTATGAGGCTTGGGATCATTATGAATAGACTGTGTTTTTAGTAAAAATGTATGTTTAAAACCACCATCAATTTAATTATATTTTAAACTGTGGATTTAATATTTTTTTCTATATTCATGTAATTAGTAAATCAAATTTGTAATGTTGCAAGCATTTTCTTTATACTACCGTTTCAAAGTAAAACTATTATAACTACAAACACGCTATACATTTTAAAACAAGTTACAAAATACCCAAATTTTTATTTCACATCCTGGTAGAAATGTATTCAAATAATATTACGCAAATCCACGATAGCATTTCACAACGTAAAATATTTAACAGTAAAGCCAAAAATTCAAGCAATTTGTTCAATAAAAACACTATTGGACCATAAAACGTTCGCAACGTAGCGTAGAATTATTTGCGAGGACGCGTTAGTTGAAAGTGTTAACTAAAATTTGCATAGTTCGACGGAACTTCAGCGTGGAAGTTGTAGATCAACGTCCGGGCTCAGCGTGCGCGACACGCACTGCCGTAACGGGCGAATGGAAATTTTCATAATTTAATATTGGGGTAAAATTAATTTTTCTGCATGACATTTTATTATTACTAGTGGGCGCCCAGAGGTCGACATTCGATCATAGTTCATTGATTTTTTAAAGTTTGAATTTTATTAGGGTTCTTTTGTCAAAGGGTATTATTATGTTATAATATCATTGTAGAACGTAGAATGAAAAAGGGTAATTGGAACGTAAGAGTAAAATAATATATACAGTCGCGCATAGCATTTTGCATTTATTTTTCTAATATAGTTTTCCTATTTTATATTTTTATAATAGTTTATTATATCTAATATGGTATTACTATTAGTGAGAAAACTCTGAAACCACGAACCTTGAAAAAAAAACAGAAAATGCAGTCTAAAGTTGGATAGTTTTCCGTTACATAAAAATGGCAATATAACAAGCAAACCATAATCTTCAAGAGCTTCGTTTTTAACTGGAACAAACAATTGTAAGGCTAAAAGAGCTCATCAGACTTCGCAACTATAACTATAATAATAATCACAAATACAGTGGTACAACAAAATAATCCCAAGGAGGGTTGATGTCAGGCAGGCGGCCGATCGTAAAATTAAGCCAAATCATATACCACAACATGATAAACATGTTGTACCGACCCTACTTATGTGGGATAAGGGTAAGAAGAAGAAGAAGCGCATAGCAACCTCCTTCACAACCTTTTTTGAAGTTCTTTATTGACAGATGTCAAAATGTCTTTTTTATCTCCATGTGTGTATATGTTGTGTAAAATTGAAGCAGTAGTGTGAGTAATGCATATTTTAATTAATTTATTGTACTTCTAATGCATTTTATATAAAATAAATAGCTTTCTGCACTTCTCCTCCATATAAACTTTAACTATGCCAAATTTCACGTTCATCCGTTCGCCCAATTCCGTTAAAAAGGAATACAAAGTTTAGGCTTCACGTATTAATATATAGATATCACAACGAACAAAGAAAATGAAGTGTGGAAAAAAGAGTATCGGTATAACTATAATCCTAACAAATATTATAAATACTGACTGTATAAATGTGTGGGTGTAAGGGGTATCGAATAACATCATAAGACTTGAGACACCCAAACCAACCTCACCTGCACGTGGTGCACTGTGCTGAATAACGAACGAAGCAAAGGCGAAAGCGGGGTAGTAGGGTTTTATAGCCTGACTGGGTCGCAACCACCATGTATACGGCGAAAAAGACCGTCATAGTGATTCGCTTCTACGGGTCGCGTTTCGGGATCAGCCTGTGCATATCCAGCTTTTCGCAGGCCGGCAAACAGCGATGGATAGTGTGTCACTCGGTGGTCGCCATTGTTTTTGGACTGTACTGTGCTTACCATCAGGCATAGGGCAGCCATTTTGCCGTGTTACAATAAAAAAAATATGTGACTGGTTTGTTTTTTACGCTTTCTCGCTTTAACTACTAGTGCCACCATCGTGAAATTTTGCATACACTTAGGGGTACAAAAGAGGACAGGTACTTTTTACCTAATAGGTAGCGCTGCGATCTTTTTCCGGTATTTTTTTTTATGTTTAGGGTGGACAATGTCTGTCAGACAGACTAGTCTATATAAATAAAAATCAATAGCCGAATGTATGTAAGCGCATCTTTTAAAACAACTGCGCTTGTTTAACTGTTTTTTTTTGTGTTTATAATAATTAGAACAAGGCTTGTATAAAAGAAAATGGTTAAAAAAACCCCGACAAAAATCCCATAACATTGGGTTAAAAAATCTCCATATAAAAAAGAGTGAGTCAGACAAAAGACGGTGAAGAAATTTTTAAAAATATTGACTGAATTGATGTACTAACGTTCAGCTGTTCAGTTGTCATTTTAATTCATTATATCATGCTTTATAGGGACGATTTGGACTCATTTACTACGTTAGACTACCAAGTTAGACTTACTACGAAAAGCCGGTGCGAGAAGCTAGGTTTTAATTAAGGACAACTAGCTTATAAAATTGTTTCATAAAAAAAACATTACAGCATAAATATGAGCCAAGCAAGCATTGATGTTACGGTTGTATAGCTGATTTATAATATAAGTAAAATGTTTATATTGAAAAAAAAAACAACAAAAAACACTGCTTGCTCTCAGCCCGTTTAGATAACGAGGCACGCTTGTAGCCTGAAGTGAAATTTAAATTGAATGTAAATAGAGTAAAGAATGTTTCAATCATAAAATCCAAATTATCGAACGAACACAATTGTTATTACACGAAATTAATTATAGGTTTTTATAAAAAAATTGTAGCTGTAGGCTTAGGTACTACAATAATAGTACTTTTGTAACCAGTAATTTATAGTGACATCGTGTTATAATATGTCTTGATATCAATTTTATAAAATCTATTATATCTATATAATATTAATATATAAAATCTATATATATATATATATTTTAAATCTATACTTGTACTTGACAATGTTGAGAATATAACGCAGTATTAAAAAAAATGAACAGTAGAATTATTCCTGATTGTTGTTATAATTGTAAGTCATTATTTGTAAATTTTCTTCATAAATAATTACTTAATGAATAATATGTAAGTACTAATTAATTATCTATATTATATACGAGAAATTTCAACAGACTTCATTATATAAGAAAAATTGACAACATTTATTTTGATAGTAAATACAGTTACCTAATATTTGTCTCCAAGTTTTCTATAATGATGCAGTATTTTTCGCGTAACTTAATTCATTCTACCTGTAAGTAGCTTATGATAGTCAAAACCCATTGAAACATTCACACCTATTTATTAGAAATAGCATTAGACCCGAATGATTTCACAAGTCTGTAATTCTGTTGAATTACAAATTCAAAACGTAAACCGTAAAATGAAATGAAATATAATTTTTCATATGATAAGTATAAATTTATTGCACTGCTACCTTTCATATCGTATGATAGCCAAAAAGCTATAAATATGTTGCTCACATGGGCGTTCTTTATGTGAATCATTTTTTTTTTAAAACATGCTATTTTTATTTATTTTCCATTACCTTCTGTGAAATAACAAAGATGATAATAAATAATTTCACTGCTATACAATTATATTAAAGGTGAAGGTGGTAGAGCCACGCTGTAGCTATCACTAGTTTCAGCATGAAGTAAGTAAGTAAGTCCGGGGTAGTACCACCCTCTCACAGAATACCGACCTGAAGTAACAGACTTGCATTGTTGCGTTTAGTTCGATCAGTGAGAGCGCGGGAGGCCACCTCCTTTCCTTCTTTCCCTTCCCCTTTCTCCTTTCCCAATTCTCCCCCATACACAGGTTGGCAACGCACTTTCAACTCCCCTGGTGTTGATAGTGTCTATGGACGGTGGTGATCATTTAACATCAAGTGACCCACCTGTTCGTTTGCCTCCTTTTGACATAAAAAAAAATTAAAATTGAAGCGATGATGCCTTAGTTGATAGCGTGTTAGGACACAGCATCGATGGACATAGGCTTGAATCCTTCCAAGTCGGAGCTTTCGGTGATGGAAACATCACGATGAAACCATGCATGCAAACCAGGTATTGTGATAGGGGTTTTTTCTTTGTCCATCTGCCTAGCAAACGCCCTTAGGTTGGAAAACTGTTGCCAAACATCATTGACCCCCCGCTAGATTTAGCGTGTTTACCATCTGAGACCTGGATATAAGGAGTGTCAAATAACATCTAAAACTTGAGACATCCAAGCCAACCTCACCTGCACGTGGTGCACCCTGCTGAATAACGAACGAGGCAATGGTGAAAGCGGGGTAGTAGGGTTTTACAGCCTGACTGAGTCGCATCCACCATGTACATGGCGAAAAAGCCCGTCATAGTGATTCGCTTTTGCGGGTCGCGTTTCGGGATCAGCCTGTGCATATCCAGCTTTTTCGCAGGCCGGCATGACAGCGGCGACCGGCGATGAATTGTGTGTCACTCGTTGGTCGCCGTTGTTTTTGGATTGTACTGTGCTTACCATCAGGCACAGTGCAGTCATATGGCCGTGCCATTAAAAAAAAAAAATCATGTAATATCAGATTAGATTGTGGTCAAATACTAAAATCTATAAAGCAAAAAAAAAAGCCATGCCTACATTTATAAGCTACGCTTACCCATAAATCTATAAACCTCACCATACTGATACCTCGGTACATTTAATTAAATGTCATAAAATACGAAACATTCTAAGTTTGAACACTGGTTAAAAGCCACCAACCAACTTGGTGCAGAACGTAGAAGCATAACGTTAGGTAATTCGTCGAACCCGCTAAAGATCATCTGATGGTTTAACTCTAAAACTCTGTCATCCACATTTAAGTGCATAATAAAACATGGTAGGTTGCTTTCATTAGCCCGGGACTCGTATATAAAAGCAAGTTAACCGTATACGCGAACTTCAAAATGCAACATTACTTTTATGAGCGGTATAAAATTTCAAATTTCGGTACTCGGTGTTGTTAAATTCACGTCCGCACCTTTGTACAGAATAGTGGTAGTCGAAGTATTCAATTATGTTTATGTGTCATTTATTTATTTATAGTTAATAGACAAGCAGCATAATTGCTGATACGTCTATATCGCACTGTGTCGAATTTTTTTGTCGGGTTTTGGTCACTGCAGATGTTCACTTACTGAAGTGAGTTTATTTGTCCGGAGCCAGTTGTCGAGTCGGTTTTTAAAACCATGGACAGAACTAGCGGATACTACTTCATCAGGCAATCAGTTCCAGTTCAGAGCCACTTTGTTACTGAGGAAATTGTGCGCTCTTGTTGTGTGTGAAAGTGGTTGACTTATTTTAGTTTGATTTCCTTTTGTAGATCCTGTTGTGTCTCTTAAAATATACATTTCACGTAAGTATAGCAGGTTGTATTTATTAGTAACTATTTTGTATGTATCTATGAGGTCACCTCGAAGGCGTCTTGCTTCGAGAGTAGTTAGTTCATCTAAATTATTTTCCATACATTAAACACTGAACGCTAAAAAGGAGTATCTGTTAATTGCTACGGAATATTACACTACGAACTGCACTTGCACTACGAATATATGTTCTAAATTCTGTCTTCATATATCAAATGTTATTTATAAAACGATCTGCTTTTTATTTATAGACAATAACATTTACTAGCGATTTACACCTTTTTTTTTTAAACCCCATGGTACCTTCTTACACCTTTTGGCCAGAGGAGCAGGTACTGTCTAATGGACACTACATCTTACATCTGCCCCTCCCACAGGTGTTGTTCCTAAGGGACCCAAACTGTGGCCTGAAGGGTCAAGATGGTGGACCCCTTAAGGGGAAATGGGTGTTACTCCCCCTAACGAACTGTGGGAGCATCAGCATAATACACCACCACATGAACCTGTGCAGTTTAACTGCCCGGAGCGACGGACATGCATGTGTCTATCGCCCCCAGGCCACAACTACGGCGGCCGGAGGTCTTCGCCTACCCGTCGCCGCCGCGTAGTTCGTCGGCCGCGGGGGAGGGGGGGGAGTCTAATCGTTCGCTCCGTCTCCCTCTCCGCAGCTTCCTTTGCGAGCATGACGGTCTCACAGAACGAGATGGCGGAGATCCACCCGGCCTCGCTCTCGACCATCTTAAAAATGACAGTCGGGAGCGAGAGATCCGGGCCAATGGCCGCGACTAGCTCGCTGCGTAGCACGTCCCAGGCGGAACACCCACTCAATGTGTGGTGCGCAGAATCATTCGCACAGCCACAATGATGGCACCCTGTAGTCGGCTCCCGGCCTATGCGAAATAAGTAATTCCCGAAACATCCATTCCCCGTGAGCACCTGTGTCAGCCGGAAGCTTAGCGATTTACACCTACATGAACTCTATGAACAAATTATCAAGGGCTGGTGAAGTTAACCAACAAAACTCTAAAATATTGACAAAAATATATTTCGTTGTTTTATTTCAACCTTGGTTCTTGGAAATAATTATAGTAGTAGTTAATACTTTTAACAATAAATGACTTATGTAAACAAACAGTGATCCTTAAGATATAATATAGAAAAGGTGATCCACGTGTTTATTACAATATGGAACTTAGCCATGTTATTACAAAAAAGTTTAATACGTATAGAATACTTGGTTTAAAAAAGTTTGGATACTTCCGTATTAAATGCACCGCACTTGCCGAACGTTTGACATCTTGCTCTTTTATAATTGTTTGGTTAGGTTATGTTAAACGTACGAAAAAGGACAACGCGAGCTTGCCGCGCCAGCGGTCGGCGAGCGCGGTGCATATAATACGTAAGTACCCAAACTTTTTTAAAGCAAGTATTCAATACGTATTTAACTTTTTTTATAATAACACGGTAAATGTTTAACGAATTTCATTCACATATTATTCGAGGATTCACAACGATTCGTCATAGTTGAAATTTAAAAACAATTTTTTCAAAAGTTATTTTATAAGTAAGTTTTATTTACTTTATACAAACAGGCACGGCAGACGTTGTCCCGCCCTGACTATGAAAAAATCCTTGACAAATTATATACTAAAACGTTCCTCATGAGTCACCATATCCACTGATGAAAAGCACATGAAAATCCGTTCGGTAGTTTTTGAGTTTATCGCGAACAGACAGACAGAAAGACGCGGTAGGGGACTTTGTAATGTAATGAAGTCATTGTAATTAAATAAGAGTCTGTTAATAACGTACTAATTATTTCTATTGCACTAATTTAATAATTGGTAACAAATAGATGAATAAAAATGTAACTATGTTAACAAGAAAATGTCTCTATTCTTTTACTCTATTTTAAAGTTATGCTGAGAAAAAAAAATTAAGTAAAGAAAATGATTTGATACATTACTTTTTAATAAACTTACTTCAAATATATTTACCGACATATTCTTAAATGTTAGTTATGGTTAATAGATTTCAAATAAATAATTCCAATTCTTCAAATCCTTCAGCTTTTAATGCCAGTTTACTGATATCAATACACATAAAACATTTTTATGAACGCTCTAAAATCTCTACCAAAATACAGCGATAATTCATAACATAACAAGATAGACGTATAAACTAATATCGTATCGTTAGCGTTTCAGCCATAAAAAAAAACTCCGACAACGGATCTTGAATTATTGGCGAGACGAATAAAAAAGTTCTCCAACGGGCACCGGAAAAACTTTTGTTACAGTTGTAAACGAATAAGAATGATTTACACGAGTTGTAAAAAGTTGATAACATGTAACTTTACGTCACGATTCGATTTATGATTAATTTCTATTTGATGTACGACGTGTAGTTGATTTTAATATGAAATTAATAAAGCGCCATCAGTCGGTAACAAATTACAATAAGTATATTTGTAATTTATAACTATATTAGGTGGTAGAGCGATGTGACCAGGGCCCCGGAGTTTGCTTCCGTCACCCCAGTTCCCTGGTTCACAAATATGCGCTAGGCGACAGTGGAGTTTTAGCCAGTAGGAGTCTGGCATAACCCTCTCGTTATCCCCTGGCAGCGAGAGGTGTATCCTATGAAGGATTTCTCCACTATAAAAAAAAAAGAAAAAAAAAGGTGGTAGAGCGATGCTGAAGCTATTACTGTTTTCAGCATGTATGGGTCGGCTCGCCAGGGGTACTACCCTCTCACAGAACACCGACGTGATAACAGTGCTTGTATTGTTGCGTTTCGTTCGGTCAGTGAGATCGCCGGAGGCCCACCTCACCTCTCCTCCAAACACAGACTGGCAACGAACTTGCGTCTCCCCTGGTGTTGCAAGTGTCTATGGACGGCGGTGGTCACTTACCATAAGGTGACCAGGTTCGTTTGCCTCCTATAATACAAAAAATAAAATATGAAATATTTTTTGTACCATGCAAATATAAAGTAAAACTATTTGTAATTTTAGAAAATGACATTTCAGAAGGTTGTTTAACAGCATTTTTTAATTTGTATATAAGTAAAAAATGAGTGTGCCCTAATTAAAACAAAATACCAAAATGGAGAAACATATAAACTTTTGATATCAATTATGTTATTAAAGTTCATATTGTAATAAACTCGTATAAACCCGTGGGTTAATACTAATCATTACATAGTATAAAACAAAGTCCCCTACCGCGTCTGTCTGTCTGTCTGTTCGCGATAAACTCAAAAACTACTGAACGGATTTTCAAGCGGTTTTCACCAGTGGAGAAAGTGATTCATGAGGAACGTTTTAGTATATAATTTGTCAAGGATTTTTTTATAATCAGGGCGGGACAACGTCTGCCGGGCCCGCTAGTACTATATAAAATTATAAATTTAATCCATGTACTTAATATAGATAAATCAATTTCTCTAAATGTAATAAATACCCTCCGCGAGAGAGGATCGACTTAATTTGTAGATGGTCTTGGCAAGGTTAGGGCTTTGTAAATAAGTCTTCGAAATGCCCGACCCGAAAAAGTGGATTATCTCCCGATACATAATGAATACATGGAGTGAGCAAGTGAAATTAAATAAAACAACTGTTACTAATATTTTAATGACAAATTGTTTTGTACATAGTGATATGATAGAATGTACGTCACCCCAACACGACTGGGAAGGGTAGCATGCTGCATCAGCGTTGTGGTTAAACAGCGCACACTGGACGGATGTCGCGTCACCAGATTTTGTGTTCTGTCTATCTTAAGAACAAAAGCGATAGCGATATAACGACAACATTGTTAAATTATATATGTCGTGATCGACTTCTTTCATGACAATTATCGTCTTATTTAGATTTAAAACAGTCTTTATTTTACCCCCTTACTTTTTATTGGAACGAAATCCTTTAACCTAATTGGATGTATAAATTATCTGGTAGAAATTATTAGGTAACGAAAAAGTGTTACAGCCTCTCATTTCTTTCTCCTTCTATTATATACAAGTGTATGTGTGTGTGTGTGTACACACAACAACCCTTCAACAACACGAAGGGCGAAAATCTGCAATTAAAAAAAAATAGATTTTTTTTTTGATATTGTACGTATGTATATTCTTACTACTCTTATATATGCGAAAGTGTGTTTGTTTGTTTATTGGCTATCGAAGTTCGAGCAATGAGCGCTACCGATAGTTTAACATCAATATTGACACATAGAAAGAGAAAGAGAGGGTCGCATGGAAGGTTATAACGCTGTTTTCTTACGTGACATAAGTTTACAATAATTTAAATTTGAAATATGGTATGTAATCTACCACTGAATTCAAATTGAATTAATAGTATTTGTTTATGACTTGTACCAAACATAGTCTAAATGCGAGGGCGTAAGCATATAGTACAATGTATCACCAGATTAATGTGTGCGCCAGTGATATACGATGCCATGTAATACTTACTTTGCCTCCGTGGGTTTAGGTTTAGGTGCCTATAATGCTTTACGAATGGTTTCACGACAGAAATCATCTGTATTTCTATGTAGCTAAATCCAAAGTCATTTTTTTATATATTATCTGGGTGTATATACGCATATTTTGATCAGAAATATAAACGTTTTTTTAATATATATCATAGAAGGTAAGCGAACTGGAGGGTGACCTGATGTTAAGTGATAATCACCGTTCATAGACACTAGCAACACCAGTCGCAGGAGTCGCAATTGTGTTGCCAGTCTGTGTTTGGAGGGAGGGGATTAAGGGAGGTGGTCCTCCGGTGCTCTCACTGACTGACCGACACGCGATATAGTAAGCAGTGTTACTTCATGTGTGTGAGAGGGTGGTAGTACGCCGGGCGAGTCGAACCGTTCATGCTGAAACCAGTTATAGCTTCAGCATGGTTCTACCACCTAATCACGTTTTAATATGGACTAGTCGACATTCGACCATAGTTCATTGATTCTTTAAAGTTGAATGTAGAATGAAAAAGGGTTATTGGAACGTAAGAGTAAAATAATACATACAGTCGAGCATAGCAACCTCCTTCACAACCTTTTTTGAAGTTCTTTATTGACAGATGTCAAAATGTCTTTTTTATTTACATGTGTGTATATGTTGTGTAAAATTGAAGCAATAGTGTGAGTAATGCATATTTTAATTAATTTAATGTACTTCTAATGCATTTTATATAAAATAAATAGCTTTCTGCACTTCACCTCCATATAAACTTTAATTATGCCAAGTTTCACGTTCATCCGTTCGCGCATTTCTCTCAAAAAGGGATACAAAGTTTGGGCTTTGGGCAAACACGAAGAATACTGTATATTTAGTATTTTATTAATGAAATTGTTGTTTCATATCTGTCAATATTTTCAAGAAAATTTCGTTTTTCTCTAGTACAATACCTAGGCATTAAGAATATCAGAAACGCAAACAAGAAAACTTATTACTTTAGATGTATATATCTTTGTACAATATATCATAAATATGTCAATAAATATAAGTGAAAAATTACGAATTCCATTTGCAACGATTGAATTATCAATGGAACTGTAAAAAAGCAATTCTGTTTATATCGCGCTGACTCGATAATTACTTGTGATAATTGGATTTCCGTTAATAAAAATGTAAAAATTTACTCTTGGTATCTCTACCCTCTGCCAGCGAGTTTCAGGGGGCGCGGCTTATTTATATGCTAATGCGGCGGTGTAGAAATGCCATGCACGACTTAGGCGCTGCACCTGTCCAATTATAAGAACAACATTTTCCTTTATAAATGCATTTTCATGAATTTTCTTCATGGAAACTGAGTTAAATTTTGCCCGGTTTCAGGAACGCTACTTGTGCGGTGAATATTTTGTACAAAGCCAGGCAAACAGGCAACCGTTTGTGTAAAGGTTTTCTTTGAAGGAAAATGTACTAGTTAGACGCACCTTTCATGTAAATATGTACGGTGTATTTTTACAGTTTACACGTTTATTTTTAATACAGTTTGTGTTTAGTATGTGTAAACAAATAAATAAAGTTGAAATTTTGAATTGCCATTTTAAAATAAAGTTACTATTTAACTCATATGGTTATTTATACTTTGCCATACCTTAAATCATTAATAATTATAAAGCTAAATGCTTCCAGATGTGGAAATCAACATTCGAACGTTCATCCACAATGAAAGGAATTTGGTACAGATCAATCCAAAGTGAGTCTTGTCGTTACCCTTGGTTTGCAAATAATAATTATTCTAGAGAGAATATTGTCATCGCTTTTAGGGTAAGATCCGAACACATTCCATTGAACAAATACAAATATAAAAAAATCTCCTACGCCAAAATGTGTGGGATAGTAGGAGATGTGCGTAATGTATGACAGAATGTATTCCGTTTCAAGCGGGTAGACAGTTACTGATGCGACTCTCAACTTGGATTTACAAGATATTGGAATGTTTCATGGATTATTATCCAAACCTAATATTATTGAAGCACTGAATTTTCTTAAGATGTTGAGTTATCATTTTTTTTTAATGTACACGCTTTGATGTACAACAGGTACACGCTTGGTCAATCTCACCTGATAGTAAGTAACGATGAGGCTGACGATGTATTACGCTTACCCACTACAAGCCTGTTCACTCTACTCTTGAAGACTCCCAAGTTATAAAATGACGGGAAGACAGACGCCGGGAGTAAATTCCACTCCTTAGCCGTACGTATAATGAATGTGGAAGCAAAAACCCTCACGGTGTCTAGTCGTCCTCTGATGAAATGGTGACGGTGGAATTATATTGTGTAATTCCTGCGCACACTCTCCAAAGTGTAACCTAAAAAACACTGAGAGACAAGCCACTTTTTATCGATACTCTAAACGGAACATTCTTGTATCCCGCAGCAAGCGCTGACGATGCTCAACGGAGTCAAGGAGCGGCCATTAATGACGCTATATTAGTTTTAAAATGTATTTCATTTAAGTTATTCAGTCTGTAAATTAAATTGAGGTTAGTATGAGGTTGATATAGCCATAAAAGCCCTAAATAAATAATAAAAAAATGTACCATAAACATTTTAAAATCGCCATCGGTCTGTTTATTTATTCTCGCTATATAAAACAAATGAAATGTTGAAATGTTGTTACTATGCATAATTAAGCATACTAGTAATCATCTATTATACAGTTAGAAATACAACTATAATAATTGGTACTAATATATATTGTACAAATGTTATAAACCGTGAAGTATGAGGAACAGAGAAATCAAATAAAAAAATATATTTCTCGAATCTTTTTATTGTTATCTAAAGCTCGTCAATATCCACTAAACAAAAATCAAGAAAATTAATTGAGAAACAAAAGAGAAAGATGTACTTAAGCGGTATACCTCTGCCTATTCATATATGGATAAACTATTTGAACGTAATAATTAAAAAAATTGTGGGGTGCTTAATGATACCTTAATAATGACCTTGAATTCCAAGAGTGTAAAGACATATTTGTAGCATTAATCTCTTTTGCACATGTTGACACTAAAAAGAGGATGAGAGAAAATATACATAGCAATTAATTCCTTAATGTATATAGTATCATAATATAATCTTTTATTTTTTTAAACAAAGTGATTGTGAAAAAATAGGATCTGCACAACAGTAAACATGTATCCATTTTCTTTAGATTTTCATTTTCAAATTCACTATGATAATTATAGACTTACCTATATATACTAAATTGGTTGGAGACAGCCCAGGCCAGATAGAAATGGCTTTCTTTGGAGGAGGCCTTCACCTGCAGAGAGGTTCTTGAAGATGCTAAATAACAAATAGTACTTTCCTTTTAACAAAACTATGCATTTTTTTTCTCTTTCTGTGTAATTGGTAAATATTTTTTAGTTTCTGTTTTATGTTTCTATTTTGAACAAAACTTGTTAAAAATGCAAGAAATAAAAGGCTTTTTTATATAATAATTTTTTAATTTCTATATACTTCAATAGCTTTAAATGCTTAAACCTTCCTTCGGAAGGGCTACACGTACATAAATATATATAATCAGGTGTAGATTAGGTAAAAATCGCACGTACTTATCACTTTGGCGCCATTATCTGTAGTGCCATTTGTGTCGGTGATGTTCCTGCTAACTTCCCCTTGGCATTAGTATTCATAGAAGTCACTCGATCGAGAAAAGAATTTTCGCCTCGGTCCGATCTTGACGAGGGACTGTGAGTGGTTGCCATTTCCTTTCGCCCTTTATTTTTTCCAACAACTTAATGGAGTCGTAAAAAGCGGCATTTCATTATAATGTATTAACCTCATCTGGGATGAGAGCGATTGTTAATTGTTTTTGTTGTTATTCGATGTCGAGTACAGTTCATATTTCTTATTGTAATTATTAATAATTAATCATTGTTACTAAATTTAATATAATAAACTTATTTATATTTAATCTACATTGTTATTTATATATGTGTAAAGTCTGCATTTGTATATGTTTGAATAATAATACAATACATTATATTTATATAATTGCTATAATCTACGAAGTATATACATAATTACTGAAAAAAGACGTCCGTAAAACATTTGTACCGATCCTCCCGATAATATAACGGCAGCAAACGATCAGTACCAGCTTGTATTTTCAAACAGAGCGTGTGCACGCCCACGCTCGCGTAACCGCAGATCTCACCGCCATGGTCTGGAGGTAAACTTCGCTCCCGCACACTAGCCAAGGCCCCCTTCAGCAGCGGCTCAAGCCTAGGTCCGTTCTCTCGGCGTGGAGCTCTTGAATACGCAGCTCGCGTAAATACAGTGACACAAATCTCTTCACTGCAACAATATTACACATATCACCTTGACATACGTACACGCACACACGCTTACACATGAAAGTGGAAGGTATTTTCCTTATCGAACTGAATTAGTTAAGAAAATTTACTCGATACAAAATACATATAAGAGTTAATGAGGGATTCATGATTAGTACACATATATATTTTACTAACTCATATATGTATGAATATGTAGCTTAGCTTAGGGTTAGCTCAAATAGAATAATGTCATTGCGTAACCTAGGCAACAGCCCAAGCCGAGGTATGCCAGCCGTGTAGGGTGCTAGTGAGCTAGTTGCCAAAATAAAGCCTTAAGCCTTTAGCCTTAAGCGCTCGCCTTAGTAGTCCGGTGAAGTTGTTAAGGCCTTGCTGGGCCCATAGCGTAGTCAAATCGAAAATAATAGAAAAAAGCTGTGTGTGCGATTCACACACGATAGAAGTAAAACTTTAGTAAAACGACAAAAGAAGGAGATGAATATATATAACAAGGGTAGGATAATTACAAAGTTTATTTCTTTAAAAATGAATTTATTATTTAGCACAAAAAGATATAAAAATATTCACAAACACTGTTAAATAATAACACACCACGCTGACTTCTTACTAAAAAGTTGTAATACGCAGCCGCATACAGTGTACAGTAGTATAAGCTCACGTACTTTTCACATATACTCAATGCACGTTAAATGCTCAAATACAAGCAAGTATTAAACAGTGTGCAATATACATACACACCAACATATGCTCCCTCGCTCTGGCTCACTACTTTTTGTATTTGTGTCTCTTACCTGTCGTTTTTTCCGTTTCACTTCAAACAACATATCGAAACATATTTCAATGTTAAAACTTACTCCAGGTTACTTGATATTTATCGTTATATTTTGGCCATTTAAAAAAATAATAAATTATAGCCTTTGTATTGTTCTGTTACATTATTGCAAAGTTTTACCAAAATCATTTGAGTAGGTTTTGCACATAATAAGTCCATTCATATTTCATAATTATTCAGTAATGTGTTTTTAATATCATTCTTATTTTCGTGTGTTCTGAAATATTTGTATCTAAGGATAAATTTGTTATTTCGTTCTTACAGTTTCAAGAATACAAACATATTGTACACGTAAAGCGTCACAGTTTGCTGTTCCAAACACAAATTCCAATTATTTTACAAATTCGCATATCCCAGGTCTCCTCAACGTATTGATATAATTTGATATACAAAGGGAGCATTTAAAAATTAAGGCATGAAAAATCACAACAGTAAAGTATTAATAAAATACATAAACAAAATATAAGAACAAAAGTATGCGTACGAATAAATTCATATGCAAAAAACAAAGCACAGATCCATACACGTGTAAACACACACATATACATTAGAGAACGAAGCATGTAATTAGTTTAAAATAAGTAAAATCATTTACAGATAACAAATACCGACCTTATTCTGTATTACAAATCTTGTAATCTCCATTTCAGACAGTATCAACTCCCATAAAACTGAATGTGGTAGATGCGCGTATACAGAATAGAATATTCGTTCATTCCTCGCGGCGTCCCAAAGCAGGAATTTATCTAAAGCAAATCTCATTGTTCGGTGTATCCGTGGAGACGTGAGCGGAACTCGTAAGGAAGACAAATTCTCATCGACTTGATTAAAGTTGCCTGTCTAAAAGCTAGAGATGCAATTTAGACGCAACCGACGAGCATTATGCAAAGCATTAGCGTACTCCTGGAATTTTATTTTAATTGCTTTAGAACATTAAAGAAATCTAGAACATTTCTAATTATTGTATCAGGCAATAGCTTTTCTCGTGTTCCTTGCACTAGTATTTAAATGATTTGCATTTTATGTACTAGTCTGTTCCACCACGTTACCACATTTTTATTGACTCGTTAATTCTGCATGTCTGGTTGGGTGGCATTTTGTAATTTATTTCTAACTTCCTTAGAAAAGAATTGATGTTGTGAACTTGATTCAAGATACAATAATGATATAAGAAAATGAAGAGAAGAAGGATTTTTTTTAATTATTAGCAACTAATCTTCTAGGATATTACTGCCATTGTCAAGTAGGTAATAATATAATAGATACCTTATGATAATTTCAATGTTTTAAGAAGATCGTTGCTCCCCTTGTTAGAACATACTATAGAGTTTTTGTGGTAACCTCAGAATTCATGCTCCTTGGTATTATTTCCCATCCACTTTACTTGTCCACAATAACCGAACTATATTACTTAAAATACCACTAATACTGCAAAATATGAAGTAAAATAACACAAGATTGGGCATCCTCTACTAGAAACGTGAATTAGAATGAGAAAGAATAGAAAATTTGGAGTTACACTTTAGAACAATCTTTTAAATAGATATACTGAATATCAGACGTCTTATACTTTTTAGTTACATTTAATTTTAAAACCGAATGAAGTGGATGCACACATTCATATCAATAATTAAATAACAGCATCCTCTTAAACGGCTATTAACTTAAAAGCAATAAATTCCGAGACTACAGACCATAAAGTAAGCTGAAGTAAGTGCGAATATCTAATCTAAGCAAAGTGGTTTTAGAAGAGCTTAAATAAAACTTAATTTACCTATCACGTAAAGATACTTAGAAAATAGCAGAATTCTAGAACTCGAGGCTAGACGTGAGATTAAAACATGAATGTATATTAAGGGTCCTACATTATATTAATTCTTTTGAAATAGTTAAAACAGTTAGTTCTTTTATGAATTTTATGAAATCAAATAAGTCCAAAACAGGTTTTTATCTTCTCGTGTACTCGTATTCAATAGGTATAAAATTAGAACAAAGATAGATTATTTAAATAATGTCTGCTATATTGACTAAAGAACGTGATTTTAACAAAAATGGATACCTTACAGCCGTGCCAGGACGAATTTGAATACAAGTCCCAATAGAATAGAATAATTGTCACTGATATGTATTGCCACTTAAAGAGATACAAGGATATGATATTTACATAACAAATCAGATTTTTTTAAATAGTTACAGAATTAATATTATATTTTAAGAAGATCTTCGTTATGTTCATGATTGCGATAAACAGCTGACAATCGATCTATACATAAATGTGAGTTCAATACAATTTACTTTTCTGTTCGTCAAACGAATTTCTTTTTTTTGATGTTTATTAATGGACTTGAGTATTATCATCATTTACAAATTGTAAGTAAATGTTTCTTTTTTACCTTATGTGCAATGATGATAGAGATCCAATCTTTAGCAATAACACCTTAGTAATATGGAACTTCGAATTTCGACCACTGGACAATTACTAATACCTATTTGATAATATATATGCAAATAAAATATAGGCGTCTGTTGTTTGCCCTGGCTAATCTTAACAAAGTTATGCGTATTTTCTAGACTTTCGTATATGGCCTAAATTAAATCAAAAATACTTTATTCAGTTTAGGGCCTAATAAGGCGCTTCAAAACAACCACCAGTTCGGAAAACAGCCCAGTTATCGAGAAAAACCGGCAAGACGTTACACGTTACAATAGTTTTTAGTGGCTGCACAGAGAGGAGCCAATTTCAGACATCACCATCGTTCACATATTGATCCACTCTATAATAGCCTTTTGACACTAAAGCCCGCTTGACGCTTAAATTTATAGTCTGGCAAATCGGTAATTTGTTTTGGGACTTTAATGCCAAACCTAACATTGTTACCTAAGAAACTATTACTGGTTTTGCTAAGTCTGAAATATGGGACGGCCAGTTTGTAACAGTTTCAAGTATTTTGATCATGCTGGTTCTTTACAAAATGCAGGTTTTCAAAGTCTTTACGGACAGCAGTAATAGCCTAAGCAGTAATAGTATAGTAGTGTTGACTTAAAATTTATAAAGCGGTTTATGGGCTAAGTACTAATAATACAATATAATATAACAGCAATAATAATGACAGTGAAACAATCCCCGTGAAACAATAAAACTATTTTATGAAGAATGAAATCACAGACATTAGCTAGTATATAATAAAATGAACACAGAATATAATAAATATAACTGCAGTACCATTTTCCCTGTAGGTAAAACTACTCGAGTGAAAAAGCACGTTCTTACAATAACAGTTATTGCGAAATATTTCTGAACGCTTCATCGTTGATATTTCTAATCCACAGAATCCTTGGCACGCGCGAGCATAGGGATTACAAATTCAAATAACGCATACTAGTCACTATACTGTGTACGTTTTCCATTAACGACACAGAGAACCGTGATGTTCATCAATAAACTGTACATAGCACTATGTAGAGTTAAACACTGTGACTTCTGTGTTTTCAGTTGGAGTTGCACTTAAGTAAACTGAGATTAAGCCCAATTTCGGAGCTTATGCTTCCGTAGGTTTAAACACCGGCGCTGCATTGTTGCTGCTACAAATGTGATACGTAATTTTAAACAAAGTTTTATTTGCAAAGTTTATGAATGCTTTCAATTTAACTATGTATTGTTACAATATTATTAGAACATGGTTTATACATTGTAGATGAAACTTATGAGTGTTGTAGCTATTCCATGCATATTTTCGTCTAGTTATTTTATTTTTACTCATATTTGAGACTTTTTTTATCTACTGACTTGCCACTTCGCATGGGTACCATGTATTAATGTGGTATGTGGTAAATATTTAAACGATATAGATTCTTTTTTTGGGGTTTTGTTATTTACAGTTAACCAAATTCATAGTTACTACGTAAAAATCGTCACTCGTGTTTTTTATGGCGCGTAATTTTAAACCTGTGATATCTTCTAGAATATTCATTGAAATTATATGGTATAAAGGAAAATCTTGATCTACATTATATGTTAAACTTAACTAAATTATTTAATGATATAAGGATAACTTATACTATGTTGATCAAAATATCATCGGAAGAAACTAATTATTTTTAGTATTATTAAAAAAAAGAGAATAAACTGTAAAAAATAGCCATCTTATGAATAGACGGTTTTATTTTAATATACAAATATAAGCCTACGGAATATCCTTCTTACGATTTAAATATATAATACAGGAAAACCTTCCGCAAAAAACTGTCTGGCTTAGAAGAACTAACGGAACATACAAACAAACACGAAATGGAACTTTATTCTATAATATTTATAAATTTATATTTACAAGTTATGATACAATATATTATAGGCTATCAATTATGGGATGAAACCTAATTCCTGTGCACAACATTTCATAAAATTTGATGGATCCATTTTTATTTGAATGTCAATATGTAAATTGACGGATAAAGGAACAATCTCATGTTCATATATTAAATCTAACACAATATTTTAAAAATACACACCTACAGAAAATATCACAGATTAACGACTGCCATAAACTGATAAATTGAACTATACAGTGATATTTAAAGTCAACAATATAACAGACAATTATATACAATTTATTGCAATACTGAAGTTTTTATTTAAAACTGTAATTACCATAAACATTCGAGACGTCTCCTACTTTAAAAACTCACAATTGTATAGTTTTTAATACAATTTTTTTCTATATATTGAATGATTATAACGTTTTATAATAAAATAATCTATACCGATATTATAAAGAGGTAAAGTTTGTAAGTTAGTGACGTTGTAGGGGGTAATCTCAGGAACTATTGGTCCGATTTGAAAAATTCTTTCAGTGCTATATAGCTCCGTTATCGAGGATAGTTATAGGCTATATATCATCACGCCAAGACCAATACGAGCGGAGCACCAATAAAGAATGTTTCAAAATCTGGTTTTTTCCCTCTTGAGAGCTTCCGCTGTGTGTTATGGTTACCTTTTTTTCCGAACTGACTACGCTATTGACTTAGTAAGATCTTAACAGCTTCACCGGAGTACGAGTTTTCGTTAGCCCAAGGTAACTATTCCACGCGAACGAAGTCGCGGGCAGAGGCTAGTAATGTATAAACAATAACGGTGTTATTACAAAAAAGTTAAATACGTATTGAGCCCTGGCTTTAAATAGGTCTCATATTAATTGCACCGAGGTCGCTGATTGGTCGCCATCTTCCTCTTTTGTCTCGCTTTGGTTACGTTAGTGTTGTATTGATGTATATTTGAATGCAGAAGTGGTTGTCATGTCAACATAGTTGTGTAGTCAGTTTATGATTATGTCTCAATAATAATGTATAAAATACAAGATTATTTTTAAATATAACATTGGCGACGAGGATGGGATTGTATTAAAAATTATTATTATTATTATTGTATTGTATTTACATTGTATTCAAAAAATATTGTCATCAGATCAAGTCCTAGCTCATTTTGATCCTAATGCAAAATTGATTCTAACAGTTGATGTTTCGCCAAATGGCCTCGGAGCTATCTTGTCGCAAATCGGGGACGATCATATGGAACGTCCTATTTCTTTTGCTTCAAGAACGCTGAATTCAGCAGAAAAAAGGTATTCTCAAATTCAAAAGGAAGCAACCGCAATAATATTTGGTGTACGCAAGTTTCATCAATATTTGTATGGTCGGTCGGTACCGTTTATACTTCGTACGGATCATAAACCGTTACTATCTATATTCGGTCCTCGCCGAGGAATTCCTGAGGTTTCTGCTAATCGACTGCAACGTTACGCTTTGTTTTTAAGTGGTTACAATTTTACTATTGAATTTATCCGTAGCGCAGATAATTCAGCAGATTATTTATCCAGGGCAAGTCTGCCTGATCAAGAGTTATTCCAAAAAGTGGGCAGTGAAGTGAGCAACAGGTTTCTCCAAAAGGATGAATTAGAGGTTGTAGAGGACCGTGCTTCGTATGTAAATTTTGTTGTCGATGGTAGTTTGCCAGTTACACTTGATCAAATAAATGTCGAAACGTATAAAGATAGTAGATTACGTAGAGTTATTAAATATATACAAGATGGTTGGCCTAGGAAAATGCTAGATCAAGAGCTTAAACCATACTTTTTATGTAAAACGCAGTTATCTTTTGAGAAGGGTTGTGTAATGCGTGGTCATAAGTTAATAGTCCCTTCCAGTTTACAAAATAAAATAATATCAGAATTACACAAATCCCATCTAGGCATTGTGAAAACTAAAACTGAAGCTCGTAGTCGATTTTGGTTTCCTGGCATGGATAAAAAAATAGAGTTTATTATTGCAAATTGCCCTATATGTGTTCAACTTAGACAGTCACCTCCACGTGCTCCTTTGGCTTCGTGGCCTCATCCTCCACACCCATTCTATAGAATACATGTGGATTTACTTGGTCCTATTAATAGTAATTGTTATTTTATCATTGTAGACGCTTATACAAAGTGGGTAGAGGCCTACGAAATGAGTAGTACATCTTCTTATTTAATTATACCAAAACTATGTGAATTTATATCGCGATTCGGTGTACCGCATACGTTAGTAAGTGACAATGGCACTCAGTTTATTTCATCTGAATTTTCGGCATTTTGTCTATCAAATGGGATTTCACATGTTACATCTCCAGCTTATCATCCTGCCAGCAATGGACAGGCAGAAAGCTATGTTAAGATAGTCAAAAAAGGAATCAAGTCTTGTGTTTTGAATAACAACAATGTTAAGGATATAAATAAGAATATTTTAAAATATTTATTCGACTATCGTAACTCAGTGCACTCCATGACAGATACTTCGCCTGCTCAATTAGTTTTTGGTCGGAAACTTCGGTCTCGTCTGGATATAATAAACCCAAAAGTTCCAGAAACATCATCAGATACTCTCGCTAATCATATTAAGCATAAACAGATGCTGCAAAGTAAAGCCTATGGAGGGCGAAATTATCAATCATTTAAGTCTGGTGACTACGTTTATTATAAAAAGTCAATGCCAAATAATCAAAGATCTTGGAATCAAGGAATCGTAATAAGAAAAATAGGAAAAGTAACCTACATAATTAAGGATTGCATCACCTCTCACAAAATGAAGAAGCATAAGAACCAGTTAATAGTTAATAAGGGTACTATGACTTCCAAAGTACAGAATTGGGAATGTCCTATAGAATTGATTGATAGGTCTTTCGAGGAATCTCCTGTACACCCTTCACTTGGCACTGATGCAAGTCCCGTTAATCACTCCGAGAAAGAAACTGTGCAAGAAGAAGCCTTGCCTACCACAGGAGGATGGTGTAATACAGAGGAGGAGGGTCAGCCACCACCGGCTCCTGTGGCAAGAAGATTATTAAGAAATATTCCTCGAGTTGATTATAAACCATTTTTATGAATTTTCTAAATTTATTTGTCTTCAATATTTTTATAATGGGGAGGATTATTGTATTGATGTATATTTGAATGCAGAAGTGGTTGTCATGTCAACATAGTTGTGTAGTCAGTTTATGATTATGTCTCAATAATAATGTATAAAATACAAGATTATTTCTATATATAACAGTTAGGTTAGACTTATGAAAAAGGACAACGCGAACTTGCTTCGGGCGAGCGCGGTGCATTTATTAGAAAACTTTTTAAACCAAGTATTTAATACGTATTTAACTTTTTTGTAATATTACGGTAAGGATTGTATTTAATCTCATAATCGGAAACACTTTTTACAAGTTTGAATCTATGCTATTCTTAAGATAGTAAAATTTGTTTGATTCTAAGATGTAATATCCGGAACTACTTATTAATTCTAAAAAATCTGTCATTAATAGTGTTATTAATAAAAAGTTAAATACGTATTAAATACTTGGTTTAAAATGGTTTCGAATTAAATGCACCGCGCTCGCCTGAGGCAAGTTCGCGTTATCCTTTTTCACAAGTCTCACCTAACGTAGCTAAAGCTAGACAAAAAAGCAAGATGGCGAACATTCAGCGACCGCGGTGCATTTAATACGAGATATTTTTAAAGCCAGGGTTCAATACGTATTTAACTTTTTTGTAATAATGATAACTAAAGAAAAGAAATTAGTTAATGTAACTAGACTTTTTTGCGACACTTTAGTATAAGAGCCAGCAACGTTGGAAGAACGAGAATTTGAGAAAAGTTGGTTCTTTAATATGAAGATATATTATGCCCTTCCAAACACGATTCAGGATACCTGGTAGCCGGTTAACGTTGTATTTTTTAATGCGAATTACACCTTTACAGATCAACATTTTGATTTATAAATAATTTAAGGAACATTTTTTGTCAGTAACTTTTATAAGTTTAACGTTTATACGTTATTAAAAACATGAATTTTTCACTGCCAGACAATTTTGTTATTGACAATAATGTGCCTGGTGATATTCTTTATAAACAAAATAATTCATTTCAAACCATTTTATTTTTTCCCTTGCAAAGAACATATTTCATTTTGTTAACCAGGCTCTTCCACAATTATGGCTATCTTTATTATACAGCCAGTGTTGCGCTAAGCTAGAGTTATAACTAAGTTATTCTATACATAGGTTTTGGTAGGGGGTAGAGCCACGCTGAAGCTATTACTGGTTTCAGGATGAATGGGTCGGCTCGCCCGGGGTAGTACCACCCTCTAACAAAAAGCCGACGGGAAGTAACAATGCTTGCATTAGTGCGTTTCGTTCGATTAGTGAGAGCACCGGAGAGGCCCACCTCTCTTCCCCTTCCTCCTCTCCCCTTCCGCTTCCTCCCCCTCCAACACAGGTTGGCAAGGCACTTACGACTCTCCTGGTGTTGCAAGTGTCTATGGACGGTAGTTATTACTTAACACCAGGTGACCCACCTGTCCGTTTGCCTCCTATGACATAAAAAAATACATTATATTTTTAATTTACCCTTTTTTATGTTGAAATAAAATAATATTAAAAAAAAGTGTGTGTGTGTACTTATGTACACGCATTAGAAGTTATACTTCTTTGGCGTAACAAGTAAAAATCTTTTCAAAAATTTTATCTTGCGCCTTATTCTACGTTTGTAGAAAAAACGACACTAACAATAAAAAAAAGGTATTTAATACAATGAAAGTTTTAATATAAAGAAATACAAACAACAAATACAAAGAAACAAAATGTTGACTATAGCTAACTTCAGGGTGTCGGTTTTTCGTGACGGTGTGTGCGCGCAACGTAAAAATTTACTCTCATCATTTTTCCCTAACGCGCCAAAAGAAATATAACTTCAATAAAATTACAGATATCTTAACATGGTTTGAACATACTTCTTTATTTACAAAAAATTGCATCGGGCACATTATTGTTAATATCAAAAATGTCTGGCAATAATAAATTCACGTTTTAGTAGCGTTTAAAAGTTAGTGAAAAACAAAACATTCTAAAATTATATGAAGTTCAATATTTTTGCCTGTAAAGGTTTACCGGCAGCCAATTCGCTGTCGAAACCGTTGCCTAGCTCTTAGACAAATAGTCACAGGCAAGTGACAGATGACACATGTTGCTCATATCTTTTTAATATTTATGTTTTTCTTTAATACAATGTAGTGTGAAAATTTTTTAATACAAGTTGAAAATAGTTATGATGTCATTCAGTGTTTAATTTCTCATTATTTATTTTATGAATATATTTTAACGTTTAAATTACAATTTAACTCTATCAACTTGATATTTTATAATGTAAACTATACTGAGCGTATAGTAAACGCCTACAAAAAAGGGAAAGGAACTACGTTCCAACTGGAGGTCCATGGACCTCTCAAGCTTTTTTTACATTACCGCCAATATACGTAGGTTAGTTTTTATTTTAATTGAACCCGGTAGATGATGTTACGAACGGGTTGTAGGCTTATTGGGACAGAAGGTACTGGGACAACGTACTGGGAAGACATTTATCGGCAATATATGTAGGTTATTTGTTATCTTAATTGGACCTGGTAGGTGATGCTGCGAACGGGTTCTAAACATATTTTAAAATATTTCTCACATACCAACTGGGTATATGTTTGAGTGAGTCTCTGGATAGTTGGGATTCACAATTTGAAACGGTAGGTAACGCTGCAATCGGGTTTTGAGATGAATTTAGATTTTTCGCGTTTAAAAGTACAATCGAAACCGGTAATAACCGATTTGGTGCAGACGAAGTCGCACGGGTCAGCTAGTTTATAATATTTTTAAAAACACACCTTTATCACATTTATCTAAAAATGAATTTATAGTGTACTAGCTTCTGCCCTCGACTTCGTCTGCGTGGAATAGTTACTTTGGGCTAAAGCTAACACGTATTGGAAACTCTCCAAAGGAAAAAAAACGATTTTGAAACATTCTTCATTGGTGCTCCGCTCGTATTGGTCTTAGCGTGATGATAGATACCTATAGCCTTCCTCGATAAATGAGCTATCTGTAGCGACACAGTATAGCGCGTGCATAGCAATTTGCCCGCGTAGACAAATTGCGAGGCACACGCCCGACGCTGCTGGCCGCAGTCCTCTCCAACCGATCGTAGAATACGTCCGTGTAAACATTTGTATTAATAATTGTTTCAGTTAATGTTATAAAATAAATACCATTGTATGAGATAAACAGTGTCTTTATTGACCTCACCGATAAATTGGTAAATATCTAAGATTGAATTTTTGCAAATCGTAAATGCAAAACCAGTCCTGAGATTAACGCTCAACCAAACAAACAAACCCTCCAACTTTATAATTAGTATAGATTATAGTAAATATTGAATATATAGAAATTTATTAATTGAAGTAACAGATAGTAGTGGTCTGATTCGAAAGGGCAAAGTTAAAGGATACCTTATAATTTTAAACAAAGTTGACTCCGAGCGGTACACGCCAGTGAAAAATAACAGGAGTTTGTTATTGATTGTTACTGTACAAATAAACTTCGATACACTTATAGCAAAGAGACATTTAGTTATAATAAATATCGCTTATCTTAACAATACTATATTTTGATTTAAAATTAGACTGTCATTCTGGTTGTCTCTTAATTATAACTTTGTTAAAATAATGGTAAAAGATATAACTATAGCAAACGTACTTGAAAAAATGTTCAGTAATTCGTTACAGTTTATATTATATTACAAATTATATCATTAATTGCAAAATTACGTATATTAGTATGGCAAAATATAATTACCACCTCTCTTCATGGGTGTCACTTTTAATTTTTATAAATATTTTACTTATATTAATTATAGTCTTATAACTTAATAGTCTGGATTTTTAAATATTACGACATAATGTCACACTTGTATATTAAATTCCAAACCTAAACATAATTAATATACATATGTAGTATAGATAAATAGCTGATACCCGCCAGCTTAGTTACACAATTAAAGAAAATGGCAAAGGGTCAATCGATTTTTTTTTATATTATAGGAGGCAAACGAATAAGTGGGTCACTTGATGTTAAGTGATCACCATCGTCCATAAACACTTGCAATACCAGGGGAGTCGCAAGTGCGTTGCCAGCCTGAGTTTGGGGGAGAGGAGATGGGGAGTGGGGAGGGGGAGGGAATGAGGCCTTCCGGCGCTCTCACTGACCAAACGAAACGCAACAATGGCAAACACTGTTACTTCACGTCGGTTTTCTATGAGAGGGTGGTACTACCCCGGGCGAGCTGACCCAACTCATGCTGAAACCAGTAAAAGCTTCAGCGTAGCTCTACCACCTACTAAAAATAAGTAACGTAAAACCACCTACGATAAATTCCGCATCGAGTGGTTATAGCCACATGACAATATGTTCAGTAATGTTCAGTATGTTCATATTTTAATGATGGTAGAGCCACGCTAAAACTATTATTGGTTTCAGCACGAATTGTTCGGCTCGCCCGGGGTGGTACCACCCTCTCATAGAAAACCGACGTGAAGTAACAGTGTTTGCATTGTTGCGTTTCGTTCGGTCAGTGAGAGCGCCAGAGGCCCACCTGCCCTCCCTTTCCTCTCTCCTCTCCTCTCCCTCTCCCTCCCCTAACCCTTCCCCCCAAAGGGTGGCAACGCACTTGCGACTCCTCTGGTGTTGTTAGTGTCCATGGACGGTGGTGATCACTTAACATCAGGTGCCCCACATGTTCGTTTGCCATCTATGACATAAAAAAACAAAGTAATTTTAACGTGATTGAGCCTCAATTACATATATCTATGTATACGTAGATTAACAACCAAATACAAAACTTACAATTACGCTCGTCACACATTGTGCATTAATATCAGCTTTATTAACAGAGTTTACTAACAACCCTAAGCCGTTCATCGGATATTATTGTCCATTTATTTTCTCGTTTGGTATTATGTACAGAAACAATGTACACGCAAATGATATTTAAAATAATATATTTGTTGCTATAACAATTCCAAGAGACCAAAACTATACGAGTATATGACTCACGTGCACAAATTATGTTCTCCACCTTCGTGCGCTTTGAATTTTGACAGCCGAATTGTACAATTGCAGTCACGTAGCGATAGCGAAGCGATTGAGTGACAGGCCCCAATGTCGCTCCAGCCTAATTACATAACTCCCCTTCGCAAATATAGTTACGAGTACGCAAAATGCAATCAATCACGCGGGGACACTAACGCGTACTTCATAGTTATGGAAATCTGTTGGTAACGCTTGATACAATTTATTTTTTATAGGTAGGAGAACCACACTGAAGCTATTACTGGTTTCAGCATGGATGGGTCGACTCGCTCGGGGTAGTACCACCCTCTCATAGAAAAGCGACGTGAAGTAACAATGCTTGCATTGTTGCGTTTCACTCGGTCAGTGAGAGCGCCGGAGGCCCACTTCCCTTACCCCTTCCCCGCCCCTCTCCTCTCTTCCCACAAAAACAGGCTGCTAACACACATGCGACTCTCCTGATGTTGAGTGTCTATGGACGGTGGTTATCACTTAACATCAGGTGACCCGCCTGTTCGTTTGCCTCCTATTATATAAAAAAAGTGTGTGTGTACTTATGTATACGCGTTAGAACTTATACTTCTTTGGCGTAAGAAGTTAAAAATATTTTAATTTTTTTTATCTTTCACCTTATTCTACGTTTGTAGAAAAAACGGCACTAACAATAGAATAAAGGTATTTAATACATTGAAAGTTTTAACACAAAGAAATACAAACAACAAATACAAAGAAACAAAATGTTGACTATAGCTAACATCAGGATGTTGGTTCTTCGTGACGGTGTGCGCACATTGTAATTACTTCAGTGTGTCGGATTTTCGTGACGGTGTGCGCGCGCATCGTAAAAATTTACACACATCATTTTTCCCGAACGCGCCAAAAGAAATATAAATTCAATAATATGTTATTCCCGAGGAATCGGTCAAATTTACATTAAGGCGAGTGAAACCGCGGGCGTAGACTAGGTTGACATTACATTAAAAAAAAAACTTTTTTTTTATAAATGTTTGCTTTTTTTCCTAAGCAATATATCAGTTTACTAAATATCTTATATATTAATACGTGAAACCTAAACTTTGTATCCCTTTTTAACAGAATTGGGCGAACGGATGAACGTGAAATTTGGCATAGTTAAAGTTTATATGGAGGAGAAGTGCAGAAACCTATTTATTCTATATAAAATGCATTAGAAGTGCATTAAATTAATTAAAATATGCATTACGCACACTAATGCTTCAATTTTACACAACATATACACAAATGTAAATAAAAAAGACATTTTGACATCTGTCAATAAAAGACTTCAAAAAAGTTGTGAAGGAGATTGCTATGTATTATTTTACTCTTACGTTCTACATTAAACAATGATATTATAACATACAACTATTATTATAATAACTGAGTAACAACGATAAAAACCTTTGATTATAGAAGTAAGTTGACAAAAGAACCCTAATAAAGTTCAAACTTTAAAAAATCAATGAACTATGGTCGAATGTCGACCACTGGACGCCCACTAGTATAATATTATTGTAACATGTAATATACATTGTTATATGTCTTTATAGTATTTTAATATATTGTTTGTTGCAGAAATTCTGTGAAATAGCTAACTAGATTAAGCTGCTGATCCCAGTTCCCTGTAAAGGTAACAACGTAACATAAAATATTCATGTGCTAAGGCTAGAAATTGCATGAGTATATCTATATTTTGTAGTGTAAGGGGTGTCGAATAACATCATAAGACTTGAGACATCCAAGCCAACCTAACCTGCACGCGGTGCCCCCTGCTGAATAACGAACGAGGCAATGGCGAAAGCGGGCTGGTAAGGTATTACAGCCTGACTGGGTCGCAACCACCATGTATATGGTGAAAAAGCCCGTCACAGTGATTTGCTTCTGCGGGTCTCGGTTCGGGATCAGCTTGTGCATATCCAGTTATTCGCAGGCCGGCATGACAGCGGCGACTGGCGATGGATTGTTTGTCACTCGGTGGTCGCCATTGTTTTTGGACTGTACTGTGCTTACCATCAGGTATAGTGCAGTCACTTTGCCGTGCTACAATAAAAAAAAATAAAAAAAATGTATTTATAAAAATGTGCGTGTGTACAAAGTACACATGTCAGAAGTGAAAATTCTTTGGCGAACTAATTTATAGGTCTTGTTTATATTTATAAAAATCTAAAACTTTAGATTTCCGAGACATGAAAAATATATGAAAAATCTGCGTTTACTGCAAATGACGTCACTTTCGTTGCATACCTGCGTGACGCTACATCTGTAAAAATTTTACCCTCATGCGCCTAAAGAAGTTTCACGTCAATAATAATTCTCTCTTTATGTAATTACCATTAAAATCACAGTAACAATGAATCATCTTAAAGCTAATTAACTTGTATGTATAGAAATATTACCATTCTATATAAATGAGCATGACAAAAACACGTAAACCCAAAACGGAATAACCTCAACGTTGCTACGAAAACAGCGATAACAATCTTCCCTTAATTAACATTTCACGACACCGTTTTGTCTTTTAAAACGACCAAAAAAAAATTCACATTTTAAAATTCACAAAATCAAAGGCTTAATGGTATTTATTCACCCGCAGTGCAGTCTTGATGAATATCCTTTACAATAAAAGGGGATCACATTAATTAACATTGTATCTGTGATTAAGAGTGCAGTAGCGGAACGGAGGCACGGGGTCAACTTTAATTGGCTCGCCGTTGTATTTCAGATGTGCGATACCGTAGCCGAGGTTAATGAATAGACTCCGACATGTGGACAGTTGTTGTTGCACCGAACGTTGTTTTGTTTTGTAATTGCGTGATAGGGACTTGTTTAATGTTAGATTTTGTAAGTGCTAGCCAGTTGGGTGTAAATGAAAAGAGTGTGTAGTCTTTTGATTTTTGAAAAAAAAAATGTTGGAGGTTTCTAGTAATGAGTAATAAATAACATTTTAATCAATTTTACAAATGTCTGTCTGTCTATCTGTCTGTTTGTTTGAACACGCATAACTGCTAATATACTGCGTTCATAATAAACCTTTTTTATATCATAGAAGGCAAACGAACAGTTGGGTCACCTGGTGTTAAGTGATCGACACCGTCCATAAACACTAGCAACACCATGGGAGTCGCAAGGGCGTTATAAGCCTATGTATGGGGAAGGGGGTAGCTCGCTCTCACTGACCGAACGAAACGCAACAATGCAGGCACTGTTACTTCACGTCGGTTTTCTGTGGGTCGGGTGGAACTACCCCGGGCGAGCCGACCCATTCATGCTGAAACAGGTAATAGCTACACCGTGGCTCTACCACCTACAAGTACCTCTTCATAAAGCATAAAGCAAAACATAAGAATATGTTTGAGTAACATTTAATCTTGTTTTATGAAAATCAGTTCTGTCAATCAAAAGTTATTGTGCTTTTAATGATCACGCGACTTAAGTACGAGAGAAAAGTAGATAAGTCAGGTTTCACGCGGACGAAGTCGCGGACACAGCTAGTATCATATATGTGAGAATAAGCTTAACACTTTCACGCGTTCACTACTCAACTGATCATAGCGATATTTTGCATACACATTTTTAGGGGTACAGAAATATGTTTTTTTTTTAACTGACTATGCTATTGACCTAGCAAGGTCTTAACAGCTTCACCGGATTACTAAGGCGAGTGCTTAAGGCACTCAGCCGATTTTATTTGACAACTAGCTCAAGGGTGCACGGCACACCTCGGCTTGGGCTGTTGCCTGATACTTCATACATATATGAGTTATTGAAACATATATGTGTACCAGGCATACATACCTCAACAACTCTTATATATATTTCGTATCGGATAATTTTCTAAACTATTTCAGTTTGATAAGGGAAAAAATAAAACCCTTCCACTTGCATGTGTAAGCGTGTATGCGTGCACGTGTGTGGAGGTGATATGTGTAATGTTGTCGCAGTGATGTAAGATTTTGTGTCACTATCGCGCAAGCAGCGCACTCAAGGGCTCCACGCCGAGGGATCTGACCTAGGCTTGAGCCGCTGCCGCTACTGTTCCCGTAGTATACGGTAAATCTACATAAACGCGAATCCGGGAGAAAAAGCATAGGTAATAATAATTTAGAACGTATATTATTTTTATTTCCATTTCGTATTTGTTGAAATGGTAAACAGAACTAACGTAAAATTACGAAAATTGATTTACATGTCAATAGTAGATTGATAATGTTGTTCTTAATAATAAAGGTCTTATTTTATTATATACTTTCGTTTCTACATTTTAACAAAAAAAATCTGGATTTTCTTAAGCCTCTATTTTTATATAAACAAGTCGTATGAGAATCCGTCTGTATGTGTGCCCTTAGTTCTTTTAATTCACGCAACGGATTCTGTTACGGTTTTCACTCACTTTTCGTGAATTTATTCCGACAGATTAATACACCTTAATAATACTGGCTAAACCTTATGATATATATAAAAATAATGTATAATCATAGAAATGGCTACAGAAAAATCGTCCATGGTATGTGTCTAAGTAACTCAGTAATAAATAATTGATTATTTACGAAGCTATTTTGATCAATATAGTATTTCAACCTTATCTAATTACATGCTTTAGTTACGTTAGGGATTTAATGTACTTCACAATTGCCATTTAATACGTATTACTTTAATGAATACCTTAGAGTATACCGTAGTCCGGTGAAGCTTTGAAGACCTTGCCAGGTCAATAGCGTAGTCAGTTCGAGAAAAAAAAACTTAGAGTATATCACGGATTACGCCCAACAAAGACAATTGTTTATGTTAAGATTTTTACGTAGCTTTTATGATTTTGAATTACTATAAATATCAAAGGGGCAAAAATTAATATAAATCTTTTAAACGCCTATGGTGTCACAATGCACTTATGCGAAGACGAGCAGATAGGACAGGGCTAGTATACATATATATATATATATATATAAGCGGACCCGGCGGACGTTTTCTCCGTAATTATAAAAAAAATCCTTGACAAATTAAATACCAAAACGTTCCCCCTGAATCGCTGTATCTACTGGTGAAGAATGTAAATCTAACGTATCTGTACTTTTTTGACTTTTGTGAAAAAAAAATGTTGCAGAGCTCTTTTCATTTCAATCATTTTTAGAAATGTCTGTCTGTCTTTCTGTTTGTATGAACACGCATCACTGCTAAAGCACTGCGTTCACAATAACACAATAAAATCGTAAAGCATATCCTCGGGAGTAAATTAGTGTTTGTTTCATTAAAATCGGTCCAGTCTATCAAAAGTTATTGTAGTTTTGATGACGACGCGGCTTAAGTACGAGAGAAAAATAGATAAGTAAACGGACTTAATACGTTCAGATTACTTTATTAATCACTATTTTCACATAAGCTTCCACGCAGACGAAGTCGCGAGTTCAGCTAGTGTATAAATAAAATTCAAGTGTCTGTTATGTGTAAATAAATTTTGAGTATGCGGAATACTTTACATATCTGTACCTTAATAATTCTTCCAGGTAATATTGATTGCACATCCTTGCTATAATAATTCACAAATAAGACTAAGTAACTTAATATTTCTTAGCTACAGGGTATGTACAGGGTGTGCCCCTACAAATATTTTTAGTGGCATGTAGAGTACTCTTCATAGTAATAAAGGTTACTTATTTTTTCTTTTTTTCTTTCGGTATGGTCGCTGCCTATGTACGCTATTTTGCCAATGTCAAGTGATAAACACACGTTTTTAACTTAATGCCAAATATACTCCGATATACACGTATTCATTTGTGAATCATGCAATTTCGATTGTATGGTTCACAAATGTATATATGTATGAATAGCTTAGAATAGTTATCTAGGTCAAACGAGACTTTTTCCAGGTAACAGCCCAAGCCGAGGTGAATGTTACCTAAAACCCAAATCGGTTGAGTGCCTTAAACGCCAACCTTAGTAGTCCGGTGAAGCTGTAAAGACCCTGCCAGGTCAATAGCGTAGTCAGTTCGAGAAAAAAAAAGCCAAATATTCGGTGTAACAACGTAGAATAATCTGAAATCGCAACATGTCATCCTAATCGTATGGTTCGGTATCGTTATATATATCTTTAAGTTTTCTATACAGTAATGACAAAGTTGTTGAAAGGTTTGTAGGTGTCAGTCGAATAGTAATAAAATAGAAAAAAATCCAATAAATAAAACTATTTTCACAAAAACAAACTTATAGGCCCCAGCTACAGTTATATGATATTCAAAACTTTTGAAAGTACGCAGTAGTTTGCATATAGATTGTTGTATTTTTATTGTAAGCGCCCTATTCTGAGACCTCATTTACACTGTTAGATGTGCTGCTCATTCACATGTAATCCTCTTTCCCCACGGCAGCAGGAGATTAGTCCACTTTCGCGATCCCTACACATAATTAATTTAAGATAGATCTTTATACACGTATAACAACACAGCGCTGAGTAGGAGTCTTTGATTAATATTTAATAACAATCCGCAATTAAGTAGAATCGGAATGATGAATTCTTTATAAGTAACCAGTGTAATGCCTCCATCAGTAATTCAAAAAGTGAATAACATAAAGACAGTAATTCGCGGTTGAAATTAAATTTTAAATGGAAACACTCGAAACGAGAAAGTACGCGTTTTCGTCGGCTTGTGTATTTAACGCGGATGTGAATTTCGCCGTATCCGGCCAAAAATAAATGAGCTTTCTTCCGCTTACTTAATTTACTACCGCGGCCGAAACGCGCTTACAGTCTGAATAAATTAAAATTAATATTTCGCACTCGTTTCATGTCGCCTTTACTTCGGTGTGATTTGTTAACACCAAGTTTTGCCGTTGCTTTTGACGTTTCGCTATAATTCAGTCTGGTTTCTAATTGGCAGGCCGTCGAAAATCTAATTTTCCTTTAAAATCTAATTGTGAAATCGCAATTTATATTATAATTACATATTATAAAACAAAATACTCCGCCACGTCTGTTCGCGATAAACTTAAAAACTACTGAACGGATTTTCATGCGGTTTCCACACCAGTATATAGAGTGATTCCCGAGGAAGATTTAATTATTTATTTTTTTCTATCATAGGAGGCAAACGAACAGGCGGGGGTCATCAAATTAAGTGATCTTCGACGTCCATAGAGTCCAGAGGAGTTGCAAGTGCGTTGCCAGCCTGTCTTTGGGGGAAGCGGGAGAGGGGGCGGAGAGAGGAGGAGAAATGGGCCTCCGTCGCTCTCACTGACCAAACGAAATGCCACAATACAAACAATGTTACTTCACGTTGGTTTTCTCTGAGAGGGTGGCCGGACGAGGCAACCTATTCATGCTGAAACCAGTAATAGCTTCAGCGTGGTTCTACCACCACATACAGAAATATGCATTCATATTATATATAATTTGTCTGCGTTTTTTTAATACCAGAGTGGGACAACCCTGTTCAATATATTAATGTAAATTCCATACTGATGAATGTCTCAAAACTGTCAGGTTTAAATTATCATAGCTATAGTTTTGTTCGTGACTAGGACCGCATGGAATTGACGTATAAAAGCAATCTATCTATATTATAATAAAACTGTAGCAAGGTCAAATCTGTACATTAAATATTTTTTGAAAATTTTGATCGGGGTAGGCTTTGTTATCGATATAGAAGCCAAAACTAACCCTTTTAAAATTTTTGTCTGTCTGTCTGTCCCTGTGAACGCGCATCACTCGGAAAGTACTGAACCGATTTTGACGAAACTTGGCACAGTGATAACTAATGTTACGAGATTACATTTAGGATATTTTTTTTCTCATAAAACGCAAGGGATTCTCCAGGATCTGCCTGTTTGTCTGTCCCTTTAAACACGTATTACTCTGAAAGTACTGAACCAATTTAGACGAAATTTGGCACAGTAATAACCAATATTACAAGGTTACATCTAGGATACTTTTTATCTCATAAAACGCAAGGGATTCTCCAGGATAACGGACGAAAGTAAAAAAAATGTAGTTCATGATATTCTTGACGAATTTTGGTAAATTTTCTTTGTGCTATATATAGCAGACAGATTAGCTAAAAAATTAAGCTATATTTCCATATGCTACTTTAAAAAAAAATACCAAAAAAAAACGACCACCGTGATTCGAACCGTCGGCTCCGTCGAAACATATAAAGCCCCGTACGTTACAACTGAGCTACGCCTACATGACATTTCTGTACGTAATTATCGACCACGTATGAAACATTTATGTAGACGAAACTGTCACTTATGTTGTTACATTTATTTCATTGTATAAAAAAATGTTTGCTAAACAAAGGTGACAAGATTTATTTATTTATCTATACTATAATAAAACTGTAACAAAGCCAAATCTGTACATTACAAGGTTACATTTAGGATACTTTTTGACCCATAAAACGCAAGGGGTTCTCCAGGATAACGAAAGAAAAGAAATTAGTTAATGTAACTAGACTTTTTTGCGACACCTTAGTATAAGAGCCAGCAACGTTGGAAGAACGAGAATTTGAGAAAAGTTGGTTCTTTAATATGAAGATATATTATGCCCTTCCAAACACGATTCAGGATACCTGGTAGCCGGTTAACGTTGTATTTTTTAATGCGAATTACACCTTTACAGATCAACATTTTGATTTATAAATAATTTAAGGAACATTTTTTGTCAGTAACTTTTATAAGTTTAACGTTTATACGTTATTAAAAACATGAATTTTTCACTGCCAGACAATTTTGTTATTGACAATAATGTGCCTGGTGATATTCTTTATAAACAAAATAATTCATTTCAAACCATTTTATTTTTTCCCTTGCAAAGAACATATTTCATTTTGTTAACCAGGCTCTTCCACAATTATGGCTATCTTTATTATACAGCCAGTGTTGCGCTAAGCTAGAGTTATAACTAAGTTATTCTATACATAGGTTTTGGTAGGGGGTAGAGCCACGCTGAAGCTATTACTGGTTTCAGGATGAATGGGTCGGCTCGCCCGGGGTAGTACCACCCTCTAACAAAAAGCCGACGGGAAGTAACAATGCTTGCATTAGTGCGTTTCGTTCGATTAGTGAGAGCACCGGAGAGGCCCACCTCTCTTCCCCTTCCTCCTCTCCCCTTCCGCTTCCTCCCCCTCCAACACAGGTTGGCAAGGCACTTACGACTCTCCTGGTGTTGCAAGTGTCTATGGACGGTAGTTATTACTTAACACCAGGTGACCCACCTGTCCGTTTGCCTCCTATGACATAAAAAAATACATTATATTTTTAATTTACCCTTTTTTATGTTGAAATAAAATAATATTAAAAAAAAGTGTGTGTGTGTACTTATGTACACGCATTAGAAGTTATACTTCTTTGGCGTAACAAGTAAAAATCTTTTCAAAAATTTTATCTTGCGCCTTATTCTACGTTTGTAGAAAAAACGACACTAACAATAAAAAAAAGGTATTTAATACAATGAAAGTTTTAATATAAAGAAATACAAACAACAAATACAAAGAAACAAAATGTTGACTATAGCTAACTTCAGGGTGTCGGTTTTTCGTGACGGTGTGTGCGCGCAACGTAAAAATTTACTCTCATCATTTTTTTGTTACGGTGTGCGCGTTCATCGTAAAAATTTACTCTCATCATTTTTCCCTAACGCGCCAAAAGAAATATAACTTCAATAAAATTACAGATATCTTAACATGGTTTGAACATACTTCTTTATTTACAAAAAATTGCATCGGGCACATTATTGTTAATATCAAAAATGTCTGGCAATAATAAATTCACGTTTTAGTAGCGTTTAAAAGTTAGTGAAAAACAAAACATTCTAAAATTATGAAAAGTTCAATATTTTTGCCTGTAAAGGTTTACCGGCAGCCAATTCGCTGTCGAAACCGTTGCCTGGCTCTTAGACAAATAGTCAAAGACAAGTGACAGTTGACGCATATCATATCTTTTTAATATTTATGTTTATACAATGTAATGTGAAAAAGTTTTAATACAAGTTGAAAATAGTTATGATGTCATTCAGTGTTTAATTTATCATTATTTATTTTATGAATATATTTTATCATTTACATTACAATTTAAGTCTATCAACTTGATATTTTATAATGTAAACTATACTGACTGTATAAGTAAACGCCTACAGAAAAGGGAAAGGAACTACGTTCCAACTGGAGGTCCATGGACCTCTCAAGCCTTTTTTTACATTACCGCCAATATACGTTGGTTAGTTTTTATTTTAATTGAACCCGGTAGATGATGTTATGAACGGGTTGTAGTCTTATTGGGACAGAAGGTACTGGGACAACGTACTAGGAAGACATTTATCGGCAATATATGTAGGTTATTTTTTATCTTAATTGGACCCGGTAGGTGATGCTGCGAACGGATTCTAAGCTTATTTTAAAACATTTCTCACATACTAACTGGGTATATGTTTGAGTGAGTCCCTGGATAGTTGGGATTCACAATTTGAAACCGTAGGAATCGCTGCAATTCGTCGATGTTAAATTGTAATGCACCTATTTACCTATGATCGTCTGCACCAAATCGGTGATTACCGGTTTCGATTGTACTTTTAAACGCGAAAAATTTAAACAAATCTCAAAATCATAGGTAAATAGGTGCATTACAATTTAACATCGACGATTTAACTGACCCTATGGCTTGTGAACGATTATGTTTTCCGAGAGGCAGTGTGGTGTTATGGTTAGCATTTAGTCGTTGCTCACACTCTTAATATACCTGCCTCTTAAGATACGGCTTGATACTTAAAATAACAGTTTTGTATATCTTACCTTTATATTCTATAATTTATTACTGCAATTAGATTAAATTGAGAAAGACCAAACAGTAACGTTAATGTGTAAGGGACAATTAAGTCTAGAAAATGATTCTGTGTAAAAAAGTAATGGTATCCAATCATTAGAAAAACATCTAAGAAGCAATTTCGAGACACGTAGAAAATAACACACTCTCATAGCCGTTAATATTGGCTCGCTAGTCAGGCACGTGGCACTTCGAATGCTTATTGACGCGTTGAACCAAAAAAAGTTTACCTTACTCTTCATCACCGTTACATACATATTGAATTCAATAAACTAACCTTAATAAATACTGAAAATAAGCAATCAAATTTAAACCTTATCGTTGTGTGAGAAATATATAAATTTAATGATAGAATACACTGTTGTAATATAAATTGCAATAAAGTTTATTTTGATCTTATTGAGTTTTCTGAAATAATATCACGTACTGCTTGTGAAGGCTCAGTTCCGTAGTGATTTTGTATAACAAATGAAATTTGTCTTTATTAAACTATCTTGAGAATATGTAAATGTTATTTTCTTTGTTAAGTAGACCATTGGAAATAATTATTCATCAATATTTAGAGTTTTTGCACTAATTTAATTGTTACATTGTTTTTTAAATCGTCAGTTATACATAAAAATATACTTTTAATCGCGAAAGTTATTTTTCTGTCAACTCATTTAACTAAAAATACTGTGGCATTAGCCTACTCTAATAGATTTTGTATTACCACCTGCAGCAATACATCCATGATACTCCTTACGCGATGATTGTTAAGGCTTAACTTAGAAATATATTATGTTTTTAACTTGACTCAGGTTCCTAGATCTATCTAAACGTGGTCAGTCGAAACTTTGGTACATTAATTACAAGTACATTTTTCTTTTTTTTCTTTATATCATAGGAGGCAAACGAACAGGCGGGTCACCTGATGTCAAGTGATCACCGCCGTCCATAGACACTAGCAACACCAGCGGAGTCGCAAGTGAGTTGCCAACCTGTGTTTGGGAGAAGAGGGGGGGGGGAATGAGTAGGGGTGTGGGAAGGGAAGGGGAGAAGAGAGGGAAGGAGTGGTGGGCATAATATTAATTGTATTAAACATATGGTATAAACATGGTATTAAGGCTAAGGATATTTTACCTCTAAGTGGAAAACTGACCGTAAATCTTTAGTTTGATCAGAATATAAAATAAATATCAAATAATGCTTACACAAGGACTAGACTTGTTTTTCTATATTAGCCATATATTGCGATGAATTCTATTAATACAAGAATTTACACCGTTCGTAGATATTTTGTTCATCATAGCATTTTCTGAACATAAATAAAAAATATGAGCATAAATATTGAACACTCTCATCTATTACACTAGTATAGAATTTTTTACACAAATATTCTTATTTGTGATTTCTTTTAGTAAATGTTTTGGTAAATTTAAACCATTTTTTTTAACTATTACAGATAAAAAATATAACAAATAAAATAACTTTTTTTGTATTATAGCAATATACTGGTAGCAAATATAGTATAGTTCAAAATCACACACTGATCATTTCCAAAATATGACAAACTAAAAAAAAATACCGACTTTTTTTCCGAACTGACTAACGCTGTTGGCTTGATAGGCCTTCACAGCTTCACCGGACTACCAGTGTCACGTGTTTATGGCCTTCCAATATGACCGGACTTTCACTGGTAAATATCTGATGTTATAAAGTATAACTTGTGTTAATTTTATTTTAGAAATAATATTTAGGGTCCAACGAAAATATAATAAACTATAGAAGCAGTTTCCAGTACCGCGCACACCTTACGCGCCGTGCCACCTTTACACTGCACCAAATTTTTTTGCCATGCGGACCATATCACGGGTAGCTAGTATATTAATATAAAATATGTAACCAATCCTTATAACCATATCTCAAATTGGACTACTCGCAAAGATATCCTAATTTATTTTTTTAGAAAAAAATATCATGACATTTTATCCAATATTCATAAAAAATAATTTCATAATTATTCCAGTTCAACGAACACTTAGCGTTAATCAACGGAATCCATAGTCAATCGACAGCGTTCCAATTAACGATCAGTAGAGCACCGATTCGATATTACTCGTGACTTAATGAGTTCCGTTGTAAGACAAACTGTTCGACTACTGGACACGACCGTAGTGTCACTGATGTAGAGACACTGGAGGTGACAGCAAGAAACTTGAAAATCGCAAAAAGGTTAATATTTCAAAACTAATTTTTTGAGTGAATTACATAAAGCAAAAATTTCCTGCCTAGATAAGTCCTGTTAATGTTTGATATAAGATCTTTAATAGAACAGATGATGATTCTCTAACATTTTTAAGCAAATATGATTTTAATAATAATTAAGAAATGCTTATAACAAAAAAAAATATTTCTAAAAAAACTACAAATAATTTTCAACATAACTCCCCCTTTTGAAATGTTTATGAAGCTATGTTATTAGTGTATATTCTAACTGTATTTTTTTACAAGGCCTATCTTGTAAATCTTATTCCATATCTCACTGAACCGGACAAGTTTTAATTAAGTCAAATATCCCGAAGCATGTTGAGATGTAGTGTTTAGTTTAGATACTAAATTTCGTTTGTGGCTAGTTTATTTTATTTTTACAGAACAGTCACATTCACTATATTCCTGGCGTACTTTGAAAAATCAATGAATTTCTATGATTTGAATATGAATCTAACCGTCATAGACGTTATAGAAGAACATGAAAGATATGAATAACCACCATATTATGTTAAAGGTAACGTAACCAGAACAAATAAAATTTATAAAATCTGGTTTCCATAACATATTTACAGAGTTCTTTGTTTTCTTATTATATTTGCAGTTTACTTTATAAAATTAAGAAAAATAAATAAATAGACAAGCTAAAATTATTTGTCTTAAATTTTCACATGATATTTTTTAGACACACGTACACTCACTCACTTTTACACTCACACTCATCACAACTACACACACCTCACGCTTTTATTAACATACACACACATTTTTTAAGTTATTATATGATTTCTGTTTCTTCTTGTCTTAACTTTAATTCTTAAAATGTAATTTCCTCTAAATATTATAAACACAATAAGCGCCACCATCAATTAAAGGCAATTTGTAAACAGGCATTAGGCTTCCATGAGACAGGCATCGCCTAGATTGGGGACATAGTTAAGGCTATATTATGTAAAGGTTTTAGAAAATAAAGATATTTGCATTTGTTACACAAAAGTAGTGTAACTTTGGATATGAACCTTTTGTATAAAGATCATAACTTTTTAACGTAAATATGAATATAAATAATTTATTACTGCATCAAGGAATACAACAACAGCGCTCTCCACATAAAAACAGAAAATTAGTTAAAATAATTACATCCGCAGAAAATCAGGAAAGCGGGTGCGTAAAGGCCCCTTTCCGTTAAACACCCGTTACACCCGCCTCGCACCACGGAGGGCGAACTCGTCATTAAGAGCGGGCACGCAAAGGGAAATTATCCTCACTTAACCCTCCTGAAGGCGTTAACTGGCACCTCAGAGGAGTGTACTCGCCACCGATTACTTTATTATACGAATAACTAGAAATCCTTAGGAATTAACATTTTTTCGTTTCATTACTTACCTAATACTATGCAATTCATTCTGTTACGTGAAGTCAATTCGGTAGTAAGTTTTGATATCTAATAACGATTTCTAAATTTTACTTAATAAACTCTACACATTACGTTATAATAAAGTAATACAGTTTTAAAAATGAAGGTAGGAAAAAGACAGTCTTTAAGAAATCTCACTGAGAATTATTTTCTATTCGTCTAACTCTCTCTCCATCTGTTCTTCTCTCTTGGTGTTCGCATGGTATTCATGGAAGAAATATCAAGACAATGTCGGCGTATTCGAAACTACTCTGCATTTACTCATTTGAATAGGCAGCACTATAATAAACTGTGAACAAAAACGAGACGAAGAAACCGAATTGATTGAAAAAATTCTTGTTGCAAAAGCGCATGTGAGAAAATACAGAAGTGTACATTATCTCGACATTTGAAAAGGCCATTACCTCGCTAGCCTAGCTGAAATGGTGATTGGTCCCCCGTACTTTCCTTCGGAAAAAATCTGCGCCTAACAGTGAGACAAATATATAGACTGATTATTTATTCTCTAGCTTTATTCATACTGTGATAAAAAAGATTTGAAAAACACCTGATAAACAATTTGATATCATTTTAAGAATTTTCATTTTAGAAAAATGTTTAAATTTAATGAAGTAAACGTTATTTTCTAAGTTAAATTGTAAAAAAATGAATTTGGATCCAATTTTCGCTTTTAAATAAAATCTAAATCAGCGTGAACCTTAACAAATCTTTCATTCAATCCCTTCAATTCATGAACCCCAATTGTTTTTCCGACTGAGCGCATCAAAATAACAATTCGTAATGTCCTGACGACCCTCTACTTCCCTTGGTATTTTATATACCAACACAACTACGTAACGATTACATTTTATCGACTTAACGCTAAATCCTCGGCAATAATGCATATACATTTATTTTCCACTTCAATAAAAAGAGAACAAGTTTAACATAACAAAGTTAATAAACTAGATAATAAGATATCCCATCTAAGAACATATCGCGCTAGAATGTAATTCTCTAATTTACCACCATGTTAATAGTAATGGCACGTAACTAATCGGGCCGAAGTATCTAACCACCATCAATATTTTCTCCTTGGTCAGCCAGCAAGGTGTGTTGTCAAACATACACGACAGTATATACCATTTTCCATTCCGTAAATCATGCGTGATATTACAAATTGTGTATCACTAACAATATGTATACACATGTCGATGGAATAAAATATGAACCGTACCTGCGTAACAATCGACCGGTGACCCATAATGGGCAAATATTAGCATTGACAAAATGACAAAGCCACAGAGTCAATGAGATAGTCGTACCTGCGGCCAACCGATTTCAAACCGTTGCCGATGAAAACTTTTCAATGTGTAATTTTATTTTCCCTTCTATTTTCATTTATATTATTTGTCAGCAAATTTAAAAGTATCGTAAATAAATTTCAGACCCATTAAGAGTGATATGTCGTAATTCATGTTAATTTAAAACTTAATAGTGGCCAGTAAATTGTATGTAGACCGATTTCTAATTAAAATAAAAATAAAATTACATAACAAATTAAACCGACTTCGATATGAAAAACCAATAAGGCACTAAAAAGCGAAAAATAACTTAATTATTGAAATTACCCAAATTAAATAAAACATATTGATATTTGCGCTACATAATAATATATTTAAAGACAATGCCAGCTTAAATTCATATTATCTACATACAAAGTTTAGGTCCACTCTCGTATCCCGCGATGTATGGTATTTTTTTTTTTACCAGCAACAAATTTGAACTGTATGTTGGCATCGACTTCAATTATTTTATAAGGTAACGCAAATATCAATATGTTTTATTTAATTTGGTTATTTTAATAATTGAGTTATTTTTCGCTTTTTAGTGCCTTATTGGTTTTTCATATCGAAGTTGGTTTAATTGTTTTGTAATTTTTTTTTATTTTATTTAGTGTTCATAAATATATGTGGTTTATACATATATACATGGTTTCTATTGGGTATAATGAGATTATTAAAATCGGTTCTAAGTAGAAGAAAATACGTAGAGACAAAGTGGGTGAAAATAAAATAAACGATATTTTACCCCTTAGGGGTTGAATATTTTTTTCAAATTCATATGGGATCAACCACCTCTGCGTATAACCAATTCAAATAAAAAATAATAATTAAAATCGGTTCACAATTGACGAAAATATCGATTAACATACATTTTAAAAAATACGTACAACCGAACACAGTAACCTCCTTCTTTTTCGAAGTCGGTTAAAAAGTATTTAGAACAAGAAAAAACAATAATTTAAAATTATAAGGTAATCGAAGGTCATCTGCTTGATTTAATGTTTCCTAGACATTCTAAAATTTCATGTTAATAAACTTAGTATAATCTGAAACGCATAGTTTTGCTCATTCACGGTCAGAAATAAAGAGAATATTGTTCTGTAGAGGCTAATTTACATAGCACTGTGCCAATTAATATTAACATTTCCAGGAACGCTTTAATATTTTACCAATATGTAGAGTACCTTTATTCGAATTTTAACTCGTTTCATACTTTGTAAAAGCAAAAGTAATCTACAAACCTAACATGCTTGCCGACTATTAATGCTCCTTAGGGACACTTTGTTGACACAGTACTCGAAGCGTGACTTCGAAACGTTCTGTCAGTACATTCTAACTAATCGCTGGATAAACGTACGTAATAGCTAAATTCTTTACCTAAATCTAACAAGTAAAATCTAACCATTGTCCTTTCGTTAACATTTTTAGTAAATAGTAAAAGCTTCCAAGGACAAAACGATAAGAAAATTGCTATACCAATTTTTTCTGCAAAACTTCTTCTTTTTTATATATCTGCTAGTTTTATTTGAGTTGTTTTTCTACACAACTTTATACATTGCCAGTTCCATATCACGTCTCGCTGAACATTCGGATGTGTATCAAAGTAAACGACAATAAATGCTCAAGTAGCTTCATTCCCTAAAGCGATACAACATTCCTTCAATCCACTTTCATAAAGGATGAATGTCTTATTGTGAGTTCGCGTTTCCAATTCGTCACACGTAACGTCTCCGTAACGTTGTCACGTACGCGCTCGTACAAAGTTTTATTAGAGTCATGTAATTGTAACGAAATAGTAGCCATACTTGAATTAAAGTAGTAAACTTTACCTTTCAATTTGAACCAGACGTAAAGTTTATCGCTAAAAAATTGTTTCTGTTACGTGCTACATTCTAAGGGGATTATTAAACGAAGCAACTTTTCAAAAGACTTTCTCTTAAGACGTATTCAGCAGTATTGGAAAATCGTTTTCATTTTAATTATGAATGACGAATGGGAACTGTCAATCATGCAATTTGTTGTAAGCTTTTCTGTTATTAAGATCCTTTCGGAATTCGTAATTTAATTTTGTCATATCGCATTAAAACAACTTTTGGATAAATTTAAATTTTAAATAATGAAACAGGATATTTTTAAAGTAATTATAAAGAATAGAGATCGACATTAAACTTGTTACTTGATATCATGAATTTATGAAGGTATTTCATATTTTCGTGGTATTTAATACAATCACATAATATTGCACCATACTCTTACATCTAATGCTGCATGCATGTACACACGTTTTTGTCTAAGCATACGTTATACAATTACTTTTCAGTGCCAAGATTACATACAATGTATGAATATATATACATTATATTCAATTATAATATGTTTTTATAACTAATTCTCTTTTGCGTATAATACATTTTAAAATCAATTTACATTTTAGCAACACAAATGAACTGATAAATAAATCATTCATATAAAACGAGCATCAGTTCATCTACTGAATCCAAATAATTATAAAACTTTGCTATTTATGTTTTCATTAATTACATTAGCGTAGTTTATCGATAAACTTAGACCAACGGAGGTTCTTTAGCTGCTGCTATATATAATGAGAGCAAGTTTCATGAAGGAGCGAGCTCATTTTCATGTTAAGGTTAATTTCCGTTGTTTATGTGAGAACTTCAACAGTTGCAGCCAGTTCAAACAGGAGCCAACGTTACGTAAGTGATTTCGTGCTTTTAGACATTAAATTTTAATAAACGCTATCATATTAATTACCAAGTACCTATATCACCGGACTGATTATTTAGATTTTTTATTTTAAATTAACTTTCCGCCCGGCTTCACACGGATGTACTGACCAAATCTTCCTTTTACATGACGACCATGTAAGGAGTTAAAACGGCAACTGAACCTTTGAACGTCAATTTGTCAATTGTAGATGGTAGAGCCACGCTGAAGCTATTTCTGGTTTCAGCATGAATGGGTCGGCTCGGTACTATCACCCTCTCATAGAAAAGCGACGTGAAGTAACAGTGCTTGCATTGTTGAGTTTCGTTCAGTCAGTGAGAACGCCGGAAGACCACCTCCCCTATCAGTTTTGCGTTTCTCGAGATAATTAGGTCAAATATTAAGCACCTATTTTTTTAATTGATTTAAAACCAGAAACGACTATTCAGTAACCCCTATGAATATTGCGACACTTTAACCATTCAGCCTGTATGTAGAAAGAAAATCTGTCAATATTTTTGAAAATAACCTTATCGTCTTCTATATCACTCACTCACCCACTTTTTGTATGGAGACTTTTAAACTCATATTTTTCATTCTTTTACGACCTTTTAAACATTATCTTCCATACAACCCTTTTCATGACAATTACAAGCACAACAAAAATGCAGTCGTTCTGAAGTGATAATTTAAATAAATTTAGGGTTTTGTTTCTATGGATAATTTACATTACTTTGACAATCGATATCATCATGAAAGACTCTTCAAAATCTATAAAGATTATCTAAATAACGTGTCAATACACACGTTAATACGCTATTTACGAGCATAATCCTTAAGATCCAACAACAGCGTCTAGAAAGAAGATGCGAAAATAACAGTTAAACCTAATATGTGGACAAATCAAATGAATTCCTCAAGCGTTCTAGGAATCTAGAGCGCATTGGAAATGTCGCTTGCGCCTATATGAATGTAGGTCGAACCATGCTTTGTTAATGTGACCTATTCAGTGAAATCCATTAACATCTATAGAGCAATAATTATAGCGAAATATACAATACAAAGCACCAACTCATTTCTAGATATGTAGCATGCAAAGTATACGGTGCGTTTAGAGTACAAAAATATATGATTGACAAATCCAGTACATAACTGATCTGAAGAATAAGTACTGTGAGCACCTGATCAGTTTATGTTTGCGTAATGAGTTTATGAATAATGTAAGTCTTAGCTGATGGTGACCAAACTTGAAGACACAGTTATAGCATCGATTTAGTTCGACTATGGTAATAATTTCGCAATCAAAGGAGTATGTTCCAACAAAATGTAAACAAACCCCTAATTTGCTTATAGAACCAAATCTCTTTATAGAAAATGCCAGAACGATTACTCTATATGAGTGAAAGCCTCCACAATGATTTATTGTAACGTTTTACGTTCACTAAAGCATGGAAACAAAATTAGATCTTATATTTGGAAATAAGATCTTTGATGATTACGTAGAAAATAAATTTTATTATAAAACAAAAGATACTCTATACTACTTATAGAACGAGGAAACATTCTTTTATAGAGTTCCTTACTGTATTTAATCCGAGAGATTATTTAAAATTTATTAAAGGCAAGGTTCGGGAAAGAAAAAACTCGAAGGAAAAGTAGGTATTCAGATTCAGAAATGAAATGAATACGGGGCTTCAGGCATTTCGTCGCCAATGAATAATTTATTTTAACGCTGGGTTTTCACGAAATTACATACCATCTCATTTGAAAGAATAAACCCGACGTCCGAAGTGACTATTAATGTGATTATATATATCGAGTAAATAATACTTTATCATTGAATAATGTATACATTATATATTATAATATGTTATCATATTTAGTACAGGCTTCTGGAAAAATAGAAAAAACTTGAAAATGAAGTGGATGTCACAAAGATTAGTGAATATAAGGGAAAGTAAAGAGGATTACAAAAAAAAATCTATTGTTTCTAGTTATGGTGGTAATAGTATTCCTAAGTAACATAATTCATATAAATCTAAAAAGTAGTTATTATCTACCCCCCCCCCCCCTTGGCAGCAGCTCAAGCCTAGGTCCGTTTCCTCGGCGTGGAGCCCTTGAGTACTCTTCTCGCGCGATACAGTGACACAAAATCTTACATCACTGCGACAACATTACACATATCACCTCCACATACGTGCAGGCATACACATGCAAGTGGAAGGTATTTATTTTTTCCCTTATCAAACTGAAATAGTTTAGAATATTATCCGAAACGGAATTTATAAGGGTTGTTGAGGTATGTATGCTTGGTACACATATATGTTTCAACAACCCATATATGTATGAATAGTTATTTTAGCTTAGGTTAGCTCACATAGGTAGCGAATTGCATGTATTAGGCAACACCCAAAGCCGAGGTGTGCCGGGAACCCTTGAGCTACTTGTGAAAAAAAAATCGGCTGAGTGCCGTAAGCGCTCGCTCTAGTAGTCCGGTGAAGCTGTTAAGACCTTGCTTGGTCAATAACGTAGTCAGTTCGAAAAAAAAACAAAAAAAAAAGTTATTATCTACCATTTTTCATTACAAAAACATGTTATCTCTTTTTCAACATCAAGACGACAAATTTGTACATTTAACCCCAAAATAAAACGTATCATCATCATCTTCTTACCCTTATCCCACCTAAGTAGGGTCGGCACAACATGTTTTCCTTATCCACGCTCGCCTATCAGATGTCATCTCAGTCATCACACCTTTTACACACATATCATTTTTCACACAATCCATCCATCCTTTTTTCGGTCTTCCTCTACTCTTATATCCATTGACTGTCATACTCAAAGCTTTTCTAGTTACATGGTCTTCATCTCTCCTCATAACATGTCCATACCATGCTAACCTATTACTCCTTAACTTCTCTGTTACTGGTGCTATTTTCAAACTTCCTCTGATATATCCATTCCTAATCTTATCCATTCTAGTTACACCACACATCCACCTTAATATTCGCATCTCTGCCACATGTCATTTTCTCTCATCCGTCTCTCTCGTCGCCCAGCACTCAGATGCGTACAACATTACTGGTCTTATAATATTTGTATACGCCTTCCCTTTGAGTTTCAAGGGCATTTGTGGGTCACAAGTTACACCAGGCAACTTTCACCATTTCATCCACCCTGCATTTATCATATTCCTAAAATAAAACGTATACATAGTAAAATAAATAAGTACTGCATTTTTTTTAAATCAACGAATATAAAAGGTTATGCTATTCTAAAGATAAAATTTGAAGAAAGAAACTAATTGATAAGTAAAAGACATAAGAGAAAATTAATCCTTGAACATATTTCAGGCAGGATTCATATTTTAAGAGACAATTACTTTACGCGGCGTCTGGCGACTGGCGGACGAGCGGTATGGGCGTTACACTATTGACGCCGTCCGCCCGGTCCTGCCGGATTAGATAGGGAGACGCTGGGGCTCCCTGTCGTTCAGACTAGTGCAGGTACTCACCGGGCATGGTTGCTTCGGGTGGTACTTGCACCAGATCGCTCGTAGGGAGCCAACCGCCGCATGCCATGAATGCGGCGCTGCGGAGGATACCGCGCAGCACACTCTGTCTGAGTGTGCTGCGTGGGAGGGACAGCGCCGCATTCTGACTGCGGTGGTAGGGTTGGATTTGTCGCTGCCGAATGTGGTTTCGGCCATTCTCGGCAGCGAAGAGGCTTGGAATGCGATGGCCTCCTTCTGTGAGGACGTCATCTCGCAGAAGGAGGCGGCGGAGAGTGAACGCGAAGATTACCCTCTGAGTGGCCCTCTCCGATAACGGAGGACCGGAGGGAGATGGCGACGATTTGCCCTTCTCCTCCCTCCACCGTAGCCGGACCTGAGGAGGACCGAGAGGGGAGGCAGCTGGTGTGTGTCCGGTCTGTCTCCCTATTAGGATAGAGCCCGGCGGCCACCTTCCGCAGGGCGGACCGTTGGGGCGGTTATCCAAGCGAAATAGTGTAGATCGATCCCTTACCGCCCCAACAATACGGTCGGATGGTACACCGTGGGGTTTTAGTCTGTGCAAATCGGACATAACCCATCCTCTTCCCCGAGAGGGTGGCGTATCCATAAGGGATTTCCTCACGTTAATAAAAAAAAAACTATATTTTTAAGAAACTACAATATTATTCACTACGCGTTCAACGATATTGAAACAGATTTTAGGCTTCTATGATACAGGCATTGCTTAGTTTGGGACGATTATTAAGATTAACATTTTGAAATCTAGACATTTCCGTGTTTTTTTTTTGCCGAGGAGAATTAATACATAAAATATATTTTAACAATATAAAAAAGTGGCAAACAAACTCGCGGGCATCACTTAGTATTATTGTTTTTTATTTTATAGGAGGCAAACTTACAGGTGAGTTACCTGATTGATGTTAAGTGATCACCACCGTCCATATGATACTTGCAACACCAAGGGAGTCACAAGTGCGTTGCCTTCCTGTGTAGGGTGGTACTAATATAGAGCTTAATTATGTAAAATTTTCTAGAATTCTCTCTACATTCTATGATGAAGAAATTATAATATCAAGTACTAACTGTGGGGTCGTTATGAAACAAATCATATAAAACTACAACAAAGTTTCAGTGTGTTATCAGTGGTTACAAATAACCGTCGATCGGTTCACGCTTTCAAACTAAACTCATTGGCAGGGTTCTCCAATATATTCTGTATAGTTATGAAGGATTTGATATCGTTTTAACGAGTGAGATAACGGGTGCTGGATACGTAAACTGCTGTTACGGATCGCTTTTACATACTCTAATATCGCCAGCAGCTATACGAATATGTTAAGATATCGTGTTAAATATCACCATAGTTTACTGTTATTGGTAAGCCATTGAAGTAAGGTAGTCATTATAAACTAGGATTATGCTTTGTATTTGTTAGTTACTAAACATTTAATACCTCAATTTATACATTTTTTAATGGTGGTAGAGCCACGCTGAAACTATCACTGGTTTCAGCATGAATGGATCGGCTCATCCGGGGTAGTACCTACCACCCTTTCACAGAAAACCGACGTGAAGTAACAGTGCTTGCATTGTTGCGTTTCGTTCGGTCAGTGAGAGCGCTGGAGGCTCACCTCTCCAACCCTCTCCTCTCTCCTCTCCCTCTTCCTCCCCTAAACCTTCCCCCCAAATGGTGGCAAAGCACTTGCGACTCCTCTGGTGTTGTTAGTGTCCATGGACGGTAGTGATCACTTAACAACAGGTGACCCACCTATTTGTGTGCCACATATGACATAAAAAAAAAACAATAACTAGCGACCCTCCTCAGCTTCGCACGGGTTCAATGTAGATATCCATTTTATTTCAATACTGTGAAGAGCAGCGTACACGACATATACAACGTATGTAATGTATTTAATTGTATAAAGAATAATACTGTATTATATAAAATAGCTTGGTAAATAACACATAATTATTATTTTTGTAAATAGATAAAAATGGTTCTTGTGGGTTATCCTTTAGAGATAAATATATACCATCACATTCTCTTTCATAATATTAGTTAGGATGCGAAAAAAAAATCTAACTACTCAATTACATCCAAAAAAATGTACTATCCCTAAGGAATAGACCAAATCTACCTTAATACGAACGAAGCTGCAGCCTAATGCTAGTTAATAATATTAGTAAAGGTAGATGGCACATCATTATTTTTCATAAAGATAGAAATAACTCAACGGTGATCGATTATAGGATATTTGATTATATTATAAAATTATTACATACTTGCAGAAACGGCTGTCGTTATCCCGCCTTAATAATAAAAAATAACCTACACAAATTATATACCTAAGCCTTCCTCATAAATTACTTGGTCTGCTGGCGGAAACCACATGAAAATCCGTTCAGTAGTGTTTGATTTTATCGCGAACGGACAGACGGACTTGGCAGAGGACTTTGTTTTATAATATGTAGGTAGTGGCATATCTTACACCTGTAACATAAATTAATTAGGCGTCGTGTTAATTCCCAATATATCATAATAACAATAATACATTACTATATGTATCATTATATGTAAACATAATGGTGATGACAGTCCATTTAATTAATTAATCTATTACAGACCTATACGGAACTATATATAAGGGCTATAAAATATTGCTCTCATCAAATTATATTAAATTATAAATCAATATATAAATACAAAATGTTTTAATAAATTTACATTTTAAAATAGATCCAGTATTACTTACATTAATAAAATAAATAGAAACCTATCTTTATACATATAATTCTTCTGTACGTGTGTGAGTAGACTTCTTCTAAACAGCTGGCATTTTTGGGACAGATGACAAACTAATTACATTTTTTGTGTTCGGCTGAATTCAAAGATAATTTAAATTCATAATGAGACGCCATAGGTAATACTGTCGTCTGATTTCAGATTTCTTTTTATTTTCAATGCAGGATAACGTTTTCTTAGCCCGCTAGTATAAAGATAAAATTGAAGTATATGTTCCTTGCCGAGCTATTTTCTAAGAACAGGAGAACATATTTTTAAGTCTTTCAGTGGCAGATGGAGGACTTTTCAAAGTATTATTTAGTTGGCATAGCAGTGTACCTTTCCTAACCTAACTACCTACTAAGCAGTATATAATGATAAAATGGATAGAGTTTTTGAAATACAAAAGCGTGTACAAAATTAATCCGGACAAAACACATAGAGCGAAGTCACGGGCAACATAATATAATATTATAAAGCTGATGAGTTTGTTTGCTTGAACGCGCTAATCTCAGGAACTAATGGCCAAATTTACAAAATTCTTTCAGTGTTAGATAGCCCATTTATCGAGTAAGGCTGTATATGATCACGCTAAGACCAATAGGAACGGAGCACCAATGAGGAATGCTTCAAAATGGTTTTTTTTGTCGTTTTGAGAACTTCCGCTGCGTTTAAGCGGTGGACCAAAATAACTTTTTCACGAACTTAGTCGCGGACAGAAGCTAGTTTAATGATACAATGAACACATTTACTAAAACAATCGATTACGCTCAATTATGCCGCTTAATTTAAAAACAACGCGAATATTTTATACAAAACAAAATAGTTATTAAATAACATTGAAGTTAGTTATATTCCTGTATAATCCGGTATGCGCTTTGTTACTATATGGGGGTCATATGTCAGGGTTGCGTCCGGCATCCGCGTCACCCGTCTGACTTATAACTAGCCCTGTATTTAACCGGGAATTGTTAATTAAACCGCACCAATATGCCGCTCCAATTCTCCCGCTTAATAAAATTACTGAACCAATTTCTGGTGTAATTAAAATAACATAGGCTGTCAACTATATGTACCTACTGTAAATTTGATAGACTTGATGTTTATAGTAACGCAAATATAGTTATTTCTTTCTTAAGTAGTAGGTGTATAGAAAATTGGACATTATTTGAGGTGTCGGGAAATTTTATCATAGTTTTAGCGTTGACCAGAATCTTATCTGATTAAGAAGGTAAACACGCTGTACCTAAAGGGAAACTGGTTCTCAAGTGCATCTGCGCGACACACACTAACAAGTGCTTGACGCCAAATTTTCAACTTGTATGTGGAAGCTACCCAGATGAGATTCTAAAAATGGGTGGAATCCAGAAAATGAGTATTCTAGAACCATCTACGAAAAATTCCGTATTGCCTTACCCCTATGGCAATACGTTCAGTAGTTTCGACGTGATTTTACCTTCATGAAACTGTGATTTTATTATATACTCACTTCTGCCGGCGACTTTGTCCGCGTAGAATATTTACTTTGGGCTAACACGTAGCGGAAAATAAACGATTTTGAAACAGTCCTCATTGGTGTTCCGCTCCAATTGGTCTTAGCGTGATGATATATAATCCTTATCTTTATGTCCTTTCTCGATAAATGAGCTAACTAACACAGAAATCATTTTTCAAATCGGATCAATAGTTCCTGAGATTAGCGCGTTCAACCAAACAAACAATCAAGCTTTATAATATTAGTATAAAGTATAGATAGAGGATATAAATGACCAAATACAAGGTTTTGTAAATTTGAAACATATACATATATACTGATTTATACTTTTGGATTTTTTTTATTAATCATCTTGCTCCTTATGACGTAAATAAAATCCAACAGCCTTATTCGGCGTCAATAAACGTTTTCATCAAAACCCGTAACCTCAACGATACGGAATATCCGCAAAGAGTTTAATCCGAGTTAAGTACGGAACTCATTTCGATCCCCCCATCCCGGCACACCGGTTGAGTGAAAAAATTCCTTCATAATAATAAATATCAATTTATCCGACGGTAAACGTCGAGCGCCGTCGTTTATAAGGTTCCTGATATCTTCCCGGGTTCATATTAAATATGATTGGTTAATAAATAATTAACATTTATCTTCCTAATAGTCCACAAAAAATTATGCTGAACGTAAATATCAATTTTTCAATACGTATTTCAAATAAAAGTACTGTATTCTAACCTAACTAACCAATACTCAGTGTTGGTCGTAGGTTTTTATATTGTAAACTGTACTTTGTCATTTGTCTAATTAAAATATAACGTTTGATACAGAAGTACTATTTCCATGCCTACATCTGCCGTCTGTCTGTTATTTTCCGATCTGTTTATCTATTATGAAATAGCAAGCAAGTACACTGTCCACCTGATTACGCTTATACCTAACCAGTCTCAACAGGACCGCCATTATGAGGCCAAACATAATTGGTCATGAAACATAATTTACTATTAAATGTAACCATTATCTTACAGTACTGCTACTTTGTGACAAAAACAGGTTTAGCAGTAGTGCTCCCGTGCTTGCTACAACAAACAAGTACCAGGTGTTCATTTTAATTCTTTAGGGTAACAATCAATAATTGATTCATTCCAATTATAAATGCGGTCCTATTTGAAGTTGATTCCACATTTCATAATAAATATAAGAATAATGCAACCCGCATTAATGTTTACATCATAATATATATAATCTATAATTATGAAGGCTAATCCGCTTCATCTTATTTTATTTTTACATCGACAGCTTCTACATAGTACACCCACTCCCTTGGGATAAAGATGGTTAGTGTCAGACTTTAACTAACTTTTTTTATATATTTTAGGAAGCATACGAACTGGTGGATCACCTGATGTTAAGTTATCACCGCCGTTCATAGACACTAACAAAACCAAGGGAGTCGCAAGTGCGTTGTCAGCGTGTGTTTGGTGAGAGGAATGGGGAGGGGGGAGGGGACGGACCTCGGGCGCTCTCACTGACTTAACGAAACACAACAATGCAAGCACTGTTACTTCACGTCGGTATTCTGTGAGAGGTTGATACTACCTCGGGCGAGCCGACGTATTCATGCTGAAATCTGTAATAGCTTCAACGTGGCTCTACCACCCACAACTAAAACTGCACGATAAATCGTCTACCCTCCTAATATGAGGTCACGGGATCGCGCAATAATGAATCAGGCCACTCCGGTGGCAAGGCCCAGGGCGAACGCCATGCAGGTGCCAGTTGACTGAGGCAGCCCAGTGTAATTATCTTCCCGTCCGCCGAACCAGTGCAATACATTACAAGGTCTTACAAGGTCAGGTTTCTCATCCTTTCCCTTCTAGGCCTCTTCGACCTGGCAGCGGAGAAGCCTCTTCCAACTGCCACCCGACACCGTTTTTAAAAGGGTTATCTCCTAACCCCCTGTAAGTTTGCTATGTGGTTTTCTTCCACGCTAGTTTTTAACGAGATTTTCGCCCTCCCACCATCCTGAGGCCACTCGTCCATGTTTTTAAAAGGAGGTTATCTTCTCACTCGTCATAACTTTTTAACATGGTTTTCACACACATATTATTCTTCATATTAATATATCTATACTTCTGGCAACATAGTTTTTGTTTTTCAAAGTTTTAGATATTATTAATTTTAATTATCACATGTCATTAAAAGGCTATACATATTATAAACAATTCTTTCAGAAATCATAAAACATACTCATATATAACATAAAATAACGAGTCGAAAATAAATATTACATAAAAACATTTGCGGAGTCACGGGCGAGTGCTAGTAAAGTAAATAGTTCTGTGTAAATATATGAAATAATAATAACTATATATATGTAGGTTATTCCTTTATAGGTTTACTGTCTATAAAAATATATTGTGTGCTAGCATCGCGACGCCATTAATGACGACGTGACTCTATTCGACGCGATAACTTCGTTAACGCAAAATGAGCCTTCGATAGCTAAAGTTAAATTAGGTTAAAACAAAATAGAGGGTAAGAAAATAGCTGTTTACGTTTTGTCTTTCTTTAGCAAAACAAATTAACTTAACAAGTACTGTGTTCAATTTGCATGATTGTATTTTTGATACCAAAACACAGTATTATGTTAATCTCTAATTAAACATATTAACTTTTATACTTATTCAGGGTATAATGCGAGTGAACGATTACAATTTTATATTTGTTTTATTGATATATAATTGTCCAGAAAAAAAGAAAAGAAATCTCTAAACTACATACTTCTAATTAATTTTATACTTTATCTGGAGTATTAGTTACAAATGTGAATGTTACTATAATTTTAAAATCGGTAAATACAATTATTCAGTGTATTATGTCGGAATGAAGTATTCAGTCGCGTGTCGTCTACGCGTGACTTACCTCACAGTAAACTAAATATTGGTTTCATAAATTCTATGCATGATTATGGTTATCAAATTTATAATTACACTATTTTTTTTTATCGTAGATCGGCAGAGTAACAGAAGTGTACCTTAGAGATTTACAATCCAATTGTCTTTAAAGGATCCAATATACTGCCCGAGAAATCGTTTTACACCTTCATGGTACAACAAAGAATTTATATATTGCACTGCTTCGTACGTATCCAGATAGAAATTACTGTAATCTGCAAGTCCAAGGCGTAGCATGTGTGACTATTTTATGAATAGGGAAATAGATTCACTTTTCTTTTACTGACTATGTAATATTAATATTTACCAATATCATATCGGTCAAGCATGATATTTATAAATCTGCAACTATAAAACTAGATTTATATTCCCGCTTTTGAACTCGATGTAGATATTTGGCATGGAGTAACTTCCAGCGACTTATACAAGATCATCATTCCTTCTTCATACTTTTCTTGACTTGACTACACTTTGCTACACGTTGGATTGAGCTATAGATTATTATTTGCTATCAGTTAAAAATTCATGACATATAATAGAAATCTTTTGGTAACGAAGTACCATTTAACTCACTATTTGATTAGTATCCATATACGGGTCAATAGCTAGCGTGTTCCAACACAAAGTCGATCGACGTAATTCTTGTAAATGAGCTGAAACTTTCGCTGAAATAATACATCATTATGACATCATATCATAGTGGTTAGGCTTTTTCTAAGCTCCAGACCACCAGGTCAGTACCGCCTTCAAGTTGAAATTTGTCGCCAAGATACTATATCTGTATTCTGGCAGTTGTATTTGAGAAACACTCCACCTAGAGATATAGGCAACATCGACATTTAACATAATGCAAATTGTGTGCACCTATAAAATATAAAGAGACACGCTGATTTGTGCCCATTTTACTATCATAAGATATTTGAAAACTGAAATCAGACTTCGAGCAGTAGAAAATAAAATAGAGAAAGAAATGGTAGATCCACAGTCACTAACGAAATAATGTAATGCCATTAACAAACCCGCTAATCGTTATCACTACACCCCAATAAAGAAGTCGAGTCACGAAGTGTGTGAAGTAAAGTGTCGGCCACTCACTTGTTTGAGAAAAACCGCAAATAAATATTCTCGAGCAGGACTAATTGGTTCCCGTTGGATTCGACAGGCGTCCGGGACGCCGGTGCTGTGGTCTGCCGCATAATTTATTGGGCCGCCTCTCCCATAGGGATGTTTATTTACGTCCCCTTATTGCACGTGTACCTGACTCTAATGACTAAGAAATGTGGTCAAAATTAATATCTTTGGATTAGTTATTTTCAAATGGTTTTATTTAAGCAATAACTAATTACCATTGGTTAGAGTCGTGTTCAAAAATATACGAGTAAGTAACAATTTGAATTCTCAAACGAAACTAAGAGAACATTTTTCTACGTCTCGCATGTTTTAGTTTAAAGCGAAGAGTGTCATACCTCTATACTTGAGATTTATTCGTATCAAAAAATATTATATTTATAACTAGCTTTACCGAAAGTTCCGCTTACGTAAGCTCCATGATTATTTTTAAATAATAAAGCGTTATTAAAAATATGTATTGCTATACGACGTATAGAATTACGTCGCTTTCTTTTATAGTTAAATATTTATTACATTTTTTATCTCTTTGTACACAATTTTTTATTAAGTACCTTTTTTTATAGTAGCACGGCAAAATGACTGCACTGTGACTGATGGTATGCACAGTACAATCCAAAAACAATGGCGACCACCGAGTGACACAGTATCCATCGCCGGTCCCTGCTGTCATGCCGGCCTGCGAAAAGCTGGATATGCACAGGCTGATCCCGAAACGCGACCCGCAAAAGCGAATCACTATGACGGGCTTTTTCGCCATATACATGGTGGTTGCGACCCAGTCAGGCTGTAAAACCCTACCACCCCGCTTTCGCCATTGCCTCGTTCGTTATTCAGCAGGGTGTACCACGTGCAGGTGAGGTTGGCTTGGATGTCTCAAGTCTTCGATGTTATTCGACACCCCTTACACCGCTAAATAATGGGACCAAACTAGATATTGTAAAGGACTAATATATTGAATATTTTATTATATTTATATTTTATAATATTATAATTAACATTTTTAGCTTGCTTTGTTACGTAAAAGCAGTGATTGCGATTTTAACATAGTTTAACGGTACAGCAGATTTGGTAAATTAATGTCTATTCTAAATAGTTATCTACTGCATTATATCTTGTTAGTAGTTAACGGTTTAGATAGATAGTTCAACATATATACTGGTACTAATTTCGTATCAACTTAATTTACTCCTAACGCCATTCTAAATTACATCAAATGTATCAATACACATACTAAAACCTGGTCAAAGAACACGCATGATTTGAATTAATAGTAGTTCTCGAGTTATAAGGATACTAACTGGCAGAAAGAAATGTTACCTTTTATAATATATCGACCTTGGCCCCCCATTATATAAAAGAATAATTTGACAAATTAAATTAATATATTCTATTACGTTGGTCTCTATTATATTCAAATATTAAATATACAATATCCTACACGTTCTGAAATGAATAGTTACTAGGTTACCTTTATTCTACGAATCAACCCAATGTTTAATTAGGCCCGTACCCTATTTCTGACACAATGTTCTATTGTACATAATTTTGTACCTGGAATATACCTTTTAATTTATGTCAAATTGTACAATAAATGCTAAATAACGTTGAATTATAAATTGATCTCTGAATATTGTAAATTGTAATATTAATTTTCCAGTTTACTTTTTGGTTCATTTTGAACACTGCTCGACCCCGATCAAGTCTGTTCTCCTTCAACTTTGCGTTACTGTGGAAAAACTCACGCTATTACCGTAAATATCAATTTGTATGAAACTGGAGGGCGGGAACGGTGCTGCGAGCTCCACTGCCCGGACAACTTAGTCCGTTATAGTCAGTTACAAATTGAAGTGGCTCCTCACAAGGATTCAGGATTTTAAATGTCACGTCAGCTTACGTTGAAACTTTAAATTAGAATACTTGAAAGTTATAAAGTTTAAATACCGTTCTTTATTATAGTTCTCAAGTTCGATTTCGATAAATTTATAGTTATATATGTTTCGGTTAGATTTTATTAGGTTTATAGATTTAATTTTATTAAATTAAACAAAATTTTTGTTGATTTAATTTTGAATTGAATTTTCTTAAGGCCCGTGCCATAGGGAAAATGTGCGTTACGTACGCGTTAAACCTACGTATGTACCTATGTATCTGTGTGTGTGTAAGTATGTATAAGTATGTCTGGGTCTAGTAGTATACCAAAATGTGTAAATGTATAGTTAAGTATCTATACTACGGGGTTTTTTTTCTCTCGAACTTATTATGCTATTGACCTAGCAAGGTCTTAACAGCTTGACCGGACTACTAAGGCGAGCGCTTAAGGCACTCAGCCGATTTTATTTGGGCAATTAGCTCAAGGGTGCACGGTACACCTCGGCTTGGGCTGTTGCCTGATACATGCAATTCGCGACCTATTTGAGCTAACGTAAGGTAAGCCACATATTCATACGTGTATGAGTTATTGAAACATATACGTGTACCAAGCATATACACCTTGTTACTCTTATATGTATTTTTCTAAATTATTTCAGTTTGATTAGGGAAAAAATAAAACCCTATCACTCCCATGTGTAAGCATGTGTGCGTGCACGCGTGTGGAGGTGATATGTGTAATGTTGTCGCAGTGATGTAAGATTTTGTGTCACCATATCGCGCGAGCAGCGCACTCAAGGACTCCACGCCGAGGGAACGGACCTAGGCTTGAGTCGCTGCCGAGGGGGATAACTATACTACGGGATTTCGTATAGTATATAGTTTATGAGTATTGTCATATATGATTGAATACATACAAGCCAAAGAAGTTACACTTTCTCCATGTGTACACACTAATACACACTTTGAATTTGTTATTATTATGTAGTTTATAAAATTATTATCGATCTGTTATTGTGTGTCAGTTGCAGTGATCGAAAGATAAGACCAGCGGAATATCAAATCGAAATCCGCAAGTTCAAAACCTAAAGTGTGCCAAGATTATTTTTAAAACTTACCAACAGTGTCTTAGTTTGTATTGCTAGAAATATGCACCTAAGAAATGTTCCTATAGTACCATCGTATTTGGTAAAAACAAAGGACTGACTTCTCGATGCTTGAAATAATTCTTACTCCGTGGATTGCCGTGATTATTAAACCCGTATCTTTCCCCGCAAAGAGGTATTTAGTCCAGCAGTTGAACTCTTGTAAGCTCATTATTATTGATATTATTTTGTTCTATGATCCGTGCTATGATCAATAGAAAAAAATCTATAATTATTAACTAAGCGTGTTAATGGGTTACGTTTCTTGAATATAGTTATTTGATGAACCGTAGGTCATGAAACAATAAGTCCGTTTTGTAATCTTCATCAAAAGAATTTACACAACTGTTATGTATTTCATATTAACTTTAGTTTATAATGTGTTGTGTTTGTTATAAACAAATGTGTAATCACCAGATTCTGTTTTTTATAGACCAACATGGGAACGGTTCCACGTCGTACAAGCGAATGTCGCAATAAATCCGTAAACTATAATTTGAAGTTTGAACACATTTTTATTGGCCAATTAGTTCTAAACATTTGTTCCTAATCACAAACTTTATTACATATACAAATCGCTTTAATATTTTCTAGTAATACTTGAGTGAAAAATAACGAAGCGTGTTTGTTGTTGTGGATGTAATAATATTTTACTTTCAGTCGGTGCGAATTAACAATTTGAGAATAAACCCAAAAATGTTTACGAACTTCACAACTTCTTGACACAACGGAATACTCTTTAGTAGTTTTAATCTATATAAATTAATAATATTATAACTAAAAAGCTGTAGATACGGTACATACAGGATATTTTGACAAAACAAATGGCACGATAACGCACACATATGTAAAATAATATTGTAACGTCACACTGTCTTAGACAAAATGTGGAAGTAAGATGGCATATTCTCAAAATCGGTGGTGAAAACGAAATAGTTATGTGTTGCTTAGATACGGGATGACTGACGTGGCAACCGTCAAAAATAATCTAGTTAGCCAAGTTTTAACAAGGCGCTGTCGAAGCGCTTATGACGTATTTACAACTTTTTAGTTATAATATTATTGATATAAATAGAATGATAGAAGATGCCCTTGTGCGTACATCACTCAAAAACTATTGGATATATTGCAAACATTTCTTTTTAGTTTTCTATCTTAGACCAAGGACTTCTAAAGACCAAGCCTTATATAAAAAAAATTGTCACGATATCTGGAGGCTTGCTCTATAATAAAGCAAATAATATACTACATATTAATCAATACAACAGACATACTATTAAAAAACTCACTTTCAATTGGTTACTTTCACAAAATTACACAAATACAGAAAAAATATTATTACCACAATTTAAATTATAATTATAAATTCGATAGTTCAAATCATACACTTTTATTTAAATAACAATTCACTCATTACTATCATAAAACACTCTTGTCTCACTCGGAATACCGTCTTACACAATAATCTCACATATTTAGTTAATTCAAGTTAAGTTTTTATTTCTTACATATGTTTAAGTCACTGTTTGTTTTAGTTCTCATTATATGAAATTGTGATATCTGCGTAACGGTTTGTAACCAGTGCAGATACCAATATTACTGTTAATTTTGTACACATTGATTTTCTTGCATTTGATTTGGAGCATTAAAATATTATTATTATTATCTTCCTTAAATATAATTTTAAGAAACTATGATTTATATAAGAACTATGTGTTTAGCATTCTCTTATTTCCTGTCCTGAAAAAGTGGGGTAAACGGATAACATTGTTCACAAAACTTTTTGTAACTAAAGTATAATTTAGCTTTCAAGATAATAAGTAACATAAACGACGTTGCGGGTATTAGCTAGTAAAAACTAAAATGTCAGTGTTATAAATTAAATATTATCACCGAGTATATAAATAACGTTTTGTGAGTTATCACGGTCACGACCAACTGGATACACAATATCAAACTCATATGCAAATGTGGTTTTTGGTACCCTGTACCCACATCAACAAAGTTTTGATATTAAGCCACTGTGGTGTATGCACTGTGCCCCAGTTCGACCGAACAATTAACAGGCGGGTTTAACGGCCTTTGACACAACTATTGCCCTAACTGTACGCGTAATTGTTGTTTAATTGGATGGTGTTATTATACTTACTCTCACATTATCTCTCCATATTCCTCTCTATGGTGACGTACATAATTGATACACAAATTTCGAAAATACAGAATATAACCGCTCTTAAATCTACTTAACAAGGTGTTTTATTGGAAACATAAGACAAATTCAAATAAACCTTAATCAAAAATGAAAAAACTCATACAGTGTTATTACAAAAAAGTTAAATACGTATTAAATACTTGGTTTAAAAAAGTTTCCTAATAAATGCACCGCGCTCGCACCGAGGCAAGTTTGCGTTATCCTTTTTCGCACGTCTAACCTTTTTTTTTTTTTTTTTAACGTGGAGAGAAAATCCATCATGGACTGTCAGGCCCCCGGGGGAGGGCCTGAGCTGAGTCGACCGTCAACTGCGTGCTGGGACGCAGCTGGCGGCGCCTTTCGGCGACTTTAACCGACTAAAACTCCACGGCAAACCGTACGCCGCACTATAGGAGTGTCGCGGGGGAGCGTGAGCAAGCTCCGCGACACCCCCGGCGGCAGGCGCTTTCACGCCACTCCCGGCTGAGGCAGCCCGGATGCGAAACTGCCTCCCAGCCCGCCGAGCCCGTGCAATGGGAGGTCAGGGCCCCCGCCCCTTCCCCCCTGGGTTCAGCCGGCAACAGAGAGGAAATCCCCTGAGTCGCCGCACCGCCATTGATTTTATAACGAGGTTTTCTCCTCATCCGCCATAGCCTCCCCGAGGTCCACTCCGTCCTAGGCTACCCTATCTCCCCTCCCCCATCCCTCGATCCTAACCCTACCCTACCTACCTACACAACCCTATGCCCACCTATCCCTTATACTTGCCTACCGACAAAGTAGGTAGGCAAGCTAGAGATTACCTAACCAACTTCCCCCCATTCGCCCACCCTATAATCCCTAACCCTACCTACCTACACCCTACGCCCGCCTAACCCCTGATCTTGCCTACTTACGTGGTAAGTAGGCAAGCCAGAGGTTCCTATCCTGTCCCCCCCATACCTACGTAGCCTACGTGGGAGGCTCCCTCAGGGCGGCCTCTGGTGGAACTCGCCTCCTCCTCTCCTTCTCCTTCTCCCGCGTCCGGTTCTACGGCGACCGTTGTCTGCAACCGCAGCGTCCCTTTCGCGGGCTCTCTCTGCTGTCTCTTTCTGCAGCAGGACGCATTCACCAAAGGCGACAACTGCATTCCACGAAGACTCTCCACCAACCATGGCCTTGACCACAGCCGGGAGAGAGAGATCATCGCCAACTACAGCCACCAATGCTCGTCGCTCATCCACCCACGCAGGGCATTGCGCCAATGTGGACGCACGTCTAACCTAACGTAACCAAAGCGAGACAAAAGAGCAAAATGGCGAACATTCAGCGACCGCGGTGTTTTTAATATGACACCTTTTTAAAGTCAGGGTTCAATACTGATACGGTCTTATTACAAAAACAAAAGTGAACATGGGTTTAACATGAGGTTTACGAAGCGGTGCCTAAACTTTTAGTTGAACATATGCTTATAATACTTTATTACAAAAGCGTATCCAAGCCGTCTTTAGCTAAACATCTGGTTTAAGTTTTTCATGCAAGCAACTCTGAATAGCATTTTTTTTTCTCGAACTGACTAGGTCTTAACAGCTTCACCAGACTACATGAATAGCATTCATTCAATCTTTCGATTCGTTCAACTTCGTTGGATCTCTTCATCCAAAACGTTCCATTATATACAGTATCTAGCAAATAATTTAAATATATAATTTTGTTTTCAGATCTTCATTAAGAAATTTTACTTATTACCTATAAGTTAAATTGGTTATCATTGTAATTTTTAAAATAAGCTATTTATACGATTTATATATTACGTCAAAGTGCGTAAGGTGGAACAACAATATAATGTCAGATTAAATACATTGTCAAATGTCAACAGTGTCATTTTATAGTAGTGACGATTTAATTTAAATGTTCATCTGTAAACAAGGTTAAGACACTCTTTTGTGATCAAACTATTTTAAAGTAAGAGTTCGATATGTATTTAACCTTTTTGTAATATCACGGATAATGTTTTACAATATAATCATTTGTATTTGTATATAAGTACTAACTCTAAAATACTCTAAAAATTACATGAATTACGAATCATTACTTTCGAAAGCAATTATAAAACCTTATAAAGGTTCTCCTTTTATTATACGAGAAAGTAAGTAAAATACCGAGTAATTTTAATATTTTAACAATTAAATACACACCAGTTAGAAGTACCTTAAGTTTTGACATTTCAGTGGATATTTTTCGGTCAACTTTTCCACTTCATTTAAGTTCTATACTTAAATTGTACTTAATGGCAAAAAGTTGAGGACTTCAAAAAGATTTAACAATGGTTATTTTGAAGGGAGCATTCCGCCCTATGCTTTTTGTATTTATCTCGAACAAGGCTTTTGTTGCTGAAACGTTTTCCGAAAGCTATTTCGTAACGTTGAAGTTAATTTGACACAATCTTTAACTGGTAATCATTTTAATTGCGTGAAATAAATGGTTCTCAGTAAATATATTTTTATGTTATAGATTGGTTACTTATAAGTTTTTATGGTCCGTAGAACTAATGACGTATTCATATTGTTCTGCTTAAATGTACACTAGATGAGTCATCGCCCGTGGAATCCAGAAGGTATGGGCATAATCACCACGCCAGCCACGACATATTAGCGATTTCAAGCTGCAAGAAATCCAAAGTTCCTTATTTTTCCTTATATTTCCTTAATACATGAGTATTCTACAAAACCATTTCTCAAGTTCAGGTTTTCTCACGATGTTTTCCTTCGACGTCAGCCGATATGTCTTTAAATTAGTAAATGTACGCAAGTTCCAAAAAATTCGCTTGTACATGCCGGAATTCGAACCTATGAACATCGGATAAATGTTTCACCGGTCAAACCACTAAACCACCACAACTTGTTACTTTGTATTACACCAGGTGAAAAGTTAAACACTCGCAGTATTTTTAGATACAATACTTTATGGTCCAATATGAAATAATAATATCAAAACAAATATGTATACCTTTAAATGAGCAATTTTTGTATATTTTTATATATTCAGGATCTCGGAAACGGCGGAAGCGATTTCCGTGAAACTTAATATGTAGGTGGTTTCGGGGATGATAAACCGATCTAGCTATTTCGTTCATAGAAAACTTTTTTATCTAAGTTTTCAGGCAATGAAAAAATATAACTAGAATATAAAGGTAAATTTCGCCGCTTCTGTCAAAACAAAAGTAGCTCAAATCGATCGAAAATCGAAAAAAAAGTAGCTCGAAAATCCATCTAACCCCAGTTCGAATCCGAGTGAGACCAAAAGAGAGATATCTTTTTTATTTGTCTTTGTTGTTAAACATGCTAATTTTGTGATGCAAACCTAACAGTTTATTTTAATTTAAAAATGTTTTTTTAAAGAACCGAGCTAGGCTCGGTCATCCAGGTACTTAATAAGTAACACAGAGAACCTAAGTTAAAGTTTGTTTTAAGACTTTCAAAAGTATAAGCATAATCGTAATAAACCTAGGTAAAATGACCGGTGCCCAAAGCTATAAGGGGCGATTCCGAGTTAATAACCTTCGATAATAAAACGGACAATAAACCCTTTTGTTTTGTATACCGTTCTCACGTTCACTTCCAAGTGAAAGTGAAATCACCCGACGGTCATTGACACTGCGCTTTAACATAGAAGCGTAGAGGATTGCGTATAATATTTATATTTTTCTAGATAATCAGGTCAAATATTAATCACCTATTTTTAACCTATTTAGGAAGAAAATCGAGTGCAGAATATCCTCCATAAATATTGCTACTGTCTAAACTTTCAGTCTGTATACATGCTAGTAACTAATTTGTTTGTAGCCTTTAGAACGGAAAGCGATAGGTGGAACGCTCGGTAACTTATCTTTTACGATCCTTAGGTTTCATTATATGTAAATATCATGAGCTGTCGTATCTAACACTTACACGTATTATTTCAAGAATGTATTTATTAACAAGTTTCTGTTCATTGCTTCGTCCGCGTTTATATGTAGATTTACACCGACCCCATAGGAACAGTACTTTTTTCTGGATAGAAGGTACCCCATGTTCATTTCTGTACTCCTGAGAATGTATATGCAATCCATTGTGTAATTAAACCGTAAATGCGTGACAAACAAACAAGCCCGACTGGGTCACAACCACCATGTATATGGCGAAAAAGCCCGTCATTATGATTCGCTTCTGCGGGTTGCGATTCGGGATCAGCCTGTGCATACCCAGCTTTTCGCAGGCCGGCATGACAGTGGCGACACTCGGTGGTCGCCGTTGTTTTTGGATTATACTGTGCTTACCATCAGGCACAGTGCAGTCATTTTGCAGTGCTACAATAAAAAAAATCACGTTCGCATTTATGATATTAGTAACGATTAATATGATTCTTAAATTAATGTAATATCATAGTGTAGTATGATTAAATACTACTGCGTCATTTCTATTAAAATAAATTTAGATTAATTATGCTTACAAGCTTATTAATTGAGTTTCGTTATAAAATATAAATAGAACACATTATATTTAATCAAAGTGCCAACGTACTCTCAATAGATGAATAAAACCGAGCCAGTAAGATTCCGAGTTTAATTATGAAGTTAATTGGGTTGGTTTGATGAAAAATTTAAATCCTCGCTCAAGTTAATTTCCTCTGGATCTCTAGAACCATTTTCTCATTTACATTGCTAGGAACAAATTTAATTCAAATGAAAGTGGCAACCTAGGAATCATTATCACGGAATCTATTACTTGCAATGGTGTCGTAAAGCATTCATTTAAGCTATCTAGTAACTGGTCAATACAGATTCTTAATGAAAATGCGTTCGGTATTGTATGATGATGCCAATTAAATTATCTAATGTGATTGGATTATTTTTTACTTACAGAAACTAACCTTTACTTCATTCAATTTAGAATTTATATTTAACACACGTAATCTTGAAGTAATGATGGCTTATTCGTTAGCTTGTTCGGAAACCGCCTCTATCAACGGTATCTATCTAACCGTCTCTATCTAAGTACGAATCCTTACGAGTGACCCGAAGTTGTCGATGAAGGAAAACGTTTTAGTACAACTGTAACATATTGGTAGGACCCTTTCTAAGTCTGTCTGTGTAGTTATCACCATACAGTTAACAATCTAACGCCAAGGACTTATAGTTTCGTTCCGGCAACTCCACGTGAAAGCCAGCACTACTCCGGGTTTAACATGTTTACCATATTAAGCTACATCGTCGTTTAACAGTAGGAAATCTTCAAATCGTTTTGAAGTGAAAATCTCTTTAGGCATCTTTAGCGGTATTTTTGGCAGGAGATAAATTTATAATTTCGCGTCATGACATGCTATGTAAGCATGACCGGCCGTATTGCGCTTGTACGGCTTGCGTCAGATTAGCGACGCGTAGTATAGGGGCCATAGTGTACATGTAATATTGATAATATATATGTGTGATGACGCAGTTAGTAGGTTCATCCATCGGGCCATGGACGCTCCGGCGCGGTATATTGTGGATTAAAACTAGATGGCGATAGGAGACCGGAAAGAAACCGCCATAAAGGCAATAACGTCTAAAATAGTTAAATAAATATATATATAAATTTTAAAAAACTACCAACTAGATGCTCACAAATACGATTTTTAACTTACACATGAAATAAAACGATAGCAAAAAAATGGTGCAGACCGAGAGTCAGCAGATAAGAAGAAAAATAAATAAATATATATATGTGTGTAATCGTATGTCTCATTGATTAATATACTTTATAAAAATGTATATATTGTTCCGAGTGCCAATAGATATGAAAACCACACTAATGTTAATAACCTCAATAAACAAATTCTGAAATTGAAATATTGTCATTGATCATATTGCCATAGATACACAAATTAGCATGAAAATTCAAAAGAGAATTCATTTATTCCATTGTTTTGAGTCTTCACTGCTGTCGGCAGTTCTATGACTGTCTCCACTTTTTTTATTACTGATGTTATATGATAGCTAGCAATTTATTCTTGCGAAAATAAATTTGTTACTTTATGAAAACGTTATCTATATTTATTCTGCATTATTTTTTATTTTACATTTCTTTTAATTAATAATTACCCTCATTAACTTTTTATCAATTTTTTTTATATATTATAGGGGGCAAACGAACAGGCGGGTCACCTAATGGTAAGTAATCACCGCCGTTCATAGAAATTAGCAACACCAGGGGAGTTGTATGTGCGTTGTCGGACATTTTTTGTGTACGCTCGTTTCTTGAAAGTTTGTAACTCGTAATGGTTTGGAAACACCGCCGCTGAGAGTCAATTCCACAGAGTCGAAGTACGAGGTAGAAATGACCTTGAGAGCCTCACCGTGGAAGACCTCCACCCATCCAGATGTTGTGGATGAAATTTCAGTTTCAAGTGGGTTGTACGATAATGGAATGTTGCGGCAGGTATAAGTCCAAACAACTCCTCTGAACACTTTCCGTAGTACCATCTCGACGCAGTGCCGATGAGTCAAGCTGATCGAATATTACCTCATCGCCGACGATTCGAGCCGCTCTACGCTGGATGCAGTCAAATGGAAGCAGCTGAAATTGAGACGCTCCTGCCCAAAGGTGAGAACAGTATTCCATGTGTGCGCGGACTTGCGGTTTTTTAAAGTAGCAAAGCATGTTCTGGTGTGAAATACTGTCTTATCCTATTAAGAACACCTAGTTTTTTGGAGGCCAGCATTGCTTTGCTTCCCAAATGACCGCCAAACTGGACATCGCTCTATATATCAACGCCGAGGATTCCAATACTGGGCTTGGCGATTAAGGGGACTCCCTGAAAGCTAGGCATTACGTCAAATTTTGTCTTTATTGTGGTAAAGGCGCAAAGTTATGTTTATGTGTGGTTAAAATGTATCAAGTTCTATCCCAATGCGAGACATGGTCGAGAGAGGTCTCGAGAATTATAAAATAAATCTATAAAATTTTATCATTACTGTTACCCCATAAAATACCTTTAGAGAAATGCATAGTGATACTAGACTATTTATATTATTTAATACGTCAAAATCTATATAGGCAATACTTTAAATAGTGCTCGGTTTTCAACAGAAATCTCTTTAAAATTTAAACAATCGTTTCGGAGAATAATCCAAGCAAACAACGTACATTTAAATTATATACGAGTATATAGCTTAAATCTAATTATATGAAGGTAAACAAGAGCAAGGGAAAGTAGGTATCTAGTAACGGGCCCTCGTTGAGTATAAAATTATTGGAGTTGAATTAAATTAAATGAGCGCCAGTATTCATTCAATGTAACGACGTGTTTATGAGCTGTGACATAAAGTAGGACGTGTATACGAAGAATAAATCTGTCACGGGAGTGAACGCGTGGACACAGATTGTAATTTACCGTCACATACTCCGAACGAATAGTTTGGTGATCACGAATGATACACGGCCATTTGTCTTCGGTAAGCAAATATTCGTCGGCGCGGCGGTGCAAATATAAAAAAAGGCGAGGCAGTTATAAGGACTACCGATATAAGTGAAAAGTCAAAACAAGTAAATAAATGTGTTCTCTTTTGAATTTTCATATTAATATAGTGTGAATAACAATATTGAAATTTCAGAATTTGTTTATTGAAATTATTCACATTAGTGTGGTTTCCATATCTATTGAAACTCGGAGCAACAATTATATATATTTTTATAAAGTCAATTATGTGGTCAATTTTGTAGGTGGTAGAGCCACGCTGAAGCTATTTCTGGTTTCAAAATGAATGGGTCGGTTCGCCCGTTGTAGTACTACCCTCTCACAGAAAACCGACGTGAAGTAACAGTGCTTGCATTGTTGCGTTTCGGTTGGTCAGTGAGAGCGCCGGAGGTCCACTTTCCTTTTTGTCATACTTTCACACTGCTTACATCTACAATGTTTATACAATCGTCAATATACATAATAAATACATAAACAAACACTCGAAGATGAAGACTTATATCCCTTACTAGCTGTTTCCCGCGGCTCCCTACGCGCTTTTAAAAAAATGTATTAAATGTAAAATTGTGAGTGGGTGTGTACATTACAGAAAAGCTTTTTCAAAAACATTTGTAACTACGACACGCACGCCAACTGTAACATGTAGCGTGTACATTAGATATATGAATACAAATAATATATCAAATGGGATGGGATTTATCATCAGCAACATACCTGGAACTTCAATATACCAAACTCAGTGCTCACTAACACTATATAAAAAAGTAATGCAAATTATAAGCTATACATTATCGAACAATATATCTTAAATCTTTTATTATATAGATATAATATGCCCGTATTGTAGATATACTTAAGTTATTCTTATACGTTGCTATAATCACTGAGTTATGTAGAAGTAAACACGGTAAATAAAACAATATAAGTAGTATAAACTTTTTGCATAGGAAAACAAAATAAATTTCGAAAATGTTTGCGATAGAAACTTACCACGTTACAATTTGAACAATTTTGTTTTATGATTATGAAGACTAAGAAGATAATAATGATGGATAAAATGACATATTATATAGAAGATTTGGCGCTTATGCCTTTTGTTGTAACTTGGACATGGAAGAAAATTGCTTAAAGGATATATAAGAAATACCTATATTCACAACTTCAGAATTGGCAGTATGGATTAATTCATTCGCCTGTCCTATTGAACGAATATTATTAATACTAATAACGAAATCTCTCAAAAGGAAAAAAGTGCTCGATTTAAAAACATTCTTCATTGGTGCTCTGCTTCTATTGGTCTTAGCGTGATGATATATAGCCTATAGCCTTCCTCGATAAATGAGCTATTTAAAACCGAAGGATTTTCTCAAATCGGACTGGTAGTTCCTGAGATCATAGCGTTCAACCAAACAAACAAACAAAGAAATAAACAAACAGACTCTTCAGCTTTATATATTAGTATAGATTATGGGCGTATTTTAATCACAATATCATAAAATAGATGTTGGTATAACGAAACTCAATAAAGTCGAAACACGTTGACAGATTATTTTGAAATTTCGCACACCTAAATATTTTTGTCATTTGTTATAGTTTTGGTCTAAATTATCTTATTGTTTTTCTATACTGTTCAAGCAATCGTCATGAAACTGGTATGCATAACTTTGCACGAAAATACAATAAACACGAGCAAAGACACAGACTCATCTAGGTTATATACGAGGTTATTTTTACTAATGCTCTTTAAGTATACGTTTTGGAATCATCTAATCAAGACGACACATGATTGTTATATATTGTCATTGTATATTACGTCACTTTTTCAAAAATTATATTATCATTTTTACAAAAAATACCCTTGAGTGTCCCACGTGTAGGCAGTCGTTTACTTAACAGGCAAACTTTTCATCTACCATTAGCAAGAACTAACGCAGGCCAACATTGCTCTTTGTATCGCACGCTTTCTTTTTGTTTCTTTACGTTTCAAATTCGATATATTTTTTGTGTTTCTTTGCCCTCAACTAGAAAAAATATTTATTTAAATGTTTAATATAATATAATATTTCTTTGTTTTAATACTATGACTTTGTCTTCTTATATTATGCAGGCTGTGTTCACATATAAAAGTGTTCGTGTTCATTTTCGTTCATATTAATCAGTTTTGTGGACCTTAAATAAATAAAACAAATCTTTCGAATATCATATTTTTATAAATCGAAACTTATGATATTAAATTAATATATGACATTCCTAAACAATAATTACAAAATGTCCTTAGTAAAAAAAAAATATATATCTATACAGAGAAAAATATACAATTGGTTTTCTTATAGAAACGTCCGTGTGTAGTAATTAATACCCTCTCTTTACAAGGTTTCGACTAAATTTACAATACAGGTACTAATAAAATGTTTTCCGAATAGTAAATAAACGTTCAAGGACAGTCAAAACTTCTTCAGTATTGAGTTTAATAGATTTCTATTATATCATACATGGCGAGACATAAAGGCAACCTCAAATTGGATCCGCCGACGAAGCGACTCGGTCCCCAGTTTGTCAACTCCAATATTTAACTTGCTCCTTGTAGTTGCAAACTTCTGTTAAGAACAATGGTTGAAAGTTAGGTACAACCTGTATTTGATATCTATAGTTATTGTATCATCGGCTGGTGAAATATCGATTGAATATCAATCAAAACAAGTTGTTTTTAATTAAAAATTCGCAGTGTATTTTGATAATTATGAAGTATATCAAACTACTGTTGGAAATGTTGGTAGCTCTGTCTGAACTCGTGTTTGTTATTTGAAAAGTTATTAATTGTTAGAAATTATTCTTAACAGTTTATATCTAAATTGGCATGTACTTTTTTCATAATCAATAATCGTTTCTATTCCTAACAATACTAATATTATAAAACTGAAGGGTTCGTTTTCTTAAACGCGCTAATCTCAGGAACTACGGGTCCGATTTGAAAAAATCTTTCAGTGTTAGATAAAACATTTATGGAGGTGAGCTTTAGGATATATATCATCACGCTAAGGCGTGTAAGATATGAAGAATATTTCAAAAATCGGGGTTAACGTATGCATTATTTAAAAATATTTTCACCTTCTAAAACGAAGGTAAACGTAGTCGCGAGTTAAAGTTAACGTTATCCCAAAGTAACTATTCCACACGAAGTCACTGGCAGAAACTATAATAAAATTACATTCAGTGAAAAATATTTATTATTTTTTTACACAATTTATATTTCTACACATAAACCGATGGAGTGAATCAATGAACCCGCGCGATTTTCCACAGAGACGCTGCGCGACAATCTAATGATCTCCTATGGGAACTGCAGTCGCCTTTCATTTTCTCAGCACTCTATTCGTTCGCTAAAATTTACGATAGCAATACTCATTTTAATCACGAGTCTCTGCGAGAATTAAATAAACTTCTATATTATACTATTACATTTTCGATGCATAAAGAGTATATTGATAAAGTGATCGAAAACGACAATATAAAAGTAGTCATTTGATATAAAAGTAATGATTTGATATGTTGTATATCGTAGCAACATCTTCTATATATTTGTACTAGACTGTTTCATATTCCTTTCTATATAAATAACGTTTTCTTTAATAATCCAATTGCTAACATGTGTCGCTCATATAATACTATCACTAATTGCGTCTCCCGCTGTGCCGATACCGACTTGGACATATTTCATCTTAGTCTGAGTAAATTTCGTCACATAGTCACAGGTTTTCTACTTAATATCATATATATTTGCAAGTTAGCATACTTTTATAAGATTGTATGATTATATTTGTTAAGCATAGATGTGCATGCATACAGTTTTGGATAATATAGCTGTCAAGAAAAATAAACTATAAACTGTAATTGTAAACATAGTTACTTATTATCTGTATGTGGGCCTTGTAAAAAATAATATAAATAGAGATAAATCAGTTGAGTACCTTTGCCTCGAGTATGTGTTAACCGATTTTCAATATTTCTGTCCACTAAAACCGACGTCCACTAAAAATCACATTAAAACCGAGCACTTAAACGATAGATAAAGAAAACAATTCTAAGATATTGAATATCTGCAGATATGTCAACAGTCTAAATATGAAGATGAGAATCTGTCTCAAAACGTAAGAATCAACTGTCATTTTAAAGCTATTAAGTCAATAATATCTAACCAATAGTAATTAAGTACTGTTAGTATTGGCTATATATGCCAACTATTAGTAATGTAGTACAAATTTCTGTATGCGATAGAGCCACGCTGAAGCTGATACGGGTTTCAGCTTGAATAGATCGGCTCGCCCGGTGTAGTACCACCCACTCACAGTAATACCAACGTGTACTTCCATTGTTGCATTTCGTTCGGTCAGTGAGAGCACCAGAAACCCGCCTTCCCTCTTACCCCCAAACACAGGCTGGCAACGCATTTCCGACTCCCCTGGTATTGCTGGTGTCCACCTCCCCTTATATTATATATCATAACTAACGGGCCTGTCAGACGTTGTCTCGCCCTAATTATAAAAATATCTCTAACAAATTATATACTAAAACGTACCTCATGAATCACTCTATCCACTGGTGAAAACCGTGTGAAGATCCGTTCAGTAGTTTTTGAGTTTATCGCGAACAGACAGACAGACAGACAGACGCGGCAGGGGACTTTGTTTTATACTATGTAATGATGATATATAAAAAAAAATACTCACATGGTTTAAATAATCTCAACGATATCTACATATAGTATTACGAAATTGCAATCTGTATAAGTTCTACATATTTAATATATACTGTAGTTATGCCGTGGAAGGTGAATATGAGACGTGGCTACGAACTTGTGAAGATACTCTGAAACTCGCTACATGATCTTGTTGTGGATGTATATTCCGCATGCATGGGTTTACTTCATTCCTTGTTTAATATTCCAAAACTGCTTTAGCAGTTTCTGTGACGTAATCTGTTCTATATACCTATTCTATAATACTGATATTATGCTTAAACTATTCGTAGTCATGTGAAGCGATAATGGCTGAGTATTACCATGTTCGGATATCGCATCGATCGACGTTGGTTCGAATGATGCAATGCAATTTAGCTTTCTGTGACGAAACATATCATGCTGAAATCATAGCACTGTTGTAGGGATATTTCTAATGCCCGCGTAACTATCCACAACGCATAAGTTGAATATTTGTCGCCTAACAAATATAGGTGTTCCGGCAGTGGCACTTAGTGTGTGCGTGTTTACCATACCGTGTCTGTACTTTTTAGATTTCACTACGTTGACTATAAAACATCACCAAGAAAATCATAAAACATATTCTCGAGTAACATTTATCTTTAGTTTCATTAAAATCGGTTGACTCTATCAAAAGTTATTGTAATTTTAATGACGACGCGTCTTAAGTACGAGAGAAAACTAGATAAGTAAATGGACTTAATACATTCAGATGATTTTGTTAGTCTCTTTTTTTTACGTTGTACGTATTTTAGTGAGTATCACCAAGACAATACCAGTGGTTACCAGTATATTAGCAAAATATTGTAATAATATCAAAATTATATGCGGGGTGGTAGGGTATGTATATGGCGAAAAAGCCCGTCATAGTGATTCGCTTCTGCCGGTCGCGTTTCGGGATCAGCCTGTGCATATCCAGTTTTTCGCAGGCCGGCATGACAGCGGCGACCGGCGATGGATAGAGTGTCACTCGGTGGTCGCCGTTGTTTTTGGATTGTACTGTGCTTACCATCAGGCACAGTGTAGTCATTTTTCCGTGCTACAATTAAAAAAAAACACATTCGTATTTATGATATTAGTAACGATTAATATGATTCTTAAATTAATGTAATATCATAGTGTAGTATGATTAAATACTACTGCGTCATTTCTATTAAAATAAATTTAGATTAATTATGCTTACAAGCTTATTAATTGAGTTTCGTTATAAAATATAATAGAATACATTATATTTAATCAAAGCGCCAACGTACTCTCAATAGATGAATAAACCGAGCCAGTAAGATTCCAAGTTTAATTATGAAGTTAATTGGGTTGGTTTGATGAAAAATTTAAATCCTCGCTCAAGTTAATTTCCTCTGGATCTCTAGAACCATTTTCTCATTTACATTGCTAGGAACAAATTTAATTCAAATGAAAGTGGCAACCTAGGAATCATTATCACGGAATCTATTACTTGCAATGGTGTCGTAAAGCATTCATTTAAGCTATCTAGTAACTAGTCAATACAGATTCTTAATGAGAATGCGTTCTGTATTGTATGATGATGCCAATTAAATTATTTTATATGATTTGGTGGTCGCCATTGTTTTTGGATTGTACTGTGCTTACCATCAGGTACAGTGCAGTCATTTTGCCGTGCTACAATAAATAAATAAAAAATTATACTGATTTTTTTATGTTCATACAAAATTGACTTGTAGACATTTCAAAATGTAAGAGGAAAACAAAAAATAGTTTCCACGGACCTTTCCTTATAAAATATTAACAACATTTTTTTTACACAAAAAAAATACATCAAAAAACAAAATCAATATAGTATAAAAGCCAATCTTACTTTGAGTGGAAAATTACAGTTGCAAGCGTTTTAACCCCCAAGGGTCGCAAAATATAGATACATGAAATCAATTCAACGTTCTATATCTTAGACTGAATGAAGTGCACTGGAAGCTCGGTTTCCCTTGAGGCATCGTTTCCTACTGCAACGGAAATGTTCGACCGGGATTTAATCATAAATGAAAATCTCTAGCAAATTTTTGATGCGTTCACATTTCTTTGTTATGAACACTTTTCTCTCGTTAGTACTTTTAAGAGTGTAATAATAATTATTGAAACTTAAATTTTGGTTTCTTTATTATTTTATTCACAGTAGTAATAGATTATTAGATTAGTATGATAAATTGAAATAACCTAATCGATTCAACGTACGAGTATATTATATTTGTCTATATGGTTTGCCCTTTTTTAACATTGTAATTATACATGATAACTTGTTCTACATCTTTTATTTGTTGTTACTAAAATTACATAGATAGCTTGTTGACTTTGTTACGGTAACATTTAAATCCAACTATGTCGTGCAGTTAATAGCCAATAGACAGCCAACAGTTGGCAGACAATATAAAACCATTAATATCAATCAGAAATCAATAAACATGTTTTATTTATGTATCTCAAATACATATATATATTTATATATTGACTGTATTTTAATTCGTGACATATGTAGTAGAGAGAGATGAATCGAAGGTTCCAGTTTTATCTGCGCATATAGTAATTTATTATCGCTATGCTAATTTTAAGAAAAATAATTGTAGTAGTTTATAAAATATATAAGGGGCAATAGTATAATGTACAAAAGTAATGAATTATTCAAATAAAGGTTAAACATGTTCAGATACAGTTGAATTTGTAATATTAATATATACAGAATGAAATGTAAAACGAGCACTATCCACAGAGGGTAGTAAAAACAGACTATCTTAAGAGACGTTATATCCATTCTTTATCTTTAACTACCCAATTCCGTCAGCATAAAAAGCGCTTTCTTGCCATTTAGCGCTGTTTTCGTCCTTTTTTACCTCAAAACCGAGGCTATAACACCTCTCCCGGGTGCGGTAATATTTGCATTTAGAGCGAACAACTGATATTCTGACCTTATCACAGGAGATTGTGTTTGAGGGACGAATTCTGACGACGCAAGTGGAGAAAATCACTTGGATGGGCTGCGAGGAAGTTACTCAGTACTTTTACTTTGTTTTAGAATTTGATACTTATATTTAGAATAATTACTTCAATGCACAAAATTTTACTTCCAAATATTAAGATTTAATAATTAAAACCAAAACATTGAAATGGATACGAAAGGCACGCTGTATTTCTATCGCTAAACTATATATTACAATAAACTCATCCAGAACGGACACCACATGATATTCTGACCAAACCATGTCATCAACTAATAGTTGTACGGACATAAATATTTAACGACACGTTTTTTCACTGACTCCATTTATATGCAACATAAATCGGGGAATTTCTCACACCATACCTTGTATCTTCTTCTTCGTGATTTTATCTCACTTAAGTGTAGTCGGCATAACAAGGTTTTCGTTTCTACTCTAACATACAGCATTTCTTACATAATTCATCCTCTCATCCTTCGTATAACAGTATTCGGTATTCGTTTATATACAAAATATTGTTATGAGTAATTTATAAACAAATCTCTTCGATAGGCCGATAGCCTTATATTAGTTCACTAGGTGACCCGTGCCCACTTCGTTGGGCGGTAATAGGCATTATTAAGCTACAACTCTTTTCTAGAACTCAATCATATATGAGAGATATATCGTTAAGGTAGCGTTCGTAAGAAACGTTTTACCATTTTTTCTCCGACTCCCCAATTATTACCCCCTACAACCTCACAAACTTTGCCTCTTTATAATATTAGTATAGATAATATAATTAGTTAATAGCTTCTGCCCGTGACTTCGTACGTGTGGAATGGTTATTTTGCGCTAAAACGCAACGGAAGCTCTGAAAAGGCAAAAATACCCCGATTTTGCAACATTCTTCATTGCTGCTCCGCTCCTATGGATCTTAGCGTGATGATATATAGCCTATAACCTTTCTTGATAAATGAGTTATATAATACTGAAATAATTTTCCAAATCGGACCAGTAGTTCCTGAGATTATCCCTTACAACGTCACAACGTCACAAACTTTACCTCTTTATAATAATATAAGTATAGATAAAAGTGTTTTTATACAAATTTGATTATTTTGGACTAGGATCAGCATCGCTAGCCACCTATGAAAGTGCTGCTAGAAAGTCATTTATATCATCTATTATATAATTATTTTTTTTCGAATTGACTTCGCTATTAACCTAGCAAGGTCTTAACAGTTTCGCCGGGCAACAAATCATCTGTTAGCGATGAAAAGGCTTACAGTACAGTACTATTATTTTACCATAAACAAAAATATCCGCAAATTTACTTTTTATAAAGAATGATCTCCCAAAATAGAACACAGTAATTTACACAACAAAAAGTGTACCTAAAAAGGAAAAGCTATTATCACAAAATTAATTAGAGAACTCGTTTGCAGGTAGGGGATCTAATTCTAATTGAAGTATTTGCAGGATAAAACGTTTGAAGCTACCAGTCCCCTTGTTTCGTATAAAACGTTTCGGCTTATAAAATTCTGTGTTACTTTGTTACTGCATTTTTATTTATGTAACTAGCTAATGCCCGCGAATTCGTTCTCATAAATATGTGAATTACCTTTTATTCTTTAGGTACCATTACTCCTTTTCTAATAAAGCGTAATATTATGAAGCCTAAACGTTATTCTGAGTAATTTTGTAACATCTAATAAAATATTCTTCAAATTTAGTGCAGTAGTTTCGGAGAATGAGCCTGGATAAACAACATAACATTTCCATTGTATCTATACGTACAGAATTAACGCGAAACAATTATTGATAATTTACTAAAATAATTACTTTTTTTGAAATAAACTATTAAGAAACGACAAAGTATGTATATATGATATTTTGTGATTAGATACTGAATTTAACAGTTTTGTTAATAATAACTTTGTAGAAATTCTCATATTAAATACATAGACTGTAAAATATTTCTTGACATCACCCTAAACTCAAAATAACGAGAAATATTTTACTTGAGCGATAAAGGGTGTGGACGGAGTTCGAATGTAACAGCTAGCTGGTGTCTGAAACAGCTTAAGACGGTAAAAATAATGACGAGTACCAGAAGATCCACGATCCGTTGCTAGTCGTTTTTACCTGCTCAAAAATCTCTTCACAGTATGCTTAAAGACCTCGGTAGATATGAGAAGAGATAATTAGGTTGAACAACTCTTTAGAAACCTTACCACTTATCACTACGAACCGATGTGACTCAATATACTTGATAACGTTTACGTTATGCACAATACGGATAATCCGTTTCCGCAACCTATTTAAAGCGTATAGGATGTATTGAACAGATTTGTCCCAGAAATGCGAACAGTATTACATACTGGACTAAACTTGTCCCTTGTAAAGTAGACATAGTTAATCAGGTGTGCAAAACTATGGCATACATTTCTGAATCCCGAGTTTCCTAGAAGTAGCAGAGACGAAACTCTTGTGTATGGAGTTGAGACCGCTACGAATATCCATTGTTCAACGAGACGTTCTAAATAAAACGGAATAGAAGAAACATAAAATTTTACACCCTTCGTGTACGATATGTGGTGTACTAATTACCTCATGGTTCACATGTAGTTCAATGTAGCTCACGGTATTTTTTCATATTTCGTGCAGAGGAGTGAAATGTTTAGCTAACATCCGCTGGTTATGGTTTTTTAAAACGTTTTCTCCGTTGCACAGAGTAACGACTGCTATAGACAGTGATAACACTATATGATATAGAATTAAGTCGACTACCTCGCTCTTCTCCCCGACGTACCAAATCTAAAGCCGGGTACTCTACAATCGTGTCTGAAGTTATTTACGGATAGATGCCTAGAGGCTACGGTAGAGAAGTGAGTTATGCGAGGTAAAAGCGGTCACCATTGATCACCAATAAATTATATCGACTCTAGTGGGAGATGAACTGTCAATTTCCATAGACTTAGTTAAAGTTAAAGACCCAAGTATTTACCATCCATAAACAGAGTATCTAATGCTGGAAGTGACTCTTAACACAATATATTTTATTAAATTTCATTCGAAAAAAAAACGCGGATAAAACCAGTACTAACATAATTGTTGTTCGAAACAAAAAGTAATAATAAATTGTGTTGGTAAAGTACTGCCTCGCCGGAGACCTGTAGCTGGACTTTTTTCCATTAAAAATTTTTTGCAACGTTAACAACGGTACAGCACTATAATGTAGGTCAGTAAGTATTCAGAACTACTTCGTGCATTATTCAGGAAGGTTCTCTCTCACATATTTGGTTTTAATAGACTATTATACCGGTAAATTATTTTAGAATATTTTATATGTCATATGAACGAATAACATAATAGTGAATAGTACCACATTTTTCAAGCTAAGATAGTTATTTTGTATTCTATACCTAATGAAAACACGACAAATTTAAATGAAAACTTTACGATCATATCATGAATATAAATTCAATTTCAATACTCTAACGATAATTCTAGACATGATAGAAATATTTGGGTTAACTACTGACATTTAAATTGTAAATCTAGATTGTAATATCTATAGCCTAATAAATGTAGCTATTATTCGTCGGGCTTTATGTATGTATGTGTATGTACTTATGAAGCTATAATTTTATTACGAAAACGGAATCTCCTTATGGTTAAAATCCTAGTTATCTATACTCTTCACATATCATCAGGTGACCCGCCTGTTCGTTTGTCTTCGATGATATAAAAAAAAAACTATTAAATACTCCACCATAGACAATTAATCTAGGATTGATATACAGTAAGTGCCCATTACTTATCGAGTTGTTTGGTGTTTTTTTGTTCTGGCAATTATTTTAATTTTTAATTTGTGTAAAAGAGTCAAACCACAATAGGCAGTGGTAGAGCCACGCTGAAGCTATTATTGGTTTCAGCATGAATGGGTCGGCTCGCCCGGTGTAGTACCACCCTCTCATAGAAAACCGACGTGAAGTAACAGTGTTTGCCATTGTTGCGCTTCGTTCGGTCAGTGAGAGTACCGGAGGACCACCTACCTTCCCCTCTCCTCTCCCCCCTCACTCCCTTTCCCCCAAACACAGGCTGACAACGCACTTTCGACTCCTCCGGTGTTGTTAGTGTCCATGGACGGTGGTGATCACTTAATATCAGGTGACCCACAAGTTCGTTTGCCAGTTATGACATAAAAAAAACTACACCTAATCGTACTCAAAACTCGATATATTTACCATTTAAATAACATGAGGTTTTCTTTTATCTCATAGTCGAATAAATATAGTCTCGTGAAATAGATATTTAGGTAGAACTAGCGGGCCCGGCAGACGTTGTCCCACCCTGATTAAAAATAAATCCTTGACATATTATATACCCAGACGTTCCCCATGAACCATTTTATCCACTGGTGGAAACTGCATGAAATCAGTTCATTAGTTTTTGAGTTTATCGCGAACAGACACACAGACAGACGAGGTAGGGGACTTTGTTTTATACTATGTAATGATAATTATTGTTACAGAATAATGTTCTATTATTACTATAGCATTAGAAAAATTACTCATTCAAGAGAGTGGAGTAGGCATACCGAGTCAAATATAATGAATAAACAATATTAAAAAAAAATCTTATATATTGAAAAAACGAAACATACGTGCACATAAAATATCTAATGAAGGTAAATATTTCTTGTAAATCTTTTTCCAATCGAAAAAAAAACGAGTAAAATGAATACAGAAAAACCCTTAAAGATATTTATAAAAATTAAACCATTAATCCTTAACCAGTAGCTATAAAACGTAATACATTTACATTCAACAGAACCCCTCTTAAACCAGACAAAGGTAAAAAAGCTCATTGTGAAGGCCTAAACAATAAAATCCTCTCACAAAAAAATTAACCGTAAATAAAAATGACAAAAATCCAACGGAGAAAATTCTCTAGCAACAAAATACACATTTAAATTAACCGCGGAACAGGATGCTCGTTACGTACCCGAATTAAAACAACGTGAACATTTTCCAAACAGGTGAAAAGTTATAAAAATAAACTTAACATAATATGACAATCGTATACGAAAATTACATATCAGTACATACTATAAAATAAAGTCCCCTAGCGCGTCTGTCTGTCTGTTCGCGACAAACTCGATAACTACTGAACGGGTTTTCATGCGGTATCACCAGTGGATAAAGTGATTCATGAGGAACGTTTTGGTATATAATTTCTCAGTTATTTTTTTATAATCTGGGCGAGACAACGTCTGCCGGGCCCGCTAGTTATAAAATAAAGTCTTCTGCCACGTCTGTCTGTCTGTTCGCAATAAACTTAGAAATTACTGAACAGATTTTCTTGCAGTTTTCATCAGTAGATAGAGTGATTCACGAGGAAGGTTTAGGTGTATAATTTGTCTAGATTTTGTTTATTATCAGGGCGGGGCAACGTCCACCGTGATCGCTAGTATGATATAAAAATATAATTTTAATAAATGCCACATCACTTGACATTTGCATATGGAACTTATTTTTACATCGAGAACTTATTTAGCCCCATTGTTATTTCAAACTCGTTGAAACGAAAAAGCGACATTAAAAAGATACAAACATATCTACTTATAGGATTCAACGTGCTAGAAAATGAGATAGAATACATTATACAGTGTTTCTTATATTTTCGGTATTATATTGTATATTGCACTACCTAATGCTAGCTCTGATCCGAGCGTTGTAAGTATGTTATTACGGATAGGTTTCAACCCTGCTTAATTAATATATATGAACTGCTTAATTCTGAAATGTCAGCTCAGTCCACCTCGAATTATCTATTTCGTAAGATAAAACCGGTAGCAGAAACAAACAAACAAACATTATTTTAAATTAATTAAGCTTTTTGCATGTATTCTTTATATTTCATTAAAATTATTACAAGAATAATTACTTCACAACATATTTTGTAATATGATATTATTCTATAACAGTACAATGATAATAAAACATGAACAACAAATGAAATCTTAATATCTTCTTTCTTTAATTAATTTTTTATGAGAGATGTAGTAAAATTTATATTAGTTTTTCTTCAAATTCTTCACTGACACTAGATGTTCGAAATATAACCATTATTCTATTCATTTTATTTTCAGTGTAATCAGCAAACTGATTATTGAAATTGATGTTGTGTTGTGGTTTTGTGTCTTATTATGGTACTGTGTAAGGTAGTGTGTTAACACATCGCGCTGTGTTCTACAAATATAATGAGAGTAAATTTTTACAATGCGCGCGCACACCGTCACGAAAAACAAACACCCCGTAGTTAGCTATATTCAACTTTTTCTATTGTTAGTGTCGTTTTTTCTACAAACGTAGAATAAAGGCGAAAGATAAAATTTTTGAAAAGATTTTTATCTTATTACGCCAAAGAAGTATAACTTCTAACGCGTGTACATAAGTACACACACACTTTTTTTATATCATAGGAGGCAAACGAACAGATGGGTCACCTGATGTTAAGTGTTTACTATCGTCCATAGACACTTGCAACACCAGGGGAGTCGGATGTGCATTGCCAGCCTGTATTTGGGGAGGGGGGAAGTGGTCTTCCGGTGCTCTCACTGAGGAACGAAACGCAACAATACAAGCACTGTTACTTCATGTCGGTGTTTCTGTGGGTCGGGTGGTACTACCTTGGGCGAGCCGACCCATTCATGCTGAAACCAGTAATAGCTTCGGCGTGGCTCTACCATATATAATTGGCCACCTCCAATAGGCAAAGTCAAGTTATGCATTAATAATATAAGTGAACATATACGCTTTTCTATTTGGAGTAAGGCGATTGTAGTATTATGTATATACAGTCATATTTTGCGATTTTAAACCAATATATAGGTATTCATTGCATTATTGCATTGCTCTTGGAAAATATGAAATTATTAGTGATCTTCTTACACTTTTATTATACGCTTGAAAGTATTTTTTTTTTATTATAGTTAATACCTTAAAATGTTTGTTGCTTGTAATATATTTATTGCTTTAGTGGTTTAGATATTCAAAGCGATACAAAAACTCCCTTGTAAATTTACGTATAGTTAGTTCAACTTGACCACGATGGATTTACTTAAACCATTGTATAAGAAATGAATTTAGGAGGACTGTATCCACCACTCACCCGCACTAGGAGATCCTCTTCTTCGGGGTACCCCGGCTTGGTTCGTGGCTTAGATCGCTGGTTTTGTAAATAAAGGACACAAAGTCTACACTGGCACTTGGTTTCTTTTAATGGTTTGTTAGATATCTGTATTGGTTTTGCAATGTTTATTAGCGCAGATAACTCAGAGCGGTTTTGTATGTTGCTAGATTCAAAGGTTAAGCTGTGTTACCTTAGAGGGCAGCACTTGCGAACGTTTTTAAAGGTGCGTTCACGAAAACTAGTGGACAGATACATTCCTTTTAAAAGATAAAGTAATATGAAAACAAAAAGATTTGTGCTAACATATAAATTATTACAGATAACAAAACTACGGAACAACCATGGTTTTTACAATATTAGGTGCAACAAAAACTAATACTTCTTTTTTTTATGTCACAGATGGCAAAAACGAACATGTGGGTCACCTGCTGTTAAGTGATCACCACCGTCCATGGACACTAACAACACCAGAGGAGTCCCAAGTGCGTTGCCACCTTCTGAGGGTAAGGGCTAGGGGAGGGAGAGGGAGAAGAGAGAGGAGAAGGGAGGGGAGGTGGGCCTCCGGCGATCTCACTGACCGAACGAAACGCAACAATGCAAGTACTGTTACTTCACGTCGGTTTTCTATGAGAGGGTGGTACTACCCCGGGCGAGCCGACCTATTCATGCTGAAACCAGTAATAGTTTTAGTGTGGCTCTACCACCGTCAAAACTTCTATTTGTTGTTTCTATTTATGTATACAAAGATACATAATACTGAACAAAGATATATAATAGTTGACACTCTACTTATCTAGGAATAGGTTATTTATGTCTCATTCAGGTTTATCTCTCGAACAACTGCTATAAAGTGTCCAGCTAAACACTTAACCTAAATCCAGATTTTTATTATAATTGGTTCCATGTTTTGCACGAGGGCGAAAAGCAAAAAGCTGTGAAGATTAATAGCAGCATTTATCAGATTTTCGTTTGTTTTGAGTGTCGTCGGGCATAACCGGAATAGGGTTATTAGCGGAATATGGTACAAAAGGAAAACAATGTAAATTAAATTATTATTCAGTATCTTGTTTTCGCAGCTCAAGTCTATATGTTGATAAATATAAATAATTAAAAGGCTCAAAAACTAGTAGCAAATAAGATGTACAATGAATACAAAAAGAGATAATAGATATAGTTCTCAATGAAATAAATTTCAAAAAATAACAAACAATTAATCACTCTCTATTGATGGTGATCAAACCCAGGATATGGCATTTTAAATATATCACTTTCACCAATAAAGAACAATCTACTAACGATGTTTAGGAAGTATTAGATCGTAACTCATTTCAGTTGTGTCCGAAGCGTGGGTGGCTCAGTTGATAGCAAGTTCGGCACCGCGTCGATTAATTTAGGTTCAAATCGTAGCGAATGAGGCGTAAAAAAGAGGGGCTGATGTTATTGGCGACCACATGAAGTGTACCTCACATTCCCCTGTTCGCCGGGTAGTGCTATAGACTAACAGATTTTTGGCCGCTGCACTGTTCCACATAAATCCAAACTCGCAGCGACAAATAGACTAATCAATCGAGCGACGATAATAAAAGATGGACAATCTATTTAGCCGTACGGTTAAATAAGTAAAAGAAAATGTCACGATGAAACCGTAACATGGTGCTACGGTTTTTCTAAGACCGCCTGGTAAACGGTAAACAGTAAACACGTGTAGGTGTGTTCCGAAAATGTATTTGAAAATCGCCCTCTAGATGTGTTTACCATCTTTTTTTTTTTCTTCTGCCTTGGGTAAACAGAGACCTTGTCATTCTTCTTTTTTAATTATTCTTATTTTTGTCATTGTTTAGAACCCTTTTATGGGTTAATGTTTGTCTTTACAGTTAGTTGTGTCTTCTATATAGGTGCATTTTAACTTTGATTCCAATTTAGCTATTATATTTTTTACAGTAAGTTATTATAGTGCTGCAGTATTTCTGAAATATTTTTCTATTTATTTCTTCTATCATTATATATTTTAGGTTTTCCTTATTCAGTGTGATATCCAATTCTTGTTCTGTTTCATATCTATGCCGACCGAATACCGGACAGCTTATCAATAGGTGGAGAACCGTCTGCTCAGATTGGTGGCCACACATGCAGACCGGGCTTTCCTTCTTTTTATATTTGTGCAGATAACTAGCGAACGCTCCATGACCTGTTATCATTTGGACGACGTCCGGGTGGAGCGATCCTGTCCTTAAAGCGTTCCTTGCCGTATTCACATCAGGGAAGAAGAGTTTGGTGATAGCTCCTTTTTCTTCTTCTGCATATCTTATGCTCCATTGTTGAACCGTGTTTTCTCTAATTTTCTTTTTCACGAAGGAGATTGGGCAACTATCATAATTCGGTCTTGTTTTAGATCGCAAAGCAGCATCTTTTGCCAGTTGGTCGGCTCTTTTGTTGCCCTCAATTCCCACGTGTGCTTTCACCCAATACAGTTCCACGCTATTTCCTTTTCTGAGCTGTTACGTTAATCTGGTTTGTGTGATATAGGCCAGCGGTTGGTATTCCTCGTTTTTAGCTATTGCGTCTAAAGCTGCTTTGGAGTCACTGATAATTCTTATAGATTTATGTTTATCGGCTAGGTCAATTGCGTTGTATATAGCATAAAGCTCGGCCTGATACACAGTACAGTAGTTTTCTAGCTTAAATTTCTTTTTATATATTTCCTTGTCGTCTTCCCACACTGACAGAGCTGCTCCTACTCTTCCCTCAATTTTGCTTCCGTATGTGTAGATGCGTATTCCGTTTTGATGTTTTATCTCTGATTCTGCCACACTGTCATTGATCAATTCGTATTTTATTGCTACAGCTTTAGCTTTAGCAGGATGCGGTGCGTTTCGATGGCAAACTTTTTCTTCTATTTTTCTGTCGCACAGTTCTTCTATGCACGGTCTGCCTCTTTTCGCCTCGTACAACTTGGCAGCTTCTTTAATTCTGAGGTCAAGCGGAAGTAAGCCAGCGAGTATCATCGCTGCGCTCAATGACGTAGTTCTGTATGATCTAATTATTTTTTGGCAAAATCCTCTCTGGACAGCATCGAGGACCTTCCTAGATTTTATCTTGTCTGCTTCCTTGGACCAGACGCTCGCCGCGTACAGTATTGTCGGTTCTATTACCGCCGTGTAGATAGTTCTGGTGATTTCCGGGTTGATTCCCCATGATATTCTAGCAGTTCTTGACACTTGTTTATATATGTTAATTGCTTTTTTACTGACGTTTTGAATATGTTTGTTGAATTTTAATTTATCATCTATTGTTACTCCTAAAATTTTGATGTCTCTTTGTATTTCGATTTCTATTCCTCCCATTTTTATTATGGGTTTTTCCCATTTTCACTGACCGAACGAAACGCACCAATGCACGCACTGTTACTTCACGTCGGTGTTCTGTGAGGATGGTACTACCCCGGACGAGCCGATCCATTCATGCTGAAACTAATAATAGCTACAGCGTGGCTCTACCACCTCTGAACACGCTAACAAATTCTTATAGAACAAACAACTAAATTGGACCCGTTTGGTGATGCTGCAAACGGATGCTAGGCTTACTTTAAAAGATTTCTCACATACCAACTGTGTATAGTCTGTTCTTGAATAGTTTGAATTCCAAATTGAGAATTGCAGGTTTCGGTGTAATCGGGTATTAGGTATTTTTAGATTTTTTGCGTTCAAAAATATAATTGAAACCGGGTAGTAACCTACTTGGTGCAGACAAAGTTGCACGGGTCAGCTAACAATGTATAAAAATCGAGACCACGATACACCATGTATAACAACCGCTATGGTGATAGTAGTATAGAAGCGCTTAAGTTGTCCATATTCAATTTCTATACATGGACACGTTGAATAAATCCGCGATAATGTATCTTTTGTGTATAACCAGCTGTCGAGAGGCTTGTAGGCAAACATGAAAGACTGGACTTTAAATCTTCTAGTATTCACCGTTGTTTTGGATGGCTGTATGTTTACGGTCAAGTACAGTAAAAACACTTTATCATACGACAATTTAAAAAAAATTGACAAATTCTCTTGCATTTTTGATTTAAAAAAAAACATGTTATCAATATTCCAGATTTATTTTATTTTATTAAATTAAATTAAATAAAAGAAGATTTATTGCCTGCCCTTTTGGTAAAAAAAGAGTAAGCTTGTATCCAAGAGAATCTACTGTTAAATTAAGGAAGCTACGAGGCATGTGACAGCACAATAGAAGCAAAATGAAAAGTTCATTTGAACACGCTATTTACTGGTCTTTTTACTGTCACTTAATTTGATTTGCCGTTTGCAAGTTTTTCAACGTTCCGTGCTAAATAAGCTGCATATGTCTGCATTTTTTGCAAAAAAAAAATCAATTACAAATTCATGAACGGTTTTACTGCTGATATTTTTAGGTAACAATTCGTGTTCATTCGAACTTTATCATTGTGTCCATGGAATATCTTACTTCTGAATATTGCTATATATGTTCCACTATAGTCTATACATATAATAAAAATGAAGTGTCTGTATGTAATAACAACAAAATTTTTTTTTACCGATTGCGTATGAAAGTATACACGCTACTTATAACAAAAATGCAATTTTAAAAAATTTCTTAGGTCTGTCTGTCTGTCTGTTTGTTCCGGGTAATCTCCAGGACGGGTGGACCGATTTGACGAAAATTGGCAGATAACTGGAATTACAGCGGGTTACTTAGGCTACTCTAAATTAGACTAACTATTAACCGCGGCTTCATCTGCAATACTATCTCCAAAACGGTTCGACCTATTTTGACGGAATTTTCACCAGAGCCCTTGAGTACGCTGCCCGCGTGATACAGTGACACAGAATCTTACATCACTGCAACAACATTACGTATATAACCTCCACACACGTGCATGCACACATGGTTACAGATGAAAGTGGAAGGGTTTTATTTTTTTCCTTATCAAATTGAAATAGTTTAGAAAAAAATATCCGACACAAAATACATATAGGAGTTGTTGAGGTATGTATGCTTGGTACACATATATGTTTCAATAACTCATATAAGTATAAATATTTAGGTTAGCTCAGATAGGTCGCGAATTGTATGAGTGAGGACAGGTGTGCCGTGCACCCTTGAGCTGGTTGTCAAATAAAATCGGCTGAGTGCCTTAAGCGCTCGCCTTAGTAGTCCGCTGAAGCTGTTAAGACCTTGCTAGGTCAATAGCGTAATCAGTTCGAGAATTTTTTTTTATTACAGCTCATATTATTTCCATTACTACTTAATACATAAACTAAAATTTCATCCACACCACCTGGAAGAGTGGAAGTCTTCCACGGTGAGGTTTTCAAGGTCGTTTCTGCCTCGTACTTCGACCTTGTGAAATCGACTCCTAGCGGCGGTATTTCCAAACAATTATGAATTGCAAGCGTTCAACTTCAAGAAACGAGCGTACACGTTTTTCAAAGGCCGGCAACGCACTTGTGACTCCCCCGGTGTTGCTAGTGTCTATGGACGGCGGTGATCACTTACCATCGGGTAACGCGTCTGTTCGTTTGCCTCCTATAATATAAAAAAAAATCCCTCGAGTACTGGTTTTTGTGGGCGATTTATTAAATGGGGAACAACTAAAAAGTGGAAAAAAGTAAAACTAAAAATAAATACTGATATTTCAAAGTCGCCAATGTCACAGTAGACAGATTAATGGTAACTTTAGAGCGATACCCTTCAACCTGTTCTAGATGTAATAAATTATTTTAACCGTAAACATTTATTGGTATAAATCGTAAAAAATTTACTGCCTCCATATTACCATAGAAAGGGGAACCTCGACATTAGAAAGTTATATTTTATACACAGCATTGTTTTTAGTTTGAATACTTCGCTTCGATATCGATAGACGGATATCGTATTTTACGATGTATTTTATATCGACCACTTTTCATGTTCATTTTATGACGTAATACAGTGGATCCCCTACTGGATAATATTTATTATTGTTCCATAAAGAATTGAGTGAACATATTGTTGGATGAATGATCATGCTACCAATTAAATTCCTTTCAAAAATATTAAATTATGACCACACACACCACCACTGTGACATTCGATTATTAAATAAAATAATTATTTTATGTATTATTTATCCATTATTTAATACTTTTCTATTATATACGTATATTACGGTCATTGACATATACCGATTTTGTGGGTGGAATATAATTATTCGTATCTGCAAAAAATATAATGGAATAGTTAATAAGTGGGAAGTTATTTCTAAATATAAACTCACCTTATGTAAGAACGTTTTATGGTGTAAGTGGTGTCGAATGACATCATAAGACTTGAGACATCCAAGCCAACCTCACCTGCACGTGGTGCACCCTGCTGAAAAACGAACGAGGCAACGGCGAAAGCGGGGTGGTAGGGTTTTACAGCCTGACTGGGTCGCAACCACCATGTATATGGTGAAAAAGCCCCTAATAGTGATTCGCTTCTGCGGGTTGCGTTTCGGGATCAGCCTGTGCATATGCAGTTTTTCGCAGGCCGGCATGACAGCGGCTGCCGGCAATGGATAGATTCTCTCTCGATGGTCGCCATTGTGTTTGGATTGTACCGTACTTACCATCACACAGTCATATGGAAGTGCCACAATAAAGAAAATAAAAAAAATAAAACAAAAAGTATTTGTATGAATGGCCTATTTTCTTACTGATTGTAAATTCTTTTCAAAATGTATGAATGCGGAATACAATCTTCGAAAAAATTATGGGACACTCTCCTACAGTTCAACAGCTTCTAGTTACAATGGTTAAGGCACGGTCCTGACTGCTCCCTCCGAAAACTACAGCCTATATGTGTACTTTAAAAAATAACTCAAGGCAATGATAAAGACAGCTGACGGAAGTGAACACTCAAAACAATGGAATAACTGTGTTCTTTTATGAATTGTGAATCAATTATACTCTGAATTATTTAAATTTCATGATCTATAAATTTAAATTATTACCTTTACTCTGATTTTCACATCTGTTAGCATTTTAAGCAATTTTTTTTTTATATCATAGGTGGCAAACGAACAGATTGGTCACCTGATGTTAAGTGATCATCACCGTCCATAGACACTTGCAACACCAGGGGAGTCGCAAGTGCGTTGCCAGCCTGTGTACTTCACGTCGGTTTTCTCTAAGAGGATGGTACTACACCGGTCGAGCCGACCCATTCATGCCGAAACCAGTAATAGCTTCAGCTTGGCTCTACCACCTACAGTATAATTATATACATTTTAGTAACTAATCAAACATATGATAGACTGCACAAACTCAATACAAAATATTAACGTTACCTGTACACAGGCCGCTATGCTATACGTCATGAGTATGTCAAACTCATCAGTAACGGGGCACGAGCATGTCGAGGTCGTCAGTGACGCGAACCCATAAGATTCTCCCTTACTTTCTTTTTGTTCTAAATCGCTCAATGCGTCTAAAGAGGCTTTCTCTTCAAAAATCTATATATACACAAAAAGAACTGAAGAAAATGATACACCAACCAGGATTATATTTCATGGAAGTATAGTGATAACATTTTAAAAACATGCTTTCAGTAATTGTCAAAGCAAGCTTTCAAGGAACAAGTTGGGATAGTTTCGCTAGGTTCACGATAGCCAACAAAACTTTTAGAATATACACAGGCTTTACCTGCCCCGAACTAATGCGACTGGAAATTTGCCAAAGTAAACAACTTTAATATGATTTGAATATAGTTGCGAAACAAATCTCGTTTTCCTTGTTCTAGCTACTCGATTAATATTAACAATTTATGTATCAAAATCAAACCTATTGTACTAGAATATATGCATCCTGACATTTCGTGTCACTATTGAAATCTCCTATCCTATTTTATATATAAGACTCTTTGTTTAAATATATTATAGGAGATAAACGGAAAAGTGTGTCACCACACAATAAGTGATCACCACCGTCCATAGACACTTGCAACACCAGGCGAGTCGCAAGTGCGTTGCCAGCCTGTGTTTGGGGGAGTGGGGGAAAGGAGTAGGGGAGGAAGGGAGGAGAGGTGGGCTTCCGACGCTATCACGGACCGAACGAAACGCAACAATGCAAGAACTGTTACTTAACGTCGGTTTTCTGTGAGAGAGTGTTACTACCCCGGACGAGCCGACCCATTCATGCTGAAACCAGTAATAGCTTCAGCGTGGCTCTACTACCTACACAATCCTCTTAATTCTAAGTGTTACCATTTATTACCTACGTATTAAGTACCAAATAAATTAAAAACCATTTTTAAATATTAACGAATGAGACCATTTTAGGTTTTAAAATCTTTTAAATATAATCTAATCCTTCATAAACACCTCTGAATATTTAAGCGATGATGGTTCGAAAAACAATAATGCTTAAAATCGAATCCTTACGAATGAGCATCGAACATTAATATCGTGATCAAACCATAACGTGGTGGTATGGCTTTTTGTAATGTCTATTACACGTTAATCCACATCATCATTTTTTTTTATATATTTACAGTTACATACCAACAGTGCCAACCGTCAACCAAGAAACGCGTTTTCAATTCTTTATATTGTTTTAATTACTAATATCCCACTCTCTTTCTAGTACTAGTTTTAGGTGTAACTTTTTCAGGTACCTACACTCGGACAAATAAAACTAAACGTTTTTTGTTGCAGTAAGACGTGTAGCGGCCAATCTATTCCAGGCGGAAATGCAAAGTAACGTCGGTTATTTATTTATTTTATGTCAAAAGCAGATGAACGAACAGATGAGTCACCTGATGTTAAGTGATCACCACCGTCCATAGACACTAGCAACACCAGGGGAGTCGCAAGTGCGTTGCCAGCCTGTGTATGGTGGAAGGGTATGGAAAGGAGAAAGGGGTGAAGGAGGTGGGCCTCCTGCGCTCTCACTGACCGAACGAAACGCAACCATGCAAGCACTGTTACTTCACGTCGGTGTTCTCAGAGAGTGGTACTACCCCGGACGAGCCGACCCATTCATGCAGAAACTAGTAATAGCTACAGCGTGGCTCCACCACCTTCAATAATTATAATATTTAATGATGGAATTCCGCAAAGTGACGTCTTCTTCAATCAATTTTTCAATTAATCTGTTACCTTGCACCTACAAGTATGTTCTTACCGCTGTATTTAAAGACCATCCTTGTTCGTTTAGTATGTCTTAAACTACATCATTACATACATCATTTAACATCTCATGAGATTACGATCAAACCCTAACATGTATATAAAATGACCATAGAAACTTGTGTAAATAAAGGGTTATTGGTAATTCGACTTATTGCCGTTACGAGGTGATAGGGATGATTATTTATGATAATTTTATAGCATAGCATATGCATTATGCAAAAGTGAATCACTTTTCAGTTACCATGTTTTCAGCTTTTTTTTTAAATAAGTCAAAAATGCAACATCGAATATTTATTTTAAGAAAAGTATCAATTTAAATCTAATTGTTTCTTCTGATTTATAAAAACCGTTTATATACTGGTTATCTATCAATATTAACACAATTAACGGACCAAATCTAAAATGCGAGATGAAAGAGATTTTTTTCTACTATAACGCCTTAAAAACAAAAAAAAAACGCTATGAAACTTGGCTTGCAGATTACTTTGAAAATAAAACCCGATTTCTTAGCTCTCCAAGAATGTATAACAACTAGCACTTTATTTCATAGAAACTGAAAAAAAAGTAATCACGGTTTGCATTGTATATTATTAAATTTTACCACGTGACAACGACCAAATATGTTTAATCTATAATCCCAAAACCTAACCATCTTTGCGTACATCAATGTAGTTCTTGAAACTCTGTAGGTTTAAGTTGACATAGGAAGCTATAATTTTAACTCATTTTCAAACGTGTTTGATATCATTGTAGTATGGATCGCCATTAAAAATCATTTGTCACTTCCTTTCTTGCTGTAATATATTGTATCAAATCACACTCATCTGGTTTTTTTATGGTAATTCTAATAAACAGTAATAAAAATAATATAAGTAGAAAAACAGACCAGTTCTCATATTTTCGTTTGTTTATTATAAAAAAACAAGCATCTTCTATAACAGTAACTGGTTCTCATAAGACCGTAATATTTTCACTGATAAGTATCCCCATTCATAATGCAGGTTATTTTCCAACCTTCTTACTTGATTACGGTCTTCATACAAAAACACTTTTATGAACCATTTAAACTGTCTTTACGCTTGACCTTTACATTTGTCACTTAAAATATTTTCCTAACGTAGATTATTGTCATTATGATATTATAATAAAACGAATTATTGATTCGAATTTTTTGCTTTGTAATTGATCATGCATGGTGCGTGCTTAATAAAAAACGATTCAATACATATAAAAATCCAAGACACATAGTCTCGAATAAAAGTAGCGCCCAAACCGGCCGCAAAAACTCCCTAATATATATTCGTGTTGATAGTCATGCCATAAACTTATGATTTTGCAAAGCCAAACCTTATCTGAATGTTTTAAAGTTGTTTTTACAAGGACGCAAACGACGCGAGACTATTTGTAATGACTGCATAATCGAAAATTATGCACTCATTTTTGTGGGCCGCCTGTGAGACATTAAGTGTGCATCCTGGGTTTTTGTATACCAATGATTTAATTTTTTTAAAAAAACGTATTTTAGAGATAGAATGGATGAATAAAGACCCGGATCTTGTAATGTTCAAAATATAATCTTTAAACTGAAACACGTTGCAGTGGTAATGCATTACCTACAGTAAATAGTAAAGAATAAACCAAAAAAAAATTCAAAGATAAAAACAGAGATAGATATAGACACAAGCATCCTTACTCCCACAGCAGGCAAGGCTACATGCAATTACAATAAAGAACTAGATTTAGGTTAAATACTCTCACGTGGACACTTTATACTGCTATAAAGTTTGAATATACGTGCATTTCATAGGATTATCCAGTCTCGTACCATTCCTGTTTACTATCTGAAAAGAAGATATGGTACAAAAAACGTTTTGAATAATACTTTTTATAGTAAGGAAATTGTAGTCAAATACTTCACAATATTAGCAAGTGAATACTACGTTATAGGTTGGTATTATCCAAAGTTCCAATATAATCTTCAGATACGACTTTAGACCTTCCCCCCACGGTGTACCGACAGACCATAATTGTTGGGGCGGCAAGGGATCGTACAATGCTACTCAACTTTGTAGAGCTGCCCCAACGGTCCGTCCGGCAGAAGGTGACTACCTATAGAGAGGCAGACTGGGTACGCACCAGCTCCCCTCGTCCGCCGGATCTGTGCAATTTAGACCTTCGTTATTCATCTCTGATACACATGTACAGTGAACTACATAACTTACACTTCTAACTTAGTGCTTATATAAAATTACTGTTAAAGATATCAAACGAGTAGAGACAGACAACATAACAGATACATTCATGGGTATGAACACTAATCTTTTCATTTCATATGTGATGTTATAATATCATGTCACCTTACATAACTGTATAAATATCGAATAACATATGTGTTTATTTCATTTGATTTTTCATTGAAATCTCCCAATAATATATTTTTAGGTCTATTTAATGTAACCCTTGTCATTAAAAAGTAACAAATAAACAAAAACTAGTTTCCTTAAATCTGGACATTAACCAACTAAAGTGAAAGATGGATTTTTTTTATAGCCAAAAATACGCCATCCCACTATTTTACTGACATTCACTGGTAATGCAAAATCTGTAACAAAATAATATATATATATATATATATATATATATATATATATTTTATGGTATGAGTCGCAAACGTACAGATGGGTCACCAGCTGTTAAGTGATCACCACCGTCCATTGACACTAACAACGCCAGAGGAGTTGCAAGTGCGTTGCCACCCTTTGGGGGGAAGGGTTAGGGGAGGGAGAAGGAGAGGAGATAGGAGAGGGGAGGGGAGGTGTGCCTCCGGCACTCTCACTGACAGAACGAAACGCAACAATGCAAGCACTATTACTTCACGTCGGTTTTCTATGAGAGGGTGGTACTACCCCAGACGAGCCAACCCATCCATGCTGAAACCAATAATAGTTTCAGCGTGGCTCTACCACCATTATTATTGGTGCTAACGTTACAAATAAAATATGTAACTGTACATCATCAGTGAACTTATAAAATATAAAAAAATTGCTATCAAAAATGTAGTAAACCATAGCGAGTTAAAGAAAAGTAGATCGAAGAAAAAAGCAGAAAAAAATCCATCGATCAATGACTCGGTATTGAAATGAACAAGAATAATGCAATAAATAACATCCATTCAAGTACTAAATAATAATATATACTAAGTATTTTAACAAAAACACATGTAAGCAAAAAGGATATGAATATTATAAGACTACAATCAAATCTTCTTACGTATGGAAACATAAACGTGAGGTAACATATTGTGTTACTAAGGAAAATCTTTTATCTCAATTCATATGGGTAAAAATAATATACAGGAAAGTAATATTTATTAATACAGCTATATTAACTAACTTTATTTTTTCCAAAAAGATACAACAGCAGTTATTAGATACCTAAATAATCGCAATGTCTTTTTGGGAAAGAGGTACTGAGCTTCCAAGGATAGAGAAATTGATGTTCAATTTTTTCTACTTATCACAGTAGGTACTATATATTTACGATAAATATATACTTATATCTATGGATATTATAAAATACAGTCACTTTTCGTGTCTATCTGCGTGTTCTCTAAGCTAAACAACGGATTTTGATATGGTTTTCGCTATCATTTAGAGGATTCCTTGCGGATGACTTAACACTACATATTATAACATAAAGTCCTCTGCCACATCTGTCTGTTTGTTGACAGCGGCGACCAGCGATGGATAATGCGCAACTCGGTGGTCGCCATTGTTTTTGGATTGTACTAGTAGGCGTACGTAGGAGTACTATCAGGAGGCATAGTGTAGTCATTTTGCCGTACTACAATTTAATAAAATGCCGCCTCAGTACAGTCGGCACAACATGTTTTATTTTTCCACTCTCCCCTATCAGATTTCATCTCAGCATTCATAACTTTTATACACATATCATTTGCCACACAGTTCATCTATACCTTTATCGATCTTCCTTTACTTCTATATCCGTCCACCTTCATACTTAAGACATTTCTGGTTACATGGCTTTCTTCTCCTAATATGCCGTACCATGCTAACCTATTAATTTAATCAATTATTAAAGTTTTAATAAACTATTTTCATAGGCACTGCGTGTTTAGCAACGTATGTTTTTCTGTCGTGCAGAAACAGGCCAATAAAGTGTTTTTGATGTTTTGTTTGAGGTTTTCCTTGTGTACATAAATTATAATATTGAGATGATAATAATGCAGACCCGACAGAAAAGACCGAAGTCTTCGTTACCACTCCTGTACCCGTGGTAAAAGCAACCCCAGAACCAGCAGTACCTGAATTAGCGGATCCCGAAGTATTAGAAGAAACTGTACCTGGTCCAAAGGCAAAGAAAGTGGCGAATAAGAAGAAGCAAGTGAAGAGACCTATTGATGATGATGATGAAGATGAAGGAGATAACTACCCTCCCAGAATGCCCACCGGAGCTTTCTTCCCCATGTTCTTCGGGTGGGGTGGAAGGTCCAGCGGTGGTCCTAGTGGCCCGACAGCCGTCGCCAACGCATACAGCACCGGTCGAGGAGGTGTCGCCACAAGCCACGCGACTGCCTACGGTGGACCGAGACCTGAAGAGAAATTGTAAAAATTAGACTTAAATGTAAATTGCGTATCTTTATTTTGTTATACATAGAATATGCCTTAATATATATTATCAAATAAATTTGATCAATTGAAGAGGGCTTTTATTGTTTACAACAATTATTCGTATTTATATAAAACTTGGGATTTTTTTT